>CAMZMU010000038.1:23138973-23575508 GCA_947311845.1 Poa pratensis
GGGTGGGTGTCGTGCGGGTGGGGAAGAATGGGGAATAACCCCCACCCCGCCCGCACGGGATATTTGATACCGCGGTTCCCGGTAGTACCGGGGCGGACCATCCGGTACTACCGGGGCCTGAATCTGGCGAGCAGTAGAACCTGCTTAGATTCAGAGCCCGTACTACCGGATGCCACCAGGCGGTACTATCGGGGCCTCCTAAGAAACCCCAGTTTTCTTTTTTGTGTAAGGATTTGAACTTGTGCAAGATGGAAGTTGTTTTGAGAGAGAAGAAAGGCATAGGATTAGATCAACACACTGGAGATGGTACTTCATACTCAATTTGCAAGAAGCAAACACACAAAAGCCAAATTGAGCATGTTTTCCATAGGAGCACTAGAAAACCAATAAAATCCAAATGAACCAACTCTTCACAAGGAAGAGGCGGTGGCCGAGGCCACCATGTATGAGTATGTGGTGTGACACCGCGAAGATATCTTGGGTCCACGGCCACTACTCGTCATTTAAGCTCACAATTCTAAAATAGAAAAATAGAGACAAATGAATTTTTACTATTGGCATAATGGGGGAGGGATAGTCCAATGGATTAGGACCGCACTCCCCCTATTTCCTGCCTACACCTAAACCAAATAGATAGTCAAAAATAGGTGTGTAATGCAAGATGTCAAGTCAAGCTCCTAGAATCCACGATATTAGCTCATGCCTCAAGAAGGTGAATCTTGCTTCATCAAGTGGCTTCGTGAATATGTTGGCAAGTTGATCTTTGGTTGGAATATAGCCAGCTCAATATCACCACGAGCAATATGATCCCGAATAAAAATGATGACGAATCTCAATATGCTTCGTTCTTGAGTGTTGCACGGATTGTGGCCAATCTTGATAGCACTTTCATTGTCACATAAAAGAGGCACTTGTCACAATTGACACCGTATTCCTTTAAAGTTTGCCTCATCCATAACAATTGAGTGCAGCACTAGCGGCCGCCACATACTCGGCTTCGGCGGAGGATAGAGATATACAATTTTGCTTCTTAGAAGACCAACTCACCAAGGACCTACCAAGAAATTGGCATGCCCCGGAAGTTGATTTCCTATCATCCTTGCAACCGGCCCAATCCGAATCCGTGTACCCGGCAAGAGAGAAATTAGTGCCCTTTGGGTACCACAAACAAACCTTGGGGTATCAACCAAATATCGAAGGATTCTATTGACCGCCACCATGGCTTTCTTTAGGAGCGCTTGATACCTTGCACACACCCTACACTCAACACAATATCGGTCTAGATGCACAAAGATAAAGCAAAGAACCAATCATAGAGCGATAAAGTTTTTGGCAAACATCGATACCGTCGGGTTAAGTTCAAGATGGCATTTGGTGTACCATGGGAAACCGCTTCCCTTAGCATTGTGCATATTGAACCTCTTGAGCATGTCTTGGGTATATTTGGTTTGAGAGATGAAAGTCCTCTTCATTCAATTGCTTGATCCAAATCCGAGAAAGAAAGAACTTCAATTCGCCCATCATGGAATCTCGAACCTATCGTCATAAGCTTGAAAATTCACATTGAAAGCTTTGTTAGAAGAGCCAATATAATATCATCAACATAAAGTTGGCAATATGAAAAGCTCCCCTTGACCCTCTTGGTAAGAGAGAGTGGGATCGATTTGCCCCAATTCAAATCCACGGTCTAGCAATAGCTCTCTTAGGTGCTCATACCAAGCACGAGTGCTTGTTTGAGACCATAGAGCGCCTTATCAAGCTTGTAAAGACATGGTTAGGGAATTTAGGGTCCTCGGAACCCGGTGGTTGCTCAACATATACAACTCCTTTAAAGGACCATTAAGAAAGGCACTTTCACATCCATTTAGTTGCAATTTAAAGTTATGATGTGATGCATATGCAAGAAGGATACAGATGGACTCAAGGCGAGCCACGGTGCATAAGTCTCTCAAAATCAATGCCTTCAACTTGAGAGTCCTTGTGCAACCAATCTTGCCTTGTTCTCACAACCATTCCATGCTCATCTTGCTTGTTCTTGAAATCCACTTTGTGCCTATAACATTGCGGCAATCTTTTGGCTTCTCAATAGATTCCACACTTTGTTGCGCTTGAAGTTATTGAGTTCATCATGCATAGCTTCTAACCAATCGGATCTTCAAGAGCTTCAAAACACTTTCTTTGGTTCCACCATGGAAATATGAGCTTGAGTTCACTAAAGTTTGCCAATTGCCTTCTTGTGGTAACACCCTTCTTGTGGTCACCAAGGATGTTTCTAGACGGTGACTCTTTATTCAAAGTCTCTTACAACTCTTTGCTTTACGACGGGCTTCGATATCTCAATTGCATCTTGGAGGTATCTCTTGATCATCTTGATCATTTGAGTCCCCTCTTGACCGGAATGTTGACCTTGATCATCTTGAAGCACATCTTCAACAAATTAAGGAGAGGGTTGATCTTGGTCATGACCTTGGCTAGCATCAACAATAGGAGATTGGTTCTTGCATAGCAACTTGGTCAACATGAGGAGGGTCTTGAACTTGTTTTGGGAGGTGCATCGTTGCTTCCATGATAGGCGCCGTTTAACTTGTGATGAGAGGCCTCCACTTGAATGGAGCTTGGACTGCTTGAGGAGACTCGTAATGAATCTCAACGGTGATGGAAACCATGCCCATTCTTCTTATAGCATCTTGAGGCCCTTCATTATCTACATCACAAACATGAAATTGCGCCACTTGGGCCGCTCATTCATCGCGAACCTCACATCACAAGATTCTATGACTTTCCCAACGGTCTTGTCATAGATCTATAGGTGTGAGATTCGGCACCGTACCCAACAAAAACCCCTCTAAAGCTTTAGATTCAAATTTAGACAAACGAACACTTTTGTTCTTATAGAAACACTTACAACCAAATACTCGGTAGTAGGAGACATTGGGCTTGTTGCCGGTGAGCATCTCATAAGATGTAAACTTCTTGCCAACTCGAAGAATAGCCGGTTAGATGAGTGACACGCCGTGGAGATAGCCTCGGCCCATAAGAATAGCGGAGACTTAAACTCCGCCAACATAGACCTTGCCATATCCATGAGAGTCCGTTCTTCCTTTCGGCTACCATTTTGTTGAGGGTATATGCAGCGGAATATTGATGACGAATCCCCTCTTCACAGAAACTCATTTAAGGTGTAGTTCTTGAACTCGAGCCATTATCACTCCTAATGACCAATATAGGGACATTGTGTTGGCGTTGAACTTCATTAGAAAAGTCGATGACGGCTTGTTGGGTCTATCTTCGTCTTGAAGAAATAAACCCAAGTAAATCTTGAATAGTCATCAACAATCACCAAACAATATTTCTTCCCACCAAGACTAGGTTGAGGCACGACACCAAAGAGATCAACATGAAGAAGTTCCAATATCCTCTTTGATGAAATGATGGTCTTGCTTGGATGGGGAATCATGCATCTTTCCTTCAACACAAGCCCTACAAAGACGATCTCTAGAAAAAGAAACATTGTCTTTTAGTCCAAGAATGTGGCCACCCTTGTGAAGACTTTGCAAAGTTCTCATGTTGACATGGGACAAGCGGCGATGCCACAACCATCCCACGTCGGCCTTTCCAATAGGCATATTGCTTGAGTGTTGGTAGACCCCGAAAAGTCCACCACGAACAACTTTTCAACATACCCAAACGAACATGACCTTTAGAGTCTTGCTCCTCAAGAGTACCCCATATCAATAGTAAAATGGACATCAAAATTCATCTTATTAAGTGCACGAACGGACATAAGATTGTAACCGAGGGACTCGACAAGCATGACATTTACAAGGGTGATATCCTTTGCAACTACCACCTTGCCGAGACCCGTTACCTCCGCTTTGATTTATCACCATAGGAGACGGATGCTTGATTTATTTTGGTCCCAACTCCGTCATGATCTCTTTGCTTCCGGTCATATGACTAGTGCATCCACTATCAACCACCCATTTAGACCCACCGGAAGCATAGTCCTAAGAAATCATTGCTTAGTTTTAGGTACCCATTTCTCAATGGGTCCTCTTTTGTTAGCAACAAGGGTCTTAGGAACCCCAATAGAGTAAGCAATGTAACCATCATAAGGACCAACATATTTTGCATAAACATCCCCATAGTAATCAACATAAAGAAGTAGTTGGGATTGTTATGCCCCGCAAAGTCACTACGAGTGGTCTTGCCCCTAGTGCATTACCACCCGCAATGGGAGTCTTGGCTTGTGCGGGCTTAGCATTGGTGTTGCTCTTCTTCTTCTTTGCCTTGGCCACATAACCGAGGCCCTCCTTCCCTTTGTGTGGCTTTTGCTCAAAAATTTGAGCAACAACCTTTTCTTTACTTTAGGAATAGAGGTCTTGGCACTAGTGGCCTTGGCAAGCTCAACCTTCAACCTAGCATTTTCCTCAATAACATTTGCATGATCACAAGAGGGAGTAGAGGTGCTAGGTGAGTTAGATTTAAAAGTTGAGTTTGAAGTTGCTCATGAGACTTGACTAGAAGAGAGTGGGTACTTTCCAAGGCCTTGTGGGCCTTGTTAAGTTTCTCCACATCCTCAAGGAGTCTAGCATTAGCAACCACAAACTCGGCTTTCTCCTTTTTAATCAATTTATATTTAGCAAAGACATGATCTCTATCCTTAATGATTTTAGCAATTATTTCATCATTTTTATCATCAAGAGACTCAATTCTTTCCTCAAGAGAGGTTCTATATTCACTCTCTTCTTCAAGAGAAGCATTCAAGGATTCTATGGAAGCATTCAAGGATGCTATGGTGAGAGATCCTCTCTCTCAATTTTTCCCTTGTCATCAAGGATTTCTTCGGCCGCATCAAGTTGTCTCAAGAGAGACTCAACATATGCCTTAGCTTCACCTTGCAAGTTAGCCACAATAGTATCGGAAGCAACAAGTTCTTTCTTAATCACAAGACTAGTTTTATCATCTATTTCATTGCATAGTCTTGGGAGTAGAAGATGATACCTCGGTGACGGAAGCCATGAGGCACGAGCGGTGTTGATGGAGAGGTTCTCATTGGGGGATTCGAAGAGAGAAGAAGATGGAGTTGATACAATGGCCAAAGCGGCCACCTCACGAGCGGGTTTTCTTCTTCTTTGGAATCCTTGGAAGGATACTCTTCTTGAGTCAACAACACAATTCTTGGTGCTTTCTTGAAGAATGGCTTCCTTTTGACAAAAGGCTTCTTTTGTATCATGTTTGATTCGTCCTTGAGGACAAGCCTTCCACCATTTTGCTCTCTATTCTCATAAGGACAATTCTTGATGAAGTGATGCTTGTTATGGCAATTGTAGCAAGTCTTTATCCTATTAGCAAACTCCTTCCCACTTGGATTGTTTGTTCGATCAAGTTGAGCCTTTGCCTTGGCCGGTCATTCCAAAATGTCCTTGTTGCAAGAGCTATGTGACCATGGAGGGCTGGTTCAAGTTCATCGGGAGGAAGGTTGTTCGGGCATGCTTCAACTCCATCATGTTCATCAAGGCACACAACCTTGGCCTTCAAAGCAAGAGAGGGACCTTGCTTCATTCCCATGGCCCTAGCACGTTGTCTAGAGCATTCTTGGTGGCAATCTTGGAGGCTTGTATCTCTTGCATAACTTCATTGGATGTCATCTCAAGGTAGTTGAATTTTCCTTAAAGGGCCTTCAAGTCAAGGGCTCGAAGGGCATGAGTGCATTCACATACTTCCTCTTGATCCAAGCATCATCCACATAGGTTGCCCCAACATTGAAGAAGGCTTGGGCAAGAATCTTGAGTCTTGCATACATCTCTTCATGAGTTTCACTATCAAGCATGTAGAAGCCTTCGACTTCATTGTTCAAAGCATCAAATCTATTCCTCTTCATGCTTTCATTTCCAAGAATGCCACCTCAAGGCACCCCCAAGCTTCTTTGGCGGTGGAGACGTTTTGAATGTGATGAAGGCCACTTTCTCCAACGGCAAGTTCAATCATGTGGAGAACGGAAGCATTGAGTTATTTCTCGGCCACCTCTCTTCTTGTCAAGTTGTTAGGATTCACGGCTGATGCATGTAAAATGCATACATGAACTTTGCACTTTAATTGCTTATATTCCAATCATATTTGCATCATATAAGGGTTATATCAATGTTTTATCATGATTTTGGGAATATCTTATATTTCCTATTTTTATGGAATTAACCCTGCACAGGCAGAAAACCCGTTTTTTATTTTAATGTTTCAGGGACCCAAACGTCAACGAAATCACCTGGAAATTTACGGGCGTCAATATTTGGAAGGAAGAAGGACTACGGAAGGAAGCGAGCAAACGGAGGCCGAGGGCCAAACGAGGGGGCCCACGCGGCCAGGTACTGGCCGCGTGGGACCCACCCGTTTGGGCCTCGTGGCTCCGTTGCCGTCGATCTTCGCTCCACCGACATCGTCTTGACCTAAAAACGCCTATAAAAAAGGTCCCCCGACGTTCTCTGGAAGGAGCGCCGCACAAACACAGAAACACCGAAACGGAGATCAGGAGCTGCAGATTGGAGGGGGAAAACTCCGGCGGGGCGCTGCCGGCGTGGTCTCCATCTTCTCCATCGACTTCTCCACCGTCTCCATGATGAAGAGGGAGTAGTCCACCTCTGGACTATGGGTTTGTGGAAGTAACTTATGTATCTCTCCTCTCTTGAGCTTCACTAATTAGCACCGTATGAGCTGCTGAACATGATTACGGTCACCGTTGTAATACCTTTGTGGTGGATCTTTATGAGTTAATATATGTTTGAGATTGCAATGTTTGTTTCAGTTATGAGTATAGATGCATATTATGTACCCCGTTCTTGTCTACTTGTTTTGATCAAGCATGTTTATGAGAGCGTGTGTGGGGGAACGTGTGCATTAGTTGGAGTAACGGGGGTGGCTAGTGCAGTGAACGTGAGAGAAAGTTCTGCGATCCACTTTGGTATCTTTACCTTACTTTGTTACCTCACTAGGGATAAACTAAAATACCATGCTACCGGGGATGTGGGCGTGACCATTGCCACTACTCCATGACTAGATCTAGCATGTTCTTATTTTCACTTCATGTCATGATACTTAATGCTATACTCTGAGTTATCTTAATTACTGAGGTGTTATGATTTAGTTCGCATCTTGGTGGAGTATAAGAGAGGTTAATAACCAAAAGATCTCTATGTTAGGACGTGATGCCCATATATCTAAGTAACTTGTTATCAAACCCTGTGTTGCAATCTCATATGTTAACTTGTGTGTTCCATTGTCTACCACTTTATAAAGAGAGAGTGCATTTGTGAAACCATGAACCCCAGTCCATTTTTAATCATAAGAAACACCTTTCCAACACCATATACCACTTTTCTATTTTCAGCCATCATTAAATCCGAAAATACAAAAATACTTTTCATCTTGCATACATCATTCAAAAACCCAAAAATATCATTTATCATTGCATCCACCATCATTGCATATTTATTTCTTGTTTGCATTGCATAACTATCCTGATATCATTCTTACACCTTGTGCTTGACAACCACAGGTGAGGTTGAGGACCAAAACATCTAACCTTGTTTTGTAGGTAACCAAAAGAAGGATAAGAAGATAAATCTACCACTTCAGATTCCCCGAGAGTTCGATATTAAACCCTCGAGTCACCCCTCGTGGGGAAAACTGTCTTCCACTTACTATACACTCTGCACTTGGAGTCTCAACCTAATCCCGTTTATTTTGCAGGCATCAAGACTTGCTCTTCGGGATCATCAAGACGTTTTCTGGCGCCGTTGCCGGGGAATCGTAGCTGAGAGATTTATCCAAGGGTGTGCATCATCGCATTCATCTCACAACAAAGTCAACGTCACCAACTTGTGCTAACACCTAAGCTTGGGGAGGTTGCACCTACGTGAGCACCATCTTATCCATCTTTACTTACAAAGCAATTTATTTGTTTTGTTAGTGTCATTGCATATCATATCATATTTATTTCAGTTTTGCATAAAAAATTAAAAATACCAAAAAAACTTGCTAAAATGGGAGAAAGAACTAAGTTGTGTGACTACACAAACACTCCTAATGATCAATTTATCACGAGAGCTATTGCCACACCTAAGATAAATGCTGAGAGTTATGAAGTAAGTCCTAGTTTGTTGAACTTGATAACTAGGGAACAATTTGGTGGTAGTGCTATGGAGGATGCCTCTATGCATCTTCATGACTTTGTTGAAATATGTGACATGCAAAAGTTTAAAAATGTGGAAAGTGATATCCTAAAACTGAAGTTATTTCCTTTTTCACTTAGAGGAAAAGCTAAAGAGTGGTTGCATTCCTTGCCATCTGGTAGTATTAATTCTTGGGATGATCTAAAAGAAGCTTTCATTAAGAAATATTATCCCCCTGTTAAAATTTTGCAAAATAGAAACAACATCCTTTCTTTTAGGCAAAATGAAAATGAACATGTTGCTATGGCTTGGGATAGGATAAAACTTATGCTTAGAACTTGTCCCTCACATGGAGTTAATGAATGGACCATATTACACTCTTTCTACAATGGTTTAAACTACATGTCTAGAAACATACTTGATTCTGCTGCTGGAGGTGCTTTTATGAGTAAGACTATAGTAGAAGCTAAAAATATATTGGAAAGCATTTTACAAAACTATAGTCAATGGCATACTGATAGGGCACCTAATCCTTCTAAGAAAGTGAACTCTATTGAAGAAACTAATGATTTGTCATCTAAAATGGATACTATTCTTGCTTTGCTTAATAAACCTAGTGTTGAAAATGTTCCTTTGCAAGAACTAGTTGGAAACAATTCTGAAAATATTGATGTCAACTTCATTAGGAACTATGGTAATAATGGGTATGGTAACAACAATTATAACTCTTATAATAAACCCCCATATGTGCCAAATAAATATGCTTCTAGTGGTAATGTTTCTAGTGACTTGGAAAACACCATTAGATCTTTTATATCTACCCAAAAAGAGCTTAATAAGGAATTTATCTCTAAGTTTGAAAAACAAGATGCTTTGTTTGAAAGGGTAGATCAGCTTACTAAGGAAGTCTCATCATTAAAGAGCATCATTACAGCCCAAAAACATGAGGAAACAATAAAATATTGCCAAGAGGTTATCAATAAGTCTTGGGAACACATTCATGAGCAAGAGAGAGTTGCTAAAGAATCTATTGGGGTAATGAAAGAGGTTGAAGTTGAGGAAGTTAAAATGCTTAATGAAGTCAAGGATCCTTTGCTTGACTTAGAAAATTGTAGCTTGCATGAATTAATATCTATCTTACAAAAATTTGCAAGTGATCCTTCCATCAACACTAACCAAGCAGGTTTTGGTTCTTATATTGCTAATCATGTCTTGAAAGAAAAGATTGCTAGGTACAACCAAGAGGCTATGATACCACCTAAGCTTGGGGATATGTGGATACCTAAGGTACTAGTAACTATTGGAAAAGAGACACACCATGCCATACTTGATCTAGGATCTAGTGTCTCTGTTTTATCTAAAGAACTATATGAAGTGCTTGAATTGAAAAATCTTGAAAAATGCTCTATTGAACTAGCACTTGCTGATGACTCTATTAAACATGCTTTGGGAAAAGTAAGTGATGTTATGGTAGAGTTACATATGACTTTTGTGCCTGTGGATTTTCTAATCATGGATATGGGGAATAAAACCTCTAGTCCTATTATTCTTGGAAGACCTTTTCTTCGTACCACAGGTGCTATCATTGATTCAAAGGAAGGGAATGTAAAGTTTCAGTTTCCACACAAGAAGTGCATGGAACACTTTCCAAGGAAGAGGGAACCACCAAAGTTCAAGCTCCCTCATGAGCTTCGTCCACAATAAAACAACAAGTAAGAAGCCTAGCTATATGGCTATAAAGAAAGCGCTTTGCGGGAGGCAACCCGGTTATTTTTGTGTGTGATTTTTCTTTGTGTCCTCTTGCTGTAACAAGAGATTTTGTGTCTAGTTAGGTTCTGGAGTTTTTAATAAAGTGCCAAGTTTTACCCTTTTTGGTTTGAAAAAGTTGCTTATAGCGTTCGGAGATTTTATTCCTGCACGAAGTCAGTGCACGGTATGATTTTTAATTCTTATTCTGTAACTCCGAATGAGCTCATATTTGAACTGTAGTTGCAACTTTTCATCCTCTGTATGCATGAATTTTTCGGAATTTTTCGAGAAAGTTTGGTAGGGTAGAAAAATACGTTTTGCTGCTGCTGTTTTTCTGGACAGATTCTGTCCCATTTTGTTTGATGCATGCTTTGAGCTTTTAAGTTGAATCTTTTTGATCCAATTGAGTTTATGAGTAGGCATACAACATTATACACTTTCTGGACATGTCATATGAATTTTTGTTCAAGGATTATATGCAGCAAGGAACCTATTTGTTTATCACTATTAATGCACCCCACAGAAAAGAGATGGGAGAAACGGTGTTTTGAAGTTTTTTCACAGGGATTGGAGGAGATGCACCAAGAGCTATCCAAGGATGGTGAAGACCATAAGCTTGGGGATGTGAAGACAACCCCGCTGGACCTACACACTCTCGGTTTGCACACGTCCAACTTCTGTTTTTCGATCGAAACACTTTATCGCATAAACTTGGAGCGTCGTTTTTTGTTTTTGTTTGAGTCTTGAGAGACCACCACACTATCAATTATATATGAGAGAGCTACTGGAAATATGGGTTGAAATATGTTGGATGCTTTTATAAGATTGGGAAAAGGGATGTTTGACTTGATTTTTAATGATACATATAGTTGCATGATTCATGAGCTTGTTTATGAGTAATAGTTTGCAAATTCTTTTTGTAGAGCTATCACTTATTCATGTTTTGGTGCTGATTGTTATTTACTTGGTTTAACATGGATTAGTTAGTTCTATGGACACTCATGCATGCATCTAGATGGTCAACTTTCTCCCTTTTGCTAGCCCAAAAACTCCAACAAGCAAAAACTTGTTTCCAACCATTCCAGTGAGTCCACCATATCTACCTATTGGCTTTATGCTATTCCGAGTATGTTTAACATGTTGTTTGTGTTATCTTACCTCTGAATGAAAATGTTTATGTTATTGATTGCAATGGAAAAAATTGGTTATATAGCTCTCACGAACTTGATGCACAATGTTCTTTTATTTGCATAATAAAACTTGACCCATTGTGATTAAGATTATGATGTTTGTGGCTTGATGAATGTTTTGGGTTGGAAGTTAGCCCATATGTGCTGTCACATGGCAAGCTTTCAACACGCTCTTCATCTCATTTAGTTGATATCATGTGCTTTTGTCTATGGATGCTTATCATGTTGAAATAAATGTGGAAATAGAGTGAGTTTAAATGAGTTTGTGTAAATGGTTAGAGAGACGCCTGGGCCGCTAATCTAAGCCATGCATCATTCATGGTGGAAATTTACTTACATACTATGGTGAACCTTCTGTGATACACCTTGCAATAAAAAACTATTCCAAATGGTAAATAAAAAGGGTGTTGAGATTGTTCATTTTGTTTGTTTGTCTTGTCATTTTGATATGGGCTTGTTCCATATCTTGGGACAAGAGGTACCCCAGTTGACGCTCTTGATGATACTATTATGCTTACAATGATATTTAATTGAACTTGCTTTGTTTCCCAAGTTGAGTAACACATGGTGTAAGTACTTGTATTCAAGGGGCATGAGACATTCAACCCATTCTTTATCAAGCACACTACTCATATTTGCTTTCACTTTAACCTTAATCATTCAAGATGCTATGATAGGGGCAATGAGAGCTTGACACCAATGAATACCTTATTGCAATCATTAACTTAAGTAGAAGAGTTTGGAAGTTGGATGAAACTTATGCATGCTTTACCTCTACTCACATATACATCTTTCCAAAGTGTACACCTATCATATTCAGATTTTCATCTACACTCTATGACCATTGTAGGATGTTCTACTTATCATTATGCATACATGTGTTCCATATTACTTGCTACATGTTACACTTTGTGAACTATCAATGAACATCCTTGTCTTGAATACTTGATATCACTTCATAAACTATTTGCATATTGCTACTCCTTTGAAGAATGAATCATTTGACTATATGTAGCAATAGTAATCATCTTTGATATCATTGTTAAGTATTAAATTGCAAAGTCCATGTTAGTTTTATCATCTTCATACTCGAGGACGAGCATGGATTAAGCTTGGGGATGTTGATGCATGTAAAATGCATACATGAACTTTGCACTTTAATTGCTTATATTCCAATCATATTTGCATCATATAAGGGTTATATCAATGTTTTATCATGATTTTGGGAATATCTTATATTTCCTATTTTTATGGAATTAACCCTGCACAGGCAGAAAACCCGTTTTTATTTTAATGTTTCAGGGACCCAAACGTCAACGAAATCACCTGGAAATTTACGGGCGTCAATATTTGGAAGGAAGAAGACTGGGAAGGAAGCGAACAAACGGAGGCCGAGGGCCAAACGAGGGGGGCCCACGCGGCCAGGTACTGGCCGCGTGGGACCCACCCTTTGGGCCTCGTGGCTCCGTTGCCGTCGATCTTCGCTCCACCGACATCGTCTTGACCTAAAAACGCCTATAAAAAAGGTCCCCCGACGTTCTCTGGAAGGAGCGCCGCACAAACACAGAAACACCGAAACGGAGATCAGGAGCTGCAGATTGGAGGGGGAAAACTCCGGCGGGGCGCTGCCGGCGTGGTCTCCATCTTCTCCATCGACTTCTCCACCGTCTCCATGATGAAGAGGGAGTAGTCCACCTCTGGACTATGGGTTTGTGGAAGTAACTTATGTATCTCTCCTCTCTTGAGCTTCACTAATTAGCACCGTATGAGCTGCTGAACATGATTACGGTCACCGTTGTAATACCTTTGTGGTGGATCTTTATGAGTTAATATATGTTTGAGATTGCAATGTTTGTTTCAGTTATGAGTATAGATGCATATTATGTACCCCGTTCTTGTCTACTTGTTTTGATCAAGCATGTTTATGAGAGCGTGTGTGGGGGAACGTGTGCATTAGTTGGAGTAACGGGGGGTGGCTAGTGCAGTGAACGTGAGAGAAAGTTCTGCGATCCACTTTGGTATCTTTACCTTACTTTGTTACCTCACTAGGGATAAACTAAAATACCATGCTACCGGGGATGTGGGCGTGACCATTGCCACTACTCCATGACTAGATCTAGCATGTTCTTATTTTCACTTCATGTCATGATACTTAATGCTATACTCTGAGTTATCTTAATTACTGAGGTGTTATGATTTAGTTCGCATCTTGGTGGAGTATAAGAGAGGTTAATAACCAAAAGATCTCTATGTTAGGACGTGATGCCCATATATCTAAGTAACTTGTTATCAAACCCTGTGTTGCAATCTCATATGTTAACTTGTGTGTTCCATTGTCTACCACTTTATAAAGAGAGAGTGCATTTGTGAAACCATGAACCCCAGTCCATTTTTAATCATAAGAAACACCTTTCCAACACCATATACCACTTTTCTATTTTCAGCCATCATTAAATCCGAAAATACAAAAATACTTTTCATCTTGCATACATCATTCAAAAACCCAAAAATATCATTTATCATTGCATCCACCATCATTGCATATTTATTTCTTGTTTGCATTGCATAACTATCCTGATATCATTCTTACACCTTGTGCTTGACAACCACAGGTGAGGTTGAGGACCAAAACATCTAACCTTGTTTTGTAGGTAACCAAAAGAAGGATAAGAAGATAAATCTACCACTTCAGATTCCCCGAGAGTTCGATATTAAACCCTCGAGTCACCCCTCGTGGGGAAAACTGTCTTCCACTTACTATACACTCTGCACTTGGAGTCTCAACCTAAATCCCGTTTATTTGTGCAGGCATCAAGACTTGCTCTTCGGGATCATCAACGGCCTTGTATCCCTCTTGAATGATCATCCAAAGCTCGATAGAGGAACTGTTGATATGAGATTTCATTAAGTGTTGCCAAGTAGCAAAAGCTAATGCATTAAGTTTAGGAGGTAGACCCAAAGGGTTTATGCGAGTATGATGGATAGGTGGGTCGGGAGAGTACGCAAAGGGAACCCCATGGTACTCCGGCTTCCCACCTTCGGGAGTGGTGGTAGATGTGGAAGATTTCTTAGGGTCGGTTTCTTTATCTTCAACCCCTTTCTTTTCCCCTTTTCCCTCCTCGGTATCACCGTCATGGGAGGTAGCGGATTCATCTAGTGGGGTGGTCTCCTTAGGACCTTGCCACTTGCGAGTTGTGTGATCAACTCACGCATCTCGGCAAATTTGGTATCCATGGACGATATCAAAGATGTCTCCATCGATTTGAGATCGGCCATGGATGCCGTAGTGGCTTGGTCATCCAAGGATCAGCATCACTTCGTGTCATACTTCTCTTAGGCGGTTAAGCCCAACAAGAGAGTTGAGGCTCTGATACCAATTGAAAGGATCGTATGACACCTAGAGGGGGGGGGGGGGGGTGAATAGGTGCTACTTCAATTTTAGTACTTTTTAAATTTAGGCTTGACACAAAAGGTAAATTCTCTAGATATGCAACTATGGTGAATTTACCTATATGACAAGCTAGCAACTAAGCAAGATACACGAAGTAAAGACTATAAACAAGGATAGAAGTAACCGAAGTGAAAGCACGCGGAGACACGGATGTAATCCCGAGTTCCTTCTTTTTAGGGGAGTACGTCTCGTTGGAGAGGTGTGAGCTACCACAAAGGTCAAAACTCAACCGCCACAAAGGCGGACGCACCTTCTTCTCCGATGAACCGCACCACAAAGGTTTGGTTCACCTTCCACTATCGGAATCCTTTAAGGCGGAATCCGGAGCCCTTACAACAACGATCCGGGGCACAACCCACAAGAGGATTGGGGGCTCCGAACAGCTACAAATCTGTCACAAAGACAATCAAGTGAGTACAATAAGAGGCTAGGTTTTCCCAATGGAAATCCTAGCAAAGGGCCCCTCAAGTGAATGAGGGAGAAATGAAGAACGGCTTGGTGAAGATGTAGATCCGGGGCTTCTCCTTCAATCCTCCAAGTATCAACGAGTTTGGGTGGAGGGATTGGGAGATCTATCAATTCTTGAGCTTGCAATCAATGGTGTTCTTCAATGTGTTCAAGCTAGGGAGCCGGAGGTAGGTGGAGGGGAATAAATACCCCTCCCAGAAATCTGGCCGTTGAAGCTGTAAACAGCCCGCAGCGGTAGTACCGGCCTCGCCCGGTAGTACCGACTGACAGGGATCTGACGGCCACTCGAAGACTGGTCAACGCCTCCTCCCAGGCGCGCATCGGTAGTACCGGACCGCCGGGTCCGGTAGTGCTCCCTACACGGTAGTACCGCGCCACTACCGGGGCTACTACTGGATAAAAACTGTGCGAGTCCAGAGATCTAAATGAGATCCGCTACTGGGCCGGTACTGGGCCCGGTAGTTCCGCACGGCAGGACACCCGGTAGTACGGGGTGAACCCGGTAGTACCGGCTGAAGCAAATAAAGTCAGCATTTCTTCCTTTTCTTGAGACAAAACCTGTGCAACATAAACTGAAACATTCATGCACACTTTTAGCACACACATTAGACATCTAAGTGTGTTGTCAACAAACATCAAACACTTTGGGGAAGGATATGCCCTTTCAATTTGAAATACTATACTCAGATCTGTACATTTGCTTTTTTTAGCTTAAAATACAAAGTATTTCTAATGGAAATTTGCACGTTTTAGCATACATCATTGAGAACATTCCTGATTTTTTTTTTTTCACATTTCTGAAACTTTGAAAATAGGATTTTTGATTTTTTTTAAAACACAGGGAGCACTGAATCTCGGGAATAAGAAATCTCCACTCGGTATATACCGGCTTCCATCTTGACCCTAACATGAGATAGACGTGGCTAATTGGTGTGTCGGGTTGCGGACAAGTAAACTAGGAAAGGATAAACTAGCTTAAGGTCTCAAAATATGGGAAATGACTACAAATAGTATATTGCGAATCTCTCATCTCCTGTCTGTCACACAAAAGTTTATATTGACATCATTTATATAATTGCTTAATCTTTTCTCTACTCACTAGCCAGGATGCGACTTCGTACGGCGAATGCAAAGTCCTTTTGAAAATGTACGCATCTAAGAAAACTCCAGAACGATCTTTAATATATACAACCCAGACAACTATAAGCGAGCTATTTCACTAAGGGGAGTGGATGTTCCCAATAGTACATTGATGTCCATGTGCTCCGTTTCGTATTATCAAATTACATGAATGTATCTATCACATGGTTGTTGCACCACATGGTATTGTCAATGTAATATTGTCCCTATTTAAGCATGCGAAGATAAATGGAATATGATGAGGACTGGGCGTTGGCCCAGTGGTAGGAGCCAGCGGTGGCTGCTTCTCCCGCCCGGGTTCGATCCCTGTGGATGAATTTCGGGTGTCTCACGCTAGTGGCACTGTTCAATAGGAACAGTGTCCGTGGTACTGTTCACTAGGAACAGTATTCCGCATTATCAATAAATGTCTCTGGTCTAGCCTGTGAGCTCCATGAGGGAAAAAATCTTGTACCAGGCAGACAAGTCGGCCTAGTTTGTAGGTCTAGATTAGGTTCACAGCTAGTGGTGTGAGTGTGGTGTGCGTGTGTAAGGCTGTGTGTCTGATCAGATACTACAACTTGTACCCACTTAAGTGAGACGAAAAAAAAAGATAAATGGAATATGATAACAATTCAGAAGAAAACTATTATCCCTAGCCGATGTTCAGCAAGGGACCATAGAGCTTAGCCGTTGCAAGGTTCATCGCATACATGATGTACACATGGTTTTGGATTTATTGGAATTGCTTTGCCATGGCATTTTAAAATTCACATACATGTTAGGATTTGGAAGCATTAGGATTTTTGACCGCATCAATCTACATATAGAGTCATCTTTTGTTCTTCTTCAAGGAATAGTTCCAATAAATCCGACAAACGTTAGATCAAACCCTACCACATCCCGGTAAGGACGGCGATCCAGAGACATATAGGTTCCTTAAGGCCGGAGCCGTCGCTACCTACGACGACACTTCTGACAACGGGGAGCGATGCGCTGGGCGGCGAACCAGTACCATGTTCCCCACGTCGGAGCCGGAAGTGCCGCTATATTTAGGTTTAGTTTAAATTTCTTTTAAGTTTGTTAAATGCAGTTTGTAAATTTTGTTTAAATTGGTTAAATGTCTTTCAAATTTAAATGAATGTCTCTGGCTCGTCCAATTTCAAAATTCAAAAAAATGTTTGAAAATAAGCTTATTAGCGGTTCCCGGTAACGTGTGCCACCGCTCCCAATAGCACCTATCCGGCACACTTGCCGGACATTCTATTGGGATTTGAGAGTGATACTCTCACACACCATTGAAGAACCTGAGCCGTCCATGTGCCTAATTGCCTAGCCTAGTCCATCTTCTCTCTCAATTAGCACCAAAAATTCAGGGGACGGCACGGTAGCTATTGGCTAGCTGTTTGACATCCACCTGGCCTACTGTTAACAATTCATTGGTAGCGAATTTTTTTTGCGAATCAGAGGATTATATTGATTCAACAGCCATAATGTTGTCATGCTGAATACAGGAGGTAATACAAATCGGAGCCTGGACAAACCAGGTACGCTCCGGACTAACAACAGAAGTTTGCTTAGCCGTACAATGAGCAGCCATGTTGGCGTCACGCCTTACAAAGGTGAAACTAAGGCAGAAACTAAAGCAAGTAAAATCCTTAGTAAGCTCTTGAATATCATTGAGCGGAAGCACCTGATACGTCGCAAACATTTTTATAATTTGCTTAGCCATACTTGTTTTTATATCAATGCTACATGTTTTTATTATAATTTTGTATCATTTAGGACATTTTCTGGAACTAACCTATTAACAAGATGCCCAGTGTCAGTTCCTGTTTTCTGCTGCCTTTTTGTTTTTATTATAATTGGCGTGTCGGATTGCGAAAAAAGTAAAATTGGAAAGCACAAAAGCACTCTTGTAACAACAAACTAGCTTTAACATTTCAAAATGTGTGTATGATGACTATAGTAGTATCTTACGAATCTCTCATCTCATGCCTCATGTCCGTGACACATAAGATCATATAACATCATTCATATGACATGTAGGCTTCATATAGGACATTGATAATTGTACGTGTGAATATTGTAGTTGCTTAGTCTCATTTCTACTCACCAATGCCGATGTGATGTCAGACGGCGAATATAAAGGCTTTTTGAAACTGTGGTCATCTAAGCAAACTACACAATGAACTTTAATAGAAACCCACACAACTAGAATAGAGCTACTTCAATGAAGGGAGAGTGGATGCTCCCAATAGTACATTGATGTCCATGTGCTCCATATCATAGCATTAAACTATATGAATCATTCATCACATGGTTGTTGCACCACATGGTATAACACGTCAATGTAATATTATTCCTATTTAAGTGTGGGAAGATAGATGGAATAGGATAATAATTCAAAATAAAACCATTATGCGTACACGAGGTTGAGCAAGGGACGACATAGCTTACTCGTTGCTAGGATCGTATCAAATTACACAGCATACGCGATGAGCACGAAGTTTTGGATTTTATTTGGTCTTGATTTTCCGTTGCTATTTTAAAATTCACATATATCTTAGGATTTGGAAGCATCAGGATTTTTTACAGTACCAAACTACATATAGACTCATCTGTCATGCTTCTTCACGGGACAGCCCCAATGATTTGGACTACTACCTGGTATCTCTGCCCAGTGATGTAGTTGTGACCTACATCTGGCCAATGAGCTGAAGAAGTAAGCTTGCGATGCGTGAGGCTGCTTACAATGGGGAGTAACTTAGACTAGTAACATGCACATGCTACTACTCAAAGTTACTACCTCCATAATGGAGAGTAACATATGTGTAGTGTCATATTTAATAGGTTATACACTCATATTGCATTGAAATGTGTGATGTTATGGTAACATAGCTAGTTACCACAACCATTTTTCTCCTCATTAATTACCCGCCACATCAGATTTTTTGCCTATATGACACTGATGTTACTTCTCATGTTACTCTCACTGTGACTAGTCTGATGAGATTCTTCTTCCCGCAGAGAGGTGGTGATTACTCGGATCCGTGTCCCGTGAAAATGACTGTATCCCATTTTTTAGTAGCACAAGTCCATTTTTCCCGAAAGCAGACATTGGTACCTTGTATCAAACAAAATCCATTGCAGAACTGTATCAGCAGTGATGTCACCGCCCACTAGGCAGGCCACTAGGGTGCCTGCGATGTGCACCCGGCTGACTGCATTGGCCACAACACGCGGCCACGTCTCGCACCGGAAACCTTTCACTTCGTCCATAATGCATCATTGTCAAGCAGACGCCCTACGGCTCTCTCCATTTTATTTCCTCCTCCTGGCTCCTGCTGGGCAGCTTCCAATTCTGAGCGCGAGATAGCGAGAAGAAGAGGAAACTAGGAGAGTGAGATGACAACCCCACAGTGCTGCGAGAACCCACCGGCGCTCAACCCCGCCGGCGGGGAGGGTAAGGTCGTCGACAGCTTCGGCGGCCTCACGGCGTACGTCACCGGCGCCGCCGACTCCAAGGCTGCCGTCATCCTCATCTCCGACGTCTTCGGTACTTGCTTTGATTTGTCACCCAAAACTGTTTCTTACTACTCGTATCCTGGTTCCCAAGCTGGAGACAACGACGAGTAACACCCGTTTGGCCCTCTCCTTTCAGGTTTCGAAGCGCCCAAGCTGAGGTATTCATTTTTTGTGCTAAAAATCCGATTGACATATTCTGCTTTAGCAAAGATTCGTACATCCATACGTCTTTATACTGTAGATCGTGCTGGGATTTTGTTGTTGGGGCTTTCGTTGATAGTACAATCATGATACTGTGGCCTGTGAGAGTGATACATACTCATACTTGTTCCCTTCTGATCTTATCAACCCTTGCAGTTTGTTACTTAAAAGGTTCAGTATTTGGGCTAGTAGTGTCTTCTGCCAGCGGTCAAATTTTGACAAAAGCTTCAGAGCAACAGGACTTTGACCATCACTTTTTATGAATAAAAAACGAAGAATAAATTATGACAGTATGTTCTGTTGTCTAAAAACAGTATTTCGTTCTATTACTTCTTGTATATTGGCAGTCATACCTTAAAGGGTTGGACAAAACAAATCCACATTTTACCATAAAGGTAGTAGTTATATACAATGTGAAAATCGACTCTTAGACTTGGTGGAAGGAAAAGAACACTCGTATAACTCATGCTACTATCAGGGAGCTACTTCACTAAGCGGAGAGTGTTTGCTCCCAACAGTACATTGATGTCCATGTGCTCCATATGGTAGTATCAAATAACATGAAGCATTCATCACATGGTAGTTGCACTTGCACCACATGGTATAACGCGTCAATAAAATATTGCTTCTATTTAAGCATGCGAAGATAGATGGAATAAGATGATAATTCAAAAGAAAACATTACCAGTGAGTGAGTCTGACTACATCACTGGAGTGAACAGTACCAGTGAGTGAGTCTGACTACCACCATGTTGCGATTACTGAAAACATTGTTCTTCTAGAAGAGAGGAATTTGGTAATTACTCAGATCCGATAGGTCCGAGGGAAGAAATTGAGCCCTGTGAAAATGAATGCATCCCGAATTTTTAGTAGAATCATGATGTTGTGGCCTGTGACAGTGATACACACTCATACTTGTTCCCTGCTGATCTTATCAGCCCTTGCTGTTTGTTATTTAAAGGTTCAGTTTTTGGGCTAGTGTGTCCCTCTATCAGTGGTCATCTTGACAAAAGGTTCAGAGCAACAGTACCTTTACCATCACTTCCTATGAAATACTCCCCCGATCCCTTTTACGTGTCGGAGGAAATGAACTGTGTACGTATAATTTGTTAGTACAACCTGCGACATTTTTTGGGGATCAGAGGGAGTATCAAATATGTTGGTCTGAATAAACAGTAAGAATGAGTTATGACAGTATGTTTTTATGTGTAAAAACAGTATATTTCGTTCTAGTAATATGAATGAAGAGTCCTAATATTGATAAAGAGTATTACTTTTCCTGCGTTGGTAGTCATACCTTGAAGGGTTGGACAAAACCAAGCTACACCACAAAGGGAGTAATTAACTAATTATAGATAGTGTGGAAATCGACTTTTAGTGGAAGGAAAAGAACAATCGGATAACTCATGCTACTAGAATATATCGTTAGTTGCTCCTATATATTTTGGGTAGATGGGTCACCAGAGCATTGTTCAGTGTTCACTCACACTGAGGTTATTGCGTAGTAATTTTAACATGGTTAAGTTGGCTTATATTTATGTTGGTCTATGCCCACTATGAAATATATTGAATTTATATTGACCACTAAGTGCTAGATATGAATGGGCTCTGTTGTAATGTCTTGTCTCATGAAGGAAGATAGCCGACAAAGTTGCTTCGTCAGGATACTTTGTTGTGGTGCCAGATTTTTTCCATGGGGATTCATACGCACCTGAAAATGCTGATAAAAAACCAATACAAGTGTGGATAAAAGAGCATCCCCAGGTTTGTTGGTCCCTCATTTCACGAATCCATGCTCTTCTTTTGTAATTATTCAGCTCTCCTTGTTCCAGTTTATGTTTATGTTGTATATGTTTTGAATTCCAATTTTTCTGTCACAACTCACATGACATTCATACTGGCTGTAAGTATTAAGTGTGCAATATCAATGCAAAACTTACCACCATTGGTTCTGTTGCTTGTTCATCTTCCAATTCTTTTCTTAAACAAATAAACCACGTTCCATTACTCAGGCAAAAGCATTTGAAGAGGCAAAACCAATTATTGCTGCTCTGAAAGAGCAAGGAGTGTTGAGTGTTGGGCTGCAGGTTATTGCTGGGGTGGTAAGAACTATTTTTAGTTCATTTTATTTCTAAACTAAAGATTTGAAGGTTAGCCTGCTAAGCATGGTTTTGTTTCTCCCAACATAATAGCCAAGGGGGTTGTAGACTTAGCAAAAGCTTGTGAGATACATGCAGCTGTAATGTTGCACCCTTCCCATATTTCTGTTGATGATATTAAAGGTAAGATATCTCTTCCTTGAGAATTCTACAGACCAGCGACATTGTTCCTATTTTGAAGGCTTTGAATTGTATAGTGGCTGTTACTGTATAATTTATTTATAAGCGCGGGTCAATAAAATTGCTGTTGTATTAAAAGCTTCGAATTCTTACTCCACCTCATATGTTATCTATTATCAGAGGTAAAATGCCCAATCGCTATACTTGGTGCTGAAGTGACCATGTTGCCCCACCAGAATTGGTCAAGCAGTTCGAGCAGGTTCTTTCTTCTAACTCTGGGTAAGTTCTCATCTCGAGCTCTAGATTTTATGATATAGCTAATGGTAAACTTACTTTCATATTTGAAATTATCCTAGTTTCAAACCGTGTCTTGTCTGAATTACAAACTATGTTTTGGCATCAGACATTCTTCCACATTAGGCAATTCTTCCCAGATCACGTCACAGACATTTTTATGTTGGATGATCTATCAAGATTTTCTTACTTAAAATGCAGCCCTAAAAAATCACTTCTTAACCTTATTTGCTCCTACACATAGCACTTGGATTTATAATCTAGTGATTGTGCAACTAAAAATCTTTTTCTTGAAGAGATAGGGAGATATGATTTCTACCTTATATTCACCGGAGTACGTAAAAACTAATGTATTGTAAGATTAAGGATAAATAAATAATAAAGTGCCGAAGTACATTTGGAGATAGATAACTTGGAGGAACACATTGTTGGCAAGAGATTAACGTACAACTGGAGCTTCTTTGGGAATATCATATGGTTTTATGGAGCAAATCTGTGACCTATTTGTGTCCTCAGATCTTAGGGTATGTTTAAGTTGAGTCCTAAGTGTATACCCTACCACCTTTTTGTTTTGCTTGCAAAAAACTTTGACAATGTGCCTTTGGCTACTCGAGTACATTATTTTCTTGTGGCAAAATCATGGCCGGCTAGTTGACTTTTTTTCTTGGAGACTACACTTGAGCTCAAACTAAACACCTTTAACGCAACGGATATAGACATATAGTGCGTACCTCCCTTTTTGGTACCATGTCGGTTCTCCCTGGTCGACATTGGGTGGACTAGGAAACAATGAAGAATGGAAAAATAAATCAATGTTTTAAGTAAAGAAAAGATCCAATGAACCTACTCGTGGTAAACTGGAGACACTAGGAATACTATTCTGTGTACATGTTAGGATTTTGGATAGTTGTACCTTTAGCCGACGGTCCCAGGATCCGACTGAATTGGGCAAAATAATCATGTGACAAATTGGTAGAAGTTCTGTATTTCTCATGGAGTTTATATCCTTTGATTATGTTTTGGGACTATGCAGATTGATCACCTTGTGAAGATCTTTCCCGAGTTGCGCATGGATGGACTGTGAGATACAACGACGACGATGCAGCTGCTGTCAAGAGCGCGGAGGAGGCCCTGGCGGACATGACGGACTGGTTTAATAAGTACCTGAAGTAGTAGCTCTGCCTTGAGCTATTGCAGCTGTTCATAGGTCATCATGCCAACAAGCTGGGTTTATGTGTTGTAATAAAGGTCAGCGTGTATGCATATAAAAATGGTGTTGAATGTATGCATATAAAAATGGTGTTGAATGCATCATCAAGGTGGCATTTACCGTAAGCTGTCAATATCCTGTCCGTCTTTGTTAGGCCATGATAATCAATAAAAGTCAAGGTCAGACGTTGGACAAGGTGGGCGTTTATTTACCAAAACCTGTATTTTCTCATGGACAGTTTCTCAAGAGTCCATGGAGAAAAGGATTCAGAATACTTGCAATTGCAATAGACAAAAGTGGTGTGCCAACAACTGAAACTAATGCCAGGAGGTACTGGAGCATCCCTAAGAGTACAATTATTCTCCCCGGGAAAAAAAGGTAATAAGAAGGCCAGGCACGATTACATAGTTGAACCAATGCCACATTAGTTTTTCTTTATTCAGTAACCAGATCTAATATACTTGAATCCTAAATTTTTCTCCCCGAGAAAAATAAAAGATACTAAGGAGGTCTGAGTTTCCTAGATGTGGAGCGAAAACAGCCAGTGAGTCCTTTGACAGTTCCACCACCGCAAAGACACTTTCACCGACCAATGATCATAGGTTGAGATGAGTGAGCAGTAGTAGAAGACCTACAACAATTTATCAACAATTTGTCAGTAATATGTTGTGAAAAAACACATCGTAAAGGAAAACACGTGAGAGGAAATAGTTCAATTCCGATCAGTAATCAGGCACATGTTCACTGGTTCTCAGAAAACAAAATCATGTGTTCAAGACTGGGCCTTAATGGTCGTGACATACAATGGCCTTAAGGTCAAGACTGGGCCTTAAGACTGATCAAACTCCTTTAAGAACTAAAGCTTGAATTATCTATATCTTTCTAGCTTTTGGTACCATGGGTCCAGTACGATAAGGTTGTAATCTTGATTTATCTGGTTAATTCGTACTTCCATCGATCCATCTAGGGATGTAAACGGCCGCCACTTAAACCCATTTAATCCCATTTATATTGGCTAACAGTTCAACAGAGTTCCTTCCTTCCCGTGAAAATGAACTAAGGAGCTAATTAAACGGGACTATGCGGCGCCATTTATCAGCCCATTTACAATCCTAGATCCATCAGTAGTTCCTTCACTAAAATATCATACTCCCTCTGATCCGAAAAGAATGTCACCACTTATACTACCAATTTGTACTATCGTAGTTATTTTCCAACGACAAATAAAACGGATCGGAGGGAGTAGAATGTAACCTTAAAAGAGTGTACCAACAGCATACATCTTCTATCAGAATTCCATAAGAACATAAGATATCATAGAAGATGCAGTAGAAAATAAGTGTACATACTCCAAGTGGAAGTTAAGCCGATGTACCCAAAATACCTTAACGTGATAATATATAGCATACTCTCAATCAGAAATAGTGAAAACAGAGGGACTACTGAATAGTATCTGTTCATGCAGCATAGTGGCTAACTATAATGTCCCTACGTTATTAACTAATGGGCCAAAAAAACTAAGATCATAGTGTATATATACTTTAAATGTATGCAAGTTGAGAAAAGTATGCAATGAACTGCAGTACCATTTTATTAATCTAGTATAGAAAGTGGTGTGCTGATCATTTGTTTTTGCCTATTCAGATCTCACAGGAATAGTAGGGCACTATTAAATGACCAAATAAACAGTCAACTTTACAAAATTTGCTGTATATATCAAAGAGTTAACCCGTGCGGAATTACACGACAAGAATAGGAACTGTTTTACTGCAACACAAGTGGGTAATCCCATCGAGCATGTATCATACTATCATAGGTAGGCAATATGGTAGGTACTGAGCCACTGAAAATGTCATAGATAGATTATTTTTAATGTGTTGACATTTTAAGGTGTAAAGAAGTCAGAATGCTTGTGTAAAGAAGTCAGAATGCATATGAGTATTAATTAGGCTTGGGACTTTGAAAATGTTGAACCATCGAAACTGGTCAAACTATAAAGAAATCATAGCAAGGCTTCGGGTACTGAGCCAAGGATAGTCCACTTTATTAATGAAATTTTTCACTATCAACCCCCAAAATAACTGCAAATAAATGTGAACTTTTAACTATATAAATTTATTCAGCGTTCTGATACCTACTAAATATTTCCAT
Organism: Poa pratensis; assembly: GCA_947311845.1. Lineage (NCBI taxonomy): Eukaryota > Viridiplantae > Streptophyta > Magnoliopsida > Poales > Poaceae > Poa > Poa pratensis. The sequence goes on from CAMZMU010000038.1 coordinate 23,164,782, forward strand.
GTCACTCATTAATCAAGTACAAATTGTGCTCACAGGCTGAGAGCAAATATCTCTACATGTCAGCTAGCATTTTCCTTTTAAATCACCATGTAACATTCGCTTCCACAGATGCCTAAAGGCAGTTGGAAACCACCTCGATATAGGCAGAACTAATTCTTTGATTCCAAAGTATTTGTGGCATCCAAAGTCCTAAATTTGTTCAAGTGACAATATTCTATTTCTTCTTTTGAGGTTCGTGAAATCCGACAGATTGTGTGACAACCATGACACCAGAATCAATTATTTTTTCTTTCATATTCTCTCTCCTTCAACTGTTGGAGAACACAATGTAAACCATGAGGAATTTCGCCTTCTACTTTATATTCTCAATCTGGTTACTAACTCAACATCTAGTATTGTCATTCGCACCAACAACAGATCTAACAAAATGAAGGAACAATAAACAGTAGGTTTGGCTTTTACCTTTCGTATCACCTCCCAAAAGCCCAAATCTCCTTAAGAAGAATCAGCTGAAGGCGCCGTGTCAGACGTCTCGGCGATAATGTCAGCAATGAACTTGATGAGCGAGCAGAGGCCGCCCAAGAAGTTGTGGTCAATCACCCCCTCGCTCTGGACAACATGCGCAAAGTCCACCAGCTTCACCCTTACTCCGCCGCCACCACCACCAGCACCAGCCGCGGTCACCGCATTGGCATCGTAGCTGAGTAAAATCGACGCCGAGTAGAAGTGGAACAGCGTCTGCACCTCGAACCACGACTTGAGCTCGCGCAGCTGCGCCAAGACTCCCCCTTCTCCTCCATACACCGCCGCGGCTAGCGCGCAGTCGTCCACACCGTCGCCGCCGCCAACGGACGACACGTAGCGGCGGAGCATGCGACGAACGCCGGGGATGTCCGTCCCCTTGAGCTCCGACCTGTCTGGGCGCCAAAGGGCGCCCCCGGCGTCGGAGACCCGGACCCCAGAGACGCGGAAGCCGAGGAGGACGCTGGTGGTCCCGCGGTCCTTGGCGAGGCACTTGGCGACGTAGGGCTCCGGCGCGCGAGGGGGCCACGTGCAGGCGCCGATCTTGATGTCGGTGACGGAGGGCGAGGCGAGGCCCCGAGGAGATCGTCGAGGACGATGTGAGGGTGGGACTCGCCGGGGCTGGCGGCGGTGGGGAGGAGGCGGGTGCCGTGGAAGCGCGGAAGTAGTTGTCCCGGATGCGGGGCGGCACGTCGGGGTGGACGGAGAAGGCCTCGTAGAAGGCGAGCTCCTGCTCGCCGCGGTCGAGGGCCTGGAGCGGCTTGTAGAAGAGGCCGGAGCCGTCGACGAGCGGCCGAGCTTGTTGGGGGCTGCGCGGTGGCCGGCAACCTGGTGCTCCGGCGGGCGGAGATCTGACATGATAAGTGCCGCGGGAAGGTTGGGGTCTTGGGGAGAAGGCCGCGCAGGTAGGTTGGGGAGAAGCCGCGGCGATTTAAAGGAGATTTGGAAATCTTTTTCTCGCCCCGCACAAAAAGAGGAAATCTTTTTGTCGACGGAAGAACATCAGAACATGCTTCGTTTGGGCCCGGTGGCGCTCGGCCGACTGAGATTTAAGTCGGCCGACACCAACCCCCACTTATTACAACCGATGGATCACACGAATCGTGATGCTCCAACGATACAGGTTGGTGGACAGATTCACTCTACGTAGATTGATGAAGGCAGAAAGCCTTCCACTGGTAGCCAATCGTATTTTTCATTTTTCACATGATATGATTGAAAATATCTGAAATTCAGTTTGACATAGAATTGGAATCAATTTTATTTTATACGGAAAAATGCATTTGCAAATTAGAGCAAATCTAATGGCCTGTAAGTTGCAACCCACGTGTAGCTGGAAAAAAATATACAATTCACTCAGCAACTCAAAATCTCTTACGACTCATTTGCAAATCACAGATTATATCTAATACCTAGAGAGTTGCAAGCCATGTGTAACTACAAAAGTCTCAGTTACAACTCATAGGGCACCGGAATCCTCCGAGAAGCCGAAAAACGTGGACTATAGCCCACAAAAACGGGCAGAAATGACCAAAATCACGAGTTTTGACGATACCGCTAGAATCATGTCCCGCGGGTCTCAGCCTCTCAGGGCACCGAAATCATCCCGGGACCCCAAAAACGTGGACTATAGCCCACGAAAACGACCAGAAATGCCCGAAATCATGAGTTTTGACAATGCCGCTAGAGTCGTGTCACGGGGTCACAGGGCACCGAAATCCTCCCGGGACCCGAAAAACGTGGACTATAGCCCACAAAAACGGCCAGTAATGCCCGAAATCACGAGTTTTGACGATCCTGCTAGAGTCGTTTCACGGGGGTCACAGGGCACCGAAATCCTTTCGGGACCCGAAAAACGTGGACTATAGCCCACGAAAACGGCCAGAAATGACCGAAATCACGAGTTTTGACGATGCCGCTAGAGTCGTGTCACAGGTCACATGGCACCGAAATCCTCCCGAGACCCAAAAACGTGGACTATGGCCCACGAAAACGGTCAGAAACACCCGAAATCACTAGTTTTGATGATCCCGCTAGAATCATGCCACGGGGTCACAGGCACCGAAAATCCTCCCGGGACCCGAAAACCGTGGACTATAGCCCACGAAAACGGCCAGAAATGCCCGAAATCACGAGTTTTGACGATGCCGCTAGAGTCATGTCACGGGGGTCACAGGGCACCGAAATCCTCCCGGGACCTGAAAAACGTGGACTATAGCCCACGAAATCGGCCAGAAATACCCGAAATCACGAGTTTTGACGATGACGCTAGAGTCGTGTCACGGGGGTCATAGTTACAACTCATTTTTAACTCACAAATCATGAATCGTGATACAAATCTAATGTCTAGTGAGGCGACTAAAATTTAGTTAATTTCCATGCGCTTGAGAATTAGCAACTCCATTATTTCACATAGTATGAAAACACATTTTACCTTAGCCTACACAATAATGACAAATGTTACAAAGTTTGAAAATATTCTCGATTCACTATGCTCGGATTCATTTTTTGTGTAGCACACTGTACACAGCATTTTAAAGTCAGATTTAACACGTTCATACAATACATCATTGCGTCCATCTAAATTTTCAGTTCTTTTGAAATAAAGGGTGTACTTAAAACTCTAGAATCAGAAATCCCTACTCTGGATAGTACTATTTTCAGAAAAAGTACACCAATCTATTAATCATCAATAATTGCCACAAAAATCTTAAAAAATAAAAGGTACAAATAGCTATTTGGATTTTGGACCACCTATAGACGACTAAGAACATTGGAACGAGCTGGAAGCCTGGAAGTGCGCCGCTGTCCCCGCTCCTCCCTCACCGTAGTCGGACAAAGTTCATATAATAAGACTTATTGTATTAGACAAATGGATATTTGTCGTGCTAATGCCCCAAAGGGGCAGAGCACCAGACCAACAAACATTGCAAAGACGATAACTATAGACCGAAAGAATCTAACCTGTAGCCGTACCAACAAATGCGAAAACTGACAAAATCTAAGGAGATTTTTGGGACAAACAATTCCACGCGCTCTGCTAGTGCTGCACGTCGCTCCAATGCCAAAAGAGAGCGAGGTGAGGCGTACCAGCGGCGTCCTCAGCGGAGGGAATGACAACCCTAAGGGCATCTCCAGTCGCATAGCCCCCCCCCCCCCCCCCCCCCCCCCCCCAGGACTCATTTTTCTCTAGCGCCGGCGCGAATCGGCGCTATTCTGAGTTTTGGGTGCGTGATTTTTCCAGCCGCACCCCACCCCACCCAAACTGAGCAGATGAGATGAAAAAAAAGATGAAGGAAAGCAGCGAGCTGGCCGGCGTCGGCCATGGACCGAGCTTGGCTCGGCCGCGAGCAGAGGCGCTCCGGCGCGAGCAGGGCAGAGCGCTCCGGCGCGAGCAGGCGGCCGGAGCAGGGGCGCAGGGGCAGGGACGCCCGGCCGGAGCAGAGGCGTTGCGGAGGCGCCCGCGGTCACGGTCGTGGACGGATTAATCGTTCACCTGGCTGTGTGCTTGCGGACGGATCAATCATTCACCTGCCTGTGTGCTTGCTTACGATCGATCGATCGATGGAGAGTCAGCTAGCTTCAATCGATCGATCTCCACGGCCACGGCCTCGGCATCGCGAGGACGGCCACGGGGCACGCGAGCTCCACGGCCACAGGGCACGCCGGCGGGGAGCTCGAGAGGCCAAGGGACGTGCCCCGCGAGGGCCAAGAGCCGCGAGCGCGAGCTCCGCCCTGGCTGCAAGCACGAGCCCCTGCCGCGTGGGCAGCGAGCTCGCGCGCGAGGTCCGCCCTGACCGCGTGCGCCCCGGCCGCGTGCGTGGTGGTCCGCCCCGGCCTCGGCCCCGGCGGCGTGGGCAGCGAGCTCGCGCGTGGAGGTCCGCCCCGACCGCATGGGCAGCGAGCTCTGCCATGGCCGTGAGCCATGAGCTCCGCCATGGCCGTGTGCCAGACGGCGACGCCGGCGGCCGGCGCGAGAAAGAACGCGGCGAGGTGGAGGAGAAGCGGAAAAAAAGCGCCGTTCACATAGGGGCGGAGCTGGGCGGAGGGGAGGCGGCGTGAGAGAGGACGGCGGCGATGGGCGAGGACGGCGGTGAGGTGCGAGCATGGGAGAAAGAGGAGAGAGAGGTCACGTGGGTGGTGGGGAGAGAAAAAAGGAGAGAAAATGTGTGGTAGTGGCTGACTGCGGGCCCTTTTGCTTAGCGCTGCCCCCCAGGCCGAACCCAGACTGCTGGGTTTGTGCTGGGTGTGCCGGCGCTAAAACGGCGCAAAACGGCGCTATTTCAAGTCCTAGGGGGCTGGCTGGTAGATTTCGGCGCTATTTTGACTAAAAGTGACCTGGGGGGTTCCTGGGGGCACGCTGGAGATGCCCTAATTGTCTAGGGATCGTCTATGCTTTTCTCCCTCCTATGATCGAACCGTTTCCTTGTTCTAGGTAGTAGTATTGTCATATTGAGATATTTTTGCCTAAAAGAAGCTGAGAATTCAAGTAGAGCCTATACCAATTTAATTTCTGTGTGTGCAATGAAATCTTTTTGCATGCATGAGTGAAATCGTAAAGAAGTTTGCTCCTTACAAATTCTTGTTTCTGAGAAATAATTATTTCTTATTAAACACGATCACTGAAATTGAAAATGTTAAAATAAAACATAATAATCAATGAAAAGAGCTCATCAAACGAAATCAGTTTTGGGTGAGCAGTCACCAGTAGGGTCAACCCGGTGCAGGGCCCCGATCCCAAAAAGCAAAGGCGCAAAAGTCTGGAGGCTTTCTCCCGAGCTCTCTGGAAGCGAACAGACTCGAAACTTTTCCCGACCTGTCCATTCGTTCTCCCCACGTTGAAAGTCGCGTCGCTGCGTTGCTGTCGCCTGCTTCTCTCCTCGTCTTCCTTCGTCGGCTGGTTTCCAATCCCACCTCCCAAGCATTCCCGACCACTACCCACCCACTAACCTAAGCAGGATGGCTAGCCCGCAGTGCTGCGCGAACCCGCCGACGCTGAGCTCCGCATCCGGTGAGGGCAAGGTCGTCGACAGCTTCGGAGGGATCAGGGCCTACGTCGCCGGCCCCAAGACTCCAAGGCCGCCGTCCTTCTCATCTCCGACGTCTTCGGTGATCGATTTCTCCTTCCCCAACCTCCATCAGAACTCGTTTCTACTCATACCCCAACAGTTCCTTTGCTGACAGCACTTTCGTCTCCTGTTTGCAGGGTTTGAAGCGCCGAAACTAAGGTATAATCTCTTGCGGTGTATATTTATTTTGCGACGGTATCTTTCGGTTAGGCAACGTTAGGTCTCTAGAGTCCGTTGCCGCGGCGATTTGCCGTTCCCTGGGTCCGTTGCAGTATTCATTACTAGTGAAATCACCATTCAGTTTCACTTTTTCAGTGGTACTGTGGTGTGACGGTATCGCTTTTACCGTGCAGTTGTTGTCAGTTCATGTGTGTTGTTGAGAATTTGGGCTATCTTGTCCTCACCCGCCACCATATATTTGTGTTTTGAAGTAATTCAGTTTATCACAGCCACTAAGTTACATATGACTGAGTTCTGATGTAATTACCTATCTCGTGAAGGAATATAGCCGATAAAGTTGCTTCTTCTGGATACTTGGTTGTGGTGCCAGATTTCTTACATGGGGATCCATTCGTGCCTGATGACGCCAATAGACCAATAAAAGTGTGGATAACGGAGCATGCCCCGGTTTGTTGTCTCCTGATTCCTTGAAACCTTGTTCCTTCTTTTATATTCAAGTCAGCTTGTTTCAGTTTATGTTAAAGGTATATGTTTTGATATCGTAACAACTTCCATCGCATGAGATTGCTCGCCTTAGTATTTTGATTGAGAATGTGTTAACTAAAGTAACCAGGGCAAGGAAGTGATGTTTAAACTAATAGATACAAACCTAACAACATGTAGTAAATGGCAGCATGAGATGACTTTGTAACAAGTCAGATATGACCTTTTTGTTTGTTCTCCTTCTCTTCCACCACAGTAGTGAAGCTCTCTTGGTAAGAAGGATAGCCCACTTAGCTGATCGAGGTTTGAGTCTCCTCATCTCCTAAGATGAAATCGTTGTGGAGTACCCCCTCCAGTGCCACCTTTTTCTTTTCTTTCGCCAAAGTGCTGAGTGCTATTTCTGATATTACTACCCTCTGAAAGTAATGGTTTTTTCTTTAAACAGGGCAAGGCATTTGAAGAGGCAAAACCTATTATTGCTGCTCTAAAGGAACAAGGAGTGTCTAGTGTTGGGGCTGCAGGTTATTGCTGGGGTGGTAAGCACTGTTGTGTTTTTTCACATCTTGACCCAAATTCCAAGGTTTGGCCTTGTTAAGCATTGTGCTTCTTCTTTCCACATATCAGCAAAGGTAGTAGCGGAGTTAGCGAAAGCTAATGAGATCCAGGCAGCTGTTATGTGTCACCCTTCTTTTGTCACACTCGATGATATCAAAGGTAAATCTCTTCCTTGAAAATTCCAGATACACACATACATTGTTCCATCTTAGGATACAAAGGCTTCAAATTCTTCCTCTGACATTTGCTATATTTCAGAGGTTAAATGCCCATCGCTGTACTTGGAGCTGAAACTGACAGAACATCCCACCAGAATTGATCAGACAGTTCGAGCAGGTTCTATCCTCTAACTCAGAGGTAAGTTCTCATTTCGAGCCCTGATCTTCCAGTCAACCATGATGTACTCAAGGTATAGACTATGTGTAAACTAAGTCATCAATGATCAAATTTGAAACTGCCCCAGTGACAAAAAGTATCTGACAAGAGTACTGTTTGATTGTTCTGGCCTTGTTTCTGTTTTCATCGCAAATTAGTTAATTAAGTTTTTTACGTTAGAGGAGCTATCAGTCATGTTGTAATTAAGAGCATCCAGCCTTAGTCGCCTAGAAGTAAGTAGTTTAATTTGAGCCCCTGCACTTGATGTTCTAGATTTATAAGCAAGTATTGTTGTCAATCTAAATATTTTGTGTCTTGTAAGTAGGAAATAGCAAAGCTATTTTTACATTATATTCATCAATTCACCAAAGTGTCAAATTATAATGATGTAAAACAGAAAAAGCGTAATATTTTGAAGGAAAGGTCAGCAAGTACAGTAGAATGTCGATAACTGGAGACGCATTATCGGTTTGAGATCGTTTGGAACTGGAGCTCAAAATCTTTCTTCCTAATATTATATTTTTGGCCTACAGATTGGCTACTTTGTCAAGATTTTCCCTGGGGTTTCCCATGGATGGACTGTCAGATACAACAGCGACGATGCAGCTGCTGTGAAGAGCGCTGAGGAAGCCCTGGCGGACCTGACTGACTGGTTTAACAAGAACCTCAAGTGAACCTGAAGTAGTAGCCTCCATTTGTAATAAACCATTTTCACTCTTCAACAGTCATCATGCAAGAATCCTAGCTTTATGGTATGGTATTTGCTATAGGGCCTGCATCTTTGTCTGGCGCAGGCTTGATGGTATTGGTATGTATGTGATTGCTCGTTTTTGGGGTCTGATTGTGCTGAACACTGATCACTGAAGACTGAACTATTGAGCACTGAAATAAAGTTTGATATTTGCAGTTTTGTGCGCTGCTTGTGTCTGTATAACTGACCTAGTGATTGGTTTCCTCCTTGTTTAATACAGTGACGATCATAGTTATTGGCTTCAAGCGTGCACGAAACAGTAAACATTTTTCTTCTTCTTGGAAGTTGTAACGAAATCTTGTAAAGACTACTCTAGATTTCTAACTGAAGGTTAGGGGTAATCAAGAGGTCACACACATAATTTAAGAACACACTTTCAACATTAATTTAGTCAACAAAATTTAAATTTTATATCATGAAATCGACGACAGGGCACATTTGGTAAAAAAAGTGAAAACATTATTAATAGAAAGAAGTAGTGCCAAGAGTGGCCGAAAGTCAGGGATCGGAACACTGAGTATTTGATGCATGTAAAATGCATACATGAACTTTGCATTATTTTACTTATATTCCAGTCATATTTGTATCATATAAGGGTTATATCACTGTTTTATAATGATTTTGGGAATATTTGACATGTTTCCTATTTTTATGGAATTAACTCTGCGCAGGCAGAAAACCCTATTTCTATATTTTAATGTTTCTGGGACCCAAACGACGTCCAAATGACCTGAAAATTTACGAGCATCAGTTTTTGGAAGGAACAAAGCGTGGGAGCGAAGGAATCAAACAAGCGGAGACCCGAGGGCCAAAATAGGTGGGCCCACGCGGCCCATGTACCTGGCCGCGTGGGGCCCCTCCTTTTGGGCCTCGGAGCTCCGTTGCCGTCGATCTTTCCTCCACCGACTCCGTTTTGACCTAAAACCGCCTATAAAAATAGTCCCCCGACGTTCTCTAGAAGGAGCGCCGCAGAAACACAGAAACACCGAAACAGAGACCTGGAGCTGCAGATTGGAGGGGGAAAACTCCGGCGGGGCGCTGCCGGCGTGGTCTCCATCTTCTCCAACGACTTCTCCACCGTCTCCATGATGAAGAGGGAGTAGTCCACCTCTGGACTATGGGTTTGTGGAAGTAACTTATGTATCTCTCTCTCTCTCTCGAGCTTCACTAATTAGTACCGTATGAGCTGCTGAACATGATTACGGTCATCTATGTAATACCTTTGTGGTGGATCTTTTTATGAGTTAATATATGTTTGAGATTGCAATGGTTTTGTTTCAGTTATGAAAGCAGATGCATATTATGTACCCCGTTCTTATTTACTTGTCATGATAAAGCATGTTTATGAGAGCGTGTGAGGGGGAACGTGTGCATTAGTTGGAGTAACGGGGGGTGGCTAGTGTAGTGAACGTGAGAGAAAGTTCTGCGATCCACTTGGGTATCTCTACCTTACTTTGTTGCCTCACTAAGGATAAAAAGAAATACCATGCTACCGGAGATGTGGGTGTGACCATTGCCACTACTCCATGACTAGATCTAGCATGTTCTTATTTTAACTTCATGTCATGATACTTATTCTATACTCTGAGTTATCTTAATTACGAGGTGTTATGATTTAGTTCGCATCTTGGTGGAGTATAAGAGAGACTAATAACCAAAAGGTCTCTATGTTAGGACGTGATGCCCATATAATTATAACTTGTCATTAAACTGTTGTGTTGCGATCTCATATGTCAACTCTAGTGTTCCATTGTCTACCACTTTATTAAAGAGAGAGTGCATTTGTGAAACCATGAACCCCGATCCATTTTTAATCATAAGAAACACCTTTCCAACCACTTTTACCACTTTACCATTTTCTGCCATTTAAAAATCCGAAAATACAAAAAACTTTTACATCTTGCATTTATCATAAAAAAACCAAAAATATCATTTATCATTGCTACCACCATCCTTGCATATTTATTTACCACCATTGCATATTTATTTCTTGTTTGCATTGCATATTATCTTGATATCATTCTCACACCTTGTGCTTGACAACCACTAGGTGAGGTTGAGAACCAAAACATTTACTTTGTTTTGTAGGTAACCAAAAGAAGGATAGGAAAGATAAATCTTCACTACTGATTCTCCGAGAGTTCGATATTAAACTTTCGAGTCACCCCTCGTGGGGAAAACACGTCTTCCACTTACTACACACTCTGCACTTGGAGTCTCAACCTAACCCATATTCTTTTGACGCAGATAACTACGTCATCGGGTATCAAGACTGTTTTCTGGCGCCGTTGCCGGGGAATCATTGCTGAAAGGTTTATCCAAGGATATCTCACCAAATCAACTTCATCACCAACTTGTGCTAACACCTAAGCTTGGGGAGGTTGCACCTACGTGAGCATCATCTTATCCATCTTTACCTTCAAAGCAATTTATTTTGTTTTGTTATTGTCTTGCATATCATATTTATATTTCGGTTTGCATTTTTATTTTCAGTTTTGCATTTTGTGTTGCATTTGTTATTTCGGTTTGCATTGTTTAGTATCATTTTACTATCAGTCTTTCATTTATAATCATAAAAACCAAAAAAAAATAGTGCTGTTTTTAATATGTGTGTTAAAGTATGGAGAAACTTTCTGGAATCTCTATACCTAATGGTTATGTTAAAACTATGGAAGCCTACTTTGAATATGAATCGACCGAAGAAGGAAAAAGAATGCGTAAATTGCTTGAAGCTCTTCACAGAATGGCTATTCAGTTTTGTGAGTTACATGGTATAACTTGTTGCAATAGAAGAGTTGTTAAACATTCCCACTATCAATGCAAGTATAATAGTGATCCTATAATTTCCTGTTATCGTGAAGATAAATTTTCATGCCCTGATATAGAACAAGTTGAGAAATATATTGCTTATGTTGGAGCCCTTGAGATAGACTCTCTTATTGATAAATTTCTTACAACTAGTCATGAAGCTCGTGTAATGAAAGGACAAATTTCTATTATTCTCCAACTTTGCAAAAAGAATTTAGTGATAATGTTTATGTTAAAGAAAGAATTCTTGCTTCCATGGAAAGTACTAATATTTTGCAGGAAGAGGATGATGAAAACATAAGCTTGGAAGAGGAAGTATGTGAAGAGGAGATTGAAATGGATGTGCTCCAACCTAAGCTTGGGGAAGAGTTGGATCTCCCAACTTCACCATCAACATTTGATAGTAGCACTCAAACTCAAAAATCTTTTGTTATTTATGAGAATCCATGTTATGATGAGTGTGAAACTGAAAATTCTATGGTCCTATATGATAACCCATGCTATTATGATGAAACTAATAATGCTCCTTTACTTTTAATAATGCTACTAGTGAACTTATTGATATAATGAGGAGTGTTGCTTAAATATGCTATATGATAATGCTTTAGATGATGGTCCTATGCTTATTGATAATCCTCCATGTTTAGTTGTTACTAATTTATGCGAGGATAAAAATGATATACTTGCTGTTTGTGATAGTACTCTTACTCATGAGAGTCCTACTTTGTTCTTGAACTCTCCTACTTACACCATAGAGGAGAAATTTGCTTATGTTGAGAAATACTTATGTGATTTGCAATTATCTTTAGTTCCAAATCTTTGTTGCAACATGATATAAACTTGATATTGATCTTATTAACTATTTTGAAAGAGGGAAGCATGCTAATGAATTCCATAATAAATTTAATAATCCTCTTTATGTGCCTAAATTATCTAAGTTGAATGATTCTTGTGGTTATATGGTTGAATTTATTTCTACTACTTGCAACTATTATGAAAGAGGAGGTGATAAGAACCCTCTTTATGTTACTAATAATATATGCTGCAAGTAAATATTGTTAATATGCATTGGAAACTTCTATTTATGTGATTCATTCATATACAAAATGCCAATGCATAGAAAGAAAGTTAGACTTCGTTGTTATTACTTTTGTGTTTTGTTTTTCTCTCAACTAGGGTTCAACTTGACTATTATTTTGATTGGTTTGAGAACACCATGGGATCCTGGTATTATGCATGAACACTTCCAAGGAAGAGGGACACACAAAGTTCAAGCTCCCTCATGAGCTTCGTCCACAATAAACATCAAGTAAGAAGCCTAGCTATATGGCTATAAAGAAAGCGCTTTACGGGAGGCAACCCGGTTGTTTTTATTTGTGATTTTCTTTGTGTCCTCTTGCTGTAACAAGAGACTTAGTGTTTAGTTTAGTTTCTGGAATTTTTAATAAAGTGCCAAGTTTTACTCATTTTGGTTTGAAAAGTTGCTTATAGCGTTCGGAGATTTTATTCCTGCACGAATCTGTGCACGGTATGATTTTTAATTCTTATTCTGTAACTCCGAATGAGCTCATATTTGAACTGTAGTTGCAACTTTTCATCCTCTGTATGCATGAATTTTTCGGAATTTTCGACAAAGTTAAGTAGGGTAGAAAAATACGTTTTGCTGCTGCTGTTTTTCTGGACAGATTCTGTCCCATTTTGTTTGATGCATGCTTAGAACTTTTAACTTGAATCTTTTTGATCCAATTGAGTTTATGAGTAGGCATACAACATTATACACTTTCTGGACATTCATATGAATTTTTGTTCAAGGATTATATGCAGCAAGAAATCTATTTGTTTATCACTACTAATGCACCCCACAGAAAAGAAATGGGAGAAACGGTGTTTTGAAGTTTTTTCACAGGGATTAGAGGAGATGCACCAAGAGCTATCCAAGGATGGTGAAGACCATAAGCTTGGGGATGTGAAGACAACCCCACTGGACCTACACACTCTCGGTTTGCACACGTCTAACTTCTGTTTTTCGATCGAAACACTTTATCGCATAAACTTGGAGCGTCTTTTTGTTTGTTTGGTTTGATTTTTATTTTGTGAGACCACCACACTATCATTTATATATGAGAGAGCTACTGGAAATTTGGGTTGAATTATGTTGGATGCTATTATAAGATTGGGAAAAGGGATGTTGAGTTGATTTTAAAAGATACATATAGTTGCATGATTCATGAGCTTGTTAATGAGTAATAATTTGCAAGTATTTTATCAAGAGCTATCTTTTATTCATGTTTTGATGCTGAATGTTATTTACTTGTTTAACATGGATTAGTTAGTTCTATGGACACTCATGCATGCATTTAGATGGTCAACTTTCTCCCTCTTGCTAGCCCAAAAATTCCAACAAGCAAAAACTTGTTTCCAACACCTTCAACCAAAGTTTTTCCAGTGAGTCCACCATATCTACCTATTAGCTTTATGCTATTCCGAGTATGTTTATCATGATATTTGTGTTATCTATACCTCTGAATGAAAATGCTTATGTTGTTGATTGTTGTGGGAAAAGTTGGTTATAGAGCTCTCTCGAACTTGATGCACACTTTACTTTCATTGCATAAATAAAACATGACCCATTGTGATTAAAATTATGATGTTGTGGGCTTGACAAATGTCTTTGGTTGAGAGTTAGCTCATATGTGCTGTCACATGGCAAGCTTTCAACATGCACTTCATTCATTTAGTTGATATCATGTACTTTTGTTTATGGATGCTTACCATGGGTGAAATAAATGTGGAAATGAAGTGAGTTTAAATGAGTTTGTATAAATGGTTAGAGAGACGCCTGGGCCGCTAATCTAAGCCATGCATCATTCATGGTGGAAATTTACTTACATGCTATGGTGAACCTTCTGTGATACACCTTACAATAAAAAGCTATCTAATGGTAAATAAAAAGGGTGTTGAGATTGTTCATTGTGTTTGTTTGTCTTGTCATTTTGATATGGGCTTGTTCCATATCCTGGGACAAGAGGTACCCCAGTTGACGCTCTTAATGATACTATTATTACTTACAATGATATTTAACTTGAACTTGCTTTGTTTCCAAGTTGAGTAACACATGGAGTAGGTACTTGTATTCAAGGGGCATGAGACTTTCAACCTGTACTTTGTCAAGCACACTACTCATATTTGCTTTCACTTTAAACTTAATCATTCAAGATGCTATGATAGGGGAATGAGAGCTTGACACCAAGGATTACCACATTACAATCATTAACTTAAGTAGAGAAGTTCAGAAGTTAGATGAAACTTATTCATGCTTTACCTCTACTCATATATATCTTTCCAAAGTGTCCACCTTTTATATTCAGATTTTCATCAATACTCTATGACCATTATAGGATGTTCTTACTTATCATTATGCATACATGTGGTCCATAGTACTTTTCTCTTATGTTACACTTTGTGAATTATCATTGAACATCCTTGCATTGAATACTTGATATCACTTCATAAACTATCTTGCATATTGCTACTCCTTTTAAGAATGAATCATTTGACTCTATGTAGCAATAGTAATCATCTTTGATATCCATTGATAGTATTAAATTGCAAAGTCCATGTTAGTTTTATCACCTTCATACTCGAGGACGAGTATAGGTTAAGCTTGGGGATGTTGATGCATGTAAAATGCATACATGAACTTTGCATTATTTTACTTATATTCCAGTCATATTTGCATCATATAAGGGTTATATCACTGTTTTATAATGATTTTGGGAATATTTGATATGTTTCCTATTTTTATGGAATTAACCCTGCGCAGGCAGAAAACCCTATTTCTATATTTTAATGTTTCAGGGACCCAAACGACGTCCAAATGACCTGGAAATTTACGAGCATCAGTTTTTGGAAGGAACAAAGCTGGGAGCGAAGGAAGCAAACAAGCGGAGCCCGAGGGCCAAATAGTGGGCCCACGCGGCCAGTACCTGGCCGCGTGGGACCCCCCTTTTGGCCTCGGAGCTCCGTTGCCGTCGATCTTTCCTCCACCGACTCCGTTTTGACCTAAAACCGCCTATAAAAATAGTCCCCCGACGTTCTCTGGAAGGAGCGCCGCAGAAACACAGAAACACCGAAACAGAGACCTGGAGTGCAGATTGGAGGGGGAAAACTCCGGCGGGGCGCTGCCGGCGTGGTCTCCATCTTCTCCAACGACTTCTCCACCGTCTCCATGATGAAGAGGGAGTAGTCCACCTCTGGACTATGGGTTTGTGGAAGTAACTTATGTATCTCTCTCTCTCTTGAGCTTCACTAATTAGTACCGTATGAGCTGCTGAACATGATTACGGTCATCTATGTAATACCTTTGTGGTGGATCTTTTTATGAGTTAATATATGTTTGAGATTGCAATGGTTTTGTTTCAGTTATGAAAGTAGATGCATATTATGTACCCCGTTCTTATTTACTTGTCATGATCAAGCATGTTTATGAGAGCGTGTGAGGGGGAACGTGTGCATTAGTTGGAGTAACGGGGGGTGGCTAGTGCAGTGAACGTGAGAGAAAGTTCTGCGATCCACTTGGGTATCTTACCTTACTTTGTTGCCTCACTAGGGATAAAAAGAAATACCATGCTACCGGAGATGTGGGTGTGACCATTGCCACTACTCCATGACTAGATCTAGCATGTTCTTATTTTAACTTCATGTCATGATACTTATTGCTATACTCTGAGTTATCTTAATTACTGAGGTGTTATGATTTAGTTCGCATCTTGGTGGAGTATAAGAGAGACTAATAACCAAAAGGTCTCTATGTTAGGACGTGATGCCCATATAATTATAACTTGTCATTAAACTGTTGTGTTGCAATCTCATATGTCAACTCTAGTGTTCCATTGTCTACCACTTTATTAAAGAGAGAGTGCATTTGTGAAACCATGAACCCCGGTCCATTTTTAATCATAAGAAACACCTTTCCAACCACTTTTACCACTTTTCCATTTTCTGCCATTTAAAAATCCGAAAATACAAAAACACTTTTACATCTTGCATTCATCATATAAAACCCAAAAATATCATTTATCATTGCTACCACCATCCTTGCATATTTATTTACCACCATTGCATATTTATTTCTTGTTTGCATTGCATATTATCTTGATATCATTCTCACACCTTGTGCTTGACAACCACTAGGTGAGGTTGAGGACCAAAACATTTACTTTGTTTTGTAGGTAACCAAAAGAAGGATAGGAAAGATAAATCTTCACTACTGATTCCCCGAGAGTTCGATATTAAACCCTCGAGTCACCCCTCGTGGGGAAAACACGTCTTCCACTTACTACACACTCTGCACTTGGAGTCTCAACCTAACCCTATTCTTTTGACGCGGGTAACTACGTCATCGGATATCAGTATTTCACAAGAGAGCGTCTCAAAGACAACCCGTTTTCTAAAACATAAAGATGGAATCAGGACCGTCCCATGGGCTGGGCAGAAAGAGTGACCATCCAGGGCCCTGAGAAGAGAAGGACCCAAATGTTCAAGTATATAGTAATCAATATGCTATTATTCATTTCTCTCTGTAAACAAAATTAAGACATGATAACTTTTCTTGATCAACACACACAATTTTGACCATGATATTCACTTGTAATTTGTCAAAAATAGTATAAGTACATATGAAAAAAGTATTCAACGAAACAAATGCAATGATATAATTTATACAAGCCCACTCCATAAACTTTGTTATTATTATTGATGTGAATTAAAGATGGTGAATATCACACGTCTTGCTTTGGGGATGCAGTGAGTATCTTAACATAATGATATTTTGGAACAAATACAGAACACGGGCCTCTTGGGACGTAAGAACAAACCAATGTGACTGGCGATAACATGAGTTACCATGCTATTCTCTTTCTTGTAAATCTTGTAGGTTTTACGGGAATCTAAGTAACTAGATTTACTTGTTTAATTCCATACAACAAAATTTTATTTCATAAAATGGTGGGGGACTTGTGTACACCGTTGATAAAATATACATATGCAAACATACAAGAATCCACACTAGTTTTTTCGTTGGTGATTATTCTAACAAATGTTGATTCAATACCAAGGACAAATCATGCATACTTTGTTAAATTTTGACTTGCTAGATCATTTTTGCTATGAAAGTATCATTAGTTCAGTTTTTATAAATATGCTTACTTAATCATACACTAGAAACTGCTTTGGGACATTTGTTAGCTCGTACTCTTTACGGATCTCCACAATAAATATTTATAAATTATATAGATTTGCATAGTAGAAACCTTAGTATTTTCGATGAATTCACTACAAACAAAAAAGCACCAACTATTATTTAGCAATATTGCAAGTTATGCGGTTAAATTATGTGAAAATATACAATTATACTTGTAATACTATAACATGCTCAAATAGGACCATTGAAGTATAAAAGTTAGGTAAATTATATTCATTTTTATTTGCCCAGGGTCCAAAACTTTATTAGACGGCCATGCAACGTATCAGGCAATACACGAGTTATCAAGTAAATCTGCAATAGATTATACACATCTCAAGGCGTACATGTATGGATCGAATTATTGATCATATTGACAGCTTTGTCTCGCAAGAGGTGAATGAATCATCCTTGACAACATCATTTCAGTTAAATAAATTGAACCGTCCCTATTTCAAATGGGCTTAACAAAATCCACTTGGTCAGATGGGTTGCCGGCCTTGTTCTACCAATCTCATCTCGGATGAGCAAAGTGTGTTCGTTTTGGGTTGAGTGATAATGTGCAATTTCCTTATTGTCAACGACTTTACGCATACCAACATGATAAGTGGGTACCAAACTAATATTCTTGAATTCAAACTTATAATCATACGAAGTTTGCTGGGAATCATGCTATTAGAAACATATCAAGGATTATATGTCTTAATAAATCATATTTTCATAATATGATTAGTTTATACCAAATTATTCATGATTTACGCGATTTACCATGAAATTTCATTATTTTGATATTTAACTATGTAAGGCAATAAACCTGTTTTGTATTCTTAATTTTCAGAAACCTTTCGGACATCAAATGGACTTAAGTTTTTTTTCCACACCATTTTGTATGGAAACAAAGATTACAAGATGAAGACGGAGTAAAGAAGACCGGGAGGCACCAGATAGCCCCTCCCCCGACGCACCGAGGAGGATCTAGCTTCTCGGTTGTCTGATTGCCCCAATTATTTTGCAATTATTTTTTGTTTTGACCTAAAAATATCTATGTAAAACGTGGTTTCACGAACTTATGAGTGGAGGTGCCGTGATAAATACTAAATAGAGAAACATATGTCGGACATATGAAAACTGGAGGGGGAGTATTCCACCCTAGACTACTGGTTTGTGGAAGTAAGTTAACCAATCTCTCTATGTACTGTCATGTTTGAAAATCATATGAGTTGTCGGACATAATTATGGTCACATTTTTATCATGTGGGTGGATATTTTGACGTGAGACGAGTAATGAGATGTAATTAGTTGTTCATGTATATTACCACCCCCTTTTTAATAATTTTTTTTGATCAAATTAGTATGTTAGGATATGTGAGGAGAACATGTGCATTAGTTATAGTAGATGGGTAGCAGCAACTACATTGTGAAAGAAAATTTGGGAATCAATATGTTTTTACCTTTCCACATCTAAGTCACTAGGAATACATATATGCGATGTGTATGTATGCCTAGTGATAGAAAAGGTAGCGCTTGTTAATACAAGTAGACACATGAGATCATCCAAAACATCATGTCAAAGTACGTAAAACATACTCATTGTTTACACGTAATTGAATATGCGAACAACCACTTGTTTAGGAAGTATTTGAGAGTTCTAAGAGAATACCAATTCGTAAAATCCCTACCGTAAAGTTGTCATCCAAAACATCATGTCAAAGTACTTAAAACATTTTTTAAGGTACGAGAGCTGTCTTCAAATAATGGATTATGTAAAACATACCCTCATTATTACTCGGTACTGACATGTCATCGAGAACGACACCAACTACCGTCTTCTCCACGATTCCCAGCGCGCGCGACCCAACATCGTCGCATCGTGCATACACATTGTCGCCCCACCCCGGACGCAAAGCGATGTCCAGGCCCAACCCGGTTGTCCAAGCGCCATCCTAGCGCCAACGTCGCTCTAGCCTCAGCCAACCGGGCTGCTGCTAGCTCCTAGCCTCGGCCGTCGCGCCTCCTTCGAAACGAGCATCGCACCTCGCTCCCGAGCAGATCATCATTCTTCCCTCTTAGAAGTTCTCACCGGACCACTTCTGGAGCCTCTACTGATGAGTTAGATGAACTCTTAAGGGTCCAGAAATAGGCCGGAATTGATGTAGCCTGCCAAAAATTGGTTGAATTCGGAGCGGTGTAGTGAAAATTAGTCTGCATTCCATCGAGTCCGGCTCCAATCTTGTGATGATTGAGCTGAAATTTCCCTCCCGCCAATCATCTCGTTAGCTCACAATTTACTGTAAAATCCACCCGTGTACTATACATATAAGGTACGAGGCGCTCATTTTAGAGTCCACCGTAAGAAAGTTTAATCGTCAGCCTAGTTTGCGGGATATCTATACTTCTTATATAACAAAACCACACTAACATGCATTAAATTAGTTTAAGTACACATCATCCACTATTTGAGCCATTCATTTATCCATGTCATCCCACAATTATTAAATCTTTTAGCCATATAATTTCCACATAATCAATTTTTAGTGGCTATATACGAACATTTCACGGTGATTAAATTAAGATTCTCGATTATTATGGCAAATCAAATGCTCCATATTCCTGAAAAAAAAAAATTTCATGCTTCAAATATCTTTTTTTAATAATACATTTTCATGCTTCAGATATCCTTTCTTTTATAAAACACTTTAAAAATCCTCGTTGTAACACGCGGGTAGCTTTCTAGCACGAAATAAACATACAGTTATTTTGGGATTTTACCTATTCCGTCGTGGTCTCATTTAGCAGCACCTTGTAGTCACCCGGTGCGGCGCTGATACCCAATGATGCTACTATGAAAACGGTCTTGATGGCCCTTCTCGTAGTTACCTGCGTGAAAGTAAATGGGTTAGGTTGAGACTCCAAGTGCAGAGTGTATGTAGTAGTGGAAGACAGTTTTCCCCACGAGGGGTGACTCGAGGGTTTAATATCGAACTCTCGGGGAACCAGTATTTCAGGTGTTATCTCCTTATCCTTCTCTTGGGAACCTGCAACAAAATAAATTGTTTTGTGCCCTCAACTCACCAAGTGGTTGTCAAGCACAAGGTGTGAGAATGATAATAAAATAATATGCAAACAGTAGTAAATATGCAATGATGGTAAAATAAATATGCAAGGATGGTGGTAGTAATGATAAATGATATTTTTGGGTTTTTTATGATGAATGCAAGGTGTAAAAGTGTTTTTGTATTTTCGGATTTAATAATGGCAGCAAACAAAAGTGGTGATAAAAGTGTTGGAAAGGTGTTTCTTATGATTAAAAATGGACTGGGATTCATGGTTTCACAAATGCACTCTCTCTTGATAGCGTGGTAGACAATGGAACACTAAAATTAACATGTAAGATGGCAAGACATGGTTTGACAAGTTATTAATAATATGGGCATCACGTCCTAACATAGAGATCTCAAGTATAAGTTGTTCTCTCTCTTATGCTCCACCAAGATGCGAACTAAATCATAACACCTTAGTAATTAAGATAAATCAGAGCATACCAATAAGTTCAATGACATGAAGTTAAAATAAGAACATGCTAGATCTAGTCATGGAGATAGTGGCCAAGGTCACATCCACTCTCCGGTAGCATGGTATTTTTGTTTATCCCTAGTGAGGCAACAAAATAAGGTAGAAAACCCTAGTGGATCGCAGAACTTTCTCTCATGTTCACTGCACTAGCCACCCCCCGTTACTCCAACTAATGCACACGTTCCCCCTCACATGCTCTCATAAACATGCTTGATCATGACAAGTAAATAAGAATGGGGTACATAATATGCATCTACTTTCATAACTGAAACAAAACCATTGCAATCTCAAACATGTATTAACTCATAATAAAGATCCACCACAAAGGAATTAAATAGATGACCGTAATCATGTTCAGCAGCTCATACGGTACTAATTAGTGAAGCTCATAGAGAAGAGAGATACATAAGTTACTTCCACAAACCCATAGTCCAGGGGTGGACTACTCTCTCTTCATCATGGTGTCGGTGGAGATGTTGTTGGAGGGGAAGGAGACCACACCGGCAGCGCCCCGCCGGAGTTTTTCCCCTCCAATCTTCAGCTCCAGGTCTCTGTTTCGTGGTTTCTGTGTTTCGGCGGCGCTCTCTTTCGCGAAAGCCCCGGGGGGTCTATATATAGTCGTTTTTTAGGTCAAGACGAAGCTTCGGGAAGAAAGATCGATGGCAACGGAGGCCCGAGGGCCAGTTTGGTGGGTCCCACGCGGTCAGGGAATCTGGCCGCGTGGGCCACCCCTTTCGGCCTTCTGGTCTCCGTTTCTTCGATTCCTTTGCGCCTACGTTTCGTTCCTTCCAAAAAAGTGATCCCCGTAAAATCTCAGGTCATTTGGACGTCGTTTGGGTCCCTGAAACATCAAAATATGGAAAAAGGGGTTTTCTGACAGCGTAGGGTTAATTCTAGAAAAATGGGGAAGTTGTTAATTATCCCAAAACTCAATATAAATCATGAATATAACCCTTATATGATGCAAATAACATGGAATAACATGTAATAAAATGTAAAGTTCATGTATGCATTTTACATGCATCAGGCACCTGTGAAATTTCACAAAATTAACCCTTTTATCAAACTTAAGCAAAAAATAACCCTTTTCCGAAACTATTTCTAAATCTGACCCATTTTCATAGCGCCCTACCACAGGTCGCTACACTCTACGTTATAGCGCCCCGCAATGGGTCGCTATGGTGCTGCCAGCGTGGCACGGCGGGCCCAGAGGATCAAAGGATAGCGACCTGGACCGGGGCGCTATGCTACATACCATAGCGACCCACTGGGTCTTTATGCTTTTTGTATTTTTTAAAAACATGCGAGCACCGTAGTATCAAAATTTGGTGAAGTGAAGGGATACCGCTGTGAGCAGGGGCGCTACCCTTTGACGCATAGCGAACCGCGGGGAGGCGCTACACCTCATCTCTGTGATCCATCAATGCTCATGCCATTGCCTCATGTTCTTCAAATAATCACGGGAGCGAGCATCAAATGCCCTAAGAATAACAGTAGAAATCTTGTCCACCCATTCTGATCTGAACCCTTTTAGATGATCTATCTCTTACTGGAGTACACTCTCACCTTGACCAACTAGAGCTAGGTTTTCCGTTTCAAGAAATAACATATCCTCGCACCATTACGTCAACGTGGATTCAGCGTCCCGAGCTGCATTAACGGTCTGTGACACTTTGATCAAAGCATCATCATCAGCCAAAGCAGTTGGCCCCTCTGCTTCTTGACACCTCTGAAACATGAAACCAAGTAATTCTGATATTATGGGTGACGCATAACTCCTAATGAATTCTTCCCTTAGTGGAATGCTAGGAATAAGTCTAGAACGATCAATTAGTAAAGATAAACCCTGCTGGAGAGCACCAGCTATTGCTGGAGGTTTGTAGTCATCCGATCCATACTCGAGTATTGCTCTTTCAGTTCTCTTAATCCAATTTATCTCGTTCTGCACTGATGCTTTCAGGTTATCAAATATCTCTTTCGCCAAGTATGTAGACAAGGCAATAACGATTCCTGAAATTCACTCCTCTCTGCAACTATACCTTATAAGATTGGCCTTATCTACAAGGGGTTGTAGTATCTCATCCATGGAATCAACAAAATCTCTTGTTATCTTATAAGCAAGAGCAAAGACAAATTTAGAATTCTCAACCCATTTTTAGAGTAAATAAGACGATGAATTTTTTTATACTACGGTGCTATCCCTTCACTTCAAGTACGTACAAATTGCTGCGTACAGTAAAGAATAGATCCAATAGCAACATTCCGGCTCACAACGGTATCCCTTCACTTTACCAAATTTCGATACTACGTGCTCGCATGCTTTTAAAAAATACAAAAAGCATAAAGACCCAAGGTAGGTCGCTATGGTATGAAGCATAGCGCCCCGGTCCAGGTCGCTATCCTTTGGTCCTCTGGGCCCGCCGTGCCACGCTGGCAGCACCATAGCGACCCGTTGCGGGGCGCTATAACGTAGAGTGTAGCGACCCGTGGTAGGGCGCTATGCAAAGGGTCAAATTTGGAAATAGTTTCGAAAAAGGGTTATTTTTTGCTTAAGTTTGATAAAAGGGTTAATTTTATGAAATTTCACGCGGCGCCTCGATACGCAAAAGTGAGGACTCAAAAGTGTGGACCCTTCTCCTCAGAATCGAACAGATTCGAAACTGCTCGCCATCAAAGCGTCCGCTATCTCGTCCTTCCTACTCGCCCCACCAGGCCACCACCATTTAACTCTCGTCGCCTGGTTGCTGTCGCCGTGTCCTCTCCTTCTCCGCCGCCTGGTTTCCAATCCCACCCCCAAAGTCCCCAAGCACCACTACCCCCAACCCAAGCAGGATGGCCAGCCCGCAGTGCTGCGCGAACCCCCCGGAGCTGAGCCCCGCATCCGGGGAGGGCAAGGTCGTCGACAGCTTCGGCGGTATCAGGGCCTACGTCGCCGGCGCCCAAGACTCCAAGGCCGCCGTCGTTCTCGTCTCCGATGTCTACGGTTTCACCCCTCGACAGAACTCTTTTCTGTTTCATATGTAAGTTCCTTTGCCGGGGATATAACGACTGACGGCTCTTCCCGTCTTCTGCTTGCAGGCTTTGAAGCGCCCAAACTAAGGTATAACTATTTTTTTTGTGCTGTTACGGTTTTGATTTTGCGCCGTTATCTGTTGATTAAGGAACGAGATATGCTTCTCCTTTTTTTGTTAATCAAAACGAGATAGGTCTCTGTAGTCAGTAGACCGAGGCGGTTTGCTGATTCGGGGGTCGCCGCATCAGTAACTAGTGAAATCATCATATGCCCGTGGTAGTGAGTTGTCACGGTATTTCTTTTTAGTTTTTACCATGCAGTTGTTGTCAAGTCGTCCATGCTGTGTTAAGGACTTTGGGCTATTTGGTCCTCCATCATCTAATATTAGTTCTTAGCTCTGAGAAAATCGATTGTCCCGAGAAGGAAAAAGGATATACGCACTGCAGCCAATTCATATATGTTCCTCATTGTTCCCTACATACTTTGGGCAAACGGATTATTAAAATGTTGATAACAAAATTTTGGATTAAGATCTGAACACGCTCTTGTTAAGTTTTGAATTGTTATGTTAGTGGAATTTCCTTCTATGGTGGCCTATGCCTTTTCCTCAGGGGCTATTTGAAGTTCGAAGTACTTCCCTTTATCACAACCACTAAATAACAGCTATGAATGAGTTCTGATGTAATTACCTATCTCATGAAGGAATATAGCCGATAAAGTCGCTTCGTCTGGATATTTTGTTGTGGCGCCGGATTTCATACATGGGGATCCATACGTGCCTGGAGACGCTGATAGACCAATACAAGTGTGGATAAAGGAGCATGCCCGGTTTGTTTTTCTTGAAACCATGTTCCTTTTGTTAATGTTCCGGTCACAGTTTATGTTTAAGGTCTATGTTTTGATATCGTTACAGTTTCTGTCGCATTACATTGATCGCCTTAGTATTTTGATTCAGATTGTTTTAACTAGAGTAACCAGGGGTGAGGAAGTGATTATAAAACAAGTTGATACAAACCCAACAGCATGTAGGTGGGCAGCATGAGACAACTTTGTAAGAATATGTAGGGTATTACCTGTTTGTTTGTTCTCCTTCTCTTCCACTAGAGTGGTGAAGCTCCTTTGATTCTGAAGGATAGAGTGGGGACGCCCCAGTTAGCTGATCCAGTTTCCGAGTCTCCTGACCTCCTAAGAAAGAAATCAGGGTCGAGCCACAACCCCCCCTCCCCCTCCAGTCCCATCTTTTTTTTTTACTTTTGCCAAAGTGCCGAGTGCTATTTGTGATGTTACTTTGTGCTGAAAGTATTGTGGCATGGATAGTTCTTTAAACTAAAGCCACGACAAGAATTAGGGAACAGAGGTAGTAATAAATTGTTCCTTTATACAGGAAAAGGGATTTGAAGAGGCAAAACCAGTTATTGCTGCTCTAAAGGAACAAGGAGTGTCTGTTGTTGGGGCTGCAGGTTATTGCTGGGGTGGTAAGCGCTGTTGTGTTTTTTCACATCTGAACCTAAATTCCAAGGTTTAGCCTGCTAAACATTGCGCTCTTCTCTCCACATATCAGCAAAGGTAGTCGCAGAGTTAGCAAAAGCTAATGAGATCCAGGCAGCTGTTATGTCGCACCCTTCTTTTGTTACTGTTGATGATATCAGAGGTAAATATCTTCCTTGAGAATTGCAGATACAACACTTAACATTCCATTTGTAAAGCTTAAAATTCTTACACTACGACATATGCTATATTTCAGAGGTGAAATGCCCAATGGCTATACTTGGAGCTGAAACTGACGTAATGTCGCCACCAGAATTGGTCAAGCAGTTCGAGCAGGTTCTATCCTCTAACTCAGAGGTAAGTTCTCATTTCGAGCCCTGATCTTCAAGTCAACCATGATGTACTCAAGGTATAGAATATGTTGATTGTTCTGGCATTACGTGTTTCTACTTTCGTCACAAATTAGGTAAACGGCCTTTTGACATTAGTGATCATTTTGTAATTAAGAGCATCCAGCCTTTACCCCCTGGACTTAACATTGTAGATAGATAAGCAAGTATTATTACCCATCTAAACATCTTCTTTCCTGTAAGAAGGTATATTATATTCAACAATTTCACCAGAAAGTGTCAAAATTATAATGATGTAAACGGAAAAGACGTAATATGTTGAGAAAAAAAAGACAGAAAGTACAGTAGACTGTTAATAAACTGGAGACATGTTATCGGTCAGAGATTGTCTGTTACTGGTGGTCAAATATTACGTCCTAATGTTACTTTTGGGCCTGCAGATTGGTTACTTTGTCAAAATTTTCCCTGGGGTTTCTCACGGATGGACTGTCAGATACGCCAGCAACGACGCAGCTGCTGTGAAGAACGCTGAGGAAGCCCTAGCGGACATGTCTCACTGGTTTAACAAGAACCTCAAGTGAACCTGTAGTAGCAGCCCTCCTTTTATAATACTCCCTCTGTTGCACAATGTAAGGCTTTTTAGCAAGCTTTTTCTAGAGCTTGCTAAAAAGGATTACATTGTGGAATAGAGGGAGTAAGCCATTGTCGCTCTTCACTAGCCATCATGCCTATGGTATTAGCTATAGGGCCTGCATCTTTGTCTGGCGTAGGTGTGCTGGTACTCGTATCTACTCCCTCCATATCAAAATATAAAACTCTCTACCTACTTTCTGTACACATGTATTTAGACATGTTTTAGTGTAAGATTCACGTGAACGTTGCAATCCTTGGGTGTGTGTTTGTGCTGAACAGTGAATTAGTGCACTTGAATAAAATTTGGCATTTGCAGTTTTGAGAGCTGAAGCACTTGTTTCTATGTATAACTGCCCTGGTGATTGCGTTCTTCCTTTTTCACGATCATAGTTGACTTGAAGCGCACACGAATCAGTAAGCAAATCTTTTTCTCTTGCATTTTAGAAGTAACCAAATCTTGTAAGACTACATAGTTTGTCCCTATTTTGACAGAAAACAAACATATTTGTTTTTCTCTAGAAAATTACCACTATTCGGACGAGTTGTCAAAGATTGTGCAAAATCTCGGTTGTCATGTTTTGGCAGTAGACCTGACCGGTAAGGCCCATTTGTAAGGACCGAATTGGTAGCACATGTGGAGGAGGGGATGAGGTGGACGTGTGGCCCATGTTGAAGCGGGAGAGAGGAAGGCTGGGCTGCAGCCGGGCTTCCGCTGGACAGGCTTTAGGCCCAACATAGGTAAAGTTGGTTTCTTTTATTCTTTATTTTTATTTATGTCTTAAATTTAAAATTCAAACAATTTTTTGAATTGATTGAGGGTTCAAATTGAGTCCAAAGTTTTTAAAATGTTTATGAGGCTTCCCTTGATTATTCCATATCCAAATAAAATATTTACAAGGTCACTTTAGTTCATATTTTCCACTCTGATAATACAAACTTCAATTTGAAGTAAATTTGAGGTTTGAACTACAAGTATGTGTTTTATTCATCTAAAAAATATATAATAATTTAAGTAGTTTTCTAATCGTATTGGAAGACTATGTTTAAATCTAAAGATTTTTATGCCAATACAAACCCCTCAATTCTATAGATCTTTAATCTACCATTTATTGTTGTTAAGGTTCAAAATTCAAATTCAAAGTTGTGGCCATACAAAATTCTTGAAAAAATTCAGGGAAGCTCCTCACATTTAATTACTAGAGCATTTTGATAAATATCTCAGGATTTTATAAGGACATTTACGTTTTCTAGGTACATTTTAGAATATTTTCTGAGGGTTAAAACTACCCTCATCAAGTTTTGCAGATGATTACATGTAATGATCATAATGCACATTGAAACCTCTATTTACAACCAACCAAAACTGGGAATGTTACAAGAGCCTGTCCGGACCCCTCTTGCAGACAACCTAAATATACGGAAACTGCATCTATAGTGGGTGATTTAACTCTAGTGGCTCGGTGCAGGCAAACAAACGCCCGTTGGTAACTAGGAATCGCAAAGAACAGCACGTGAATAGGTGCTACTCCAAATTTTAATTCTTTTTCGATTAAGCCTTGACACAAAGGTAAATTCTCTAGATAAGCAACTACGGTGAATTTACCTATATGACAAGTTAACTCTAAATAAGATAAGATAACAAGTAGTAAATAACGAGTAGGGAGTAACCGATTGGGAAGCACGCGGAGACAAGGATGTATTCCCGAGTTCCTCCTTTTTAGGGGAGTACGTCTCCTTGGAGGGGTGTGAGTTTCAAACTCAAGACGCCACAAATGACCTCACCCTATTCTCCGATGAACCTAGCCCAAAAGCTCGGTTCACCTTCCACTATCGGAATCCTTCAAGGCGGAATCCGGAGCCCTTACAACAAGCTTGGAGCACAACCCACAAAAGGATTGGGAGCTTCCAAGCACCACGAATCTGCTACACAAAAGTAGCAAGCAAGTAAGTACAACAAGATGACTAGGTTTTCCTAGTGGAAACCCTAGGCTCGAATCCCTCAAGTGAATGAGAGGGAAATGAAGAACGCTTCGGTGGAGTTGTAGATCCGGGCCTTCTCCTTCAATCCTATAAAGATCAACGAGTTTGGGTGGAGGGATTGGGAGTAATCGAGGTTTTGAGCTTGCAACAATGGAGGTCAATAGGATTTGGGCAACCTAGCTGGCTGGAGGTAGCTGGAGGGGTATTTATACGCCTCCAGAAATCTGTCTGTTGGAGACCCAGGGGAACCAGATATTACGGTTCAAAATAGGACCGGATAATCCGGCACATCGGATAATCCGATGCTCTTCAGGAATTTCCGGCTGTAAATATCCGGGTACCTCCAGGAGGCTTCGCGTTCTGGTCCTTAGCCGTTTTCCTCTTTTCTTCTCCAGAACTGGATAATCTGGTGGATATCAGAATTTCCGGTTGCAAATATCCGGGTACCTCCAGGAAGCTTCGCGCTTAGTCCTTAGCCGTTTTTCTCTTTTTTTTCGGTGTTGATGCACATATGTTTGTATACAACTAAAAACCTGCATCACTTAACACTTGATTAACGTATCACTGGTGTCGTTAACTAACACACAAAACACAAGGGTTCATGAAACGCTCTTTCAATCTCCCCCTTTTTGGTGTTAGATGACAACACTAGGATTTGCAATAAAAATCCACAACTAGATCATGTTCTCAACAAAAATGAAAATAAATCCCCCTAAATGTGTGCATAAAACTAGTTTGCCTTGAAATGCAAATACACGCATAGAGAGAGGAACAATTTCCAACAAGATACACTCAACATGATATAGATAACAACAATTGCACAAAATTGAGACATATCACACACTAGGTTGAGACTTGAGATGGAGATCATACATTGTGCATATAGATGTAGATAAAAATCCATAAAGATCATAGCAAAATATAATGTAGTCTCAACCATACATAATTAGAAATCCATATGTCTCACACATAAAACATAAAACCCACATAGTTCAACACTCACAAATAGCAAATAAGTTCAACAAATAAAGATAAATGGACACAAGCGCAAGAAGAATGATAAACGCATATGCTTGTGCCCGAACCCATGCAAATCCCACGGAGAACCTACTAGAACTACTTCTCCCCCTTTGGCATCGAAACACCGAAAAGGGGAAAAAGAGCGATGCTACGTCCCAAAGGATCACCCAGATTCGGAGTCCTCATCACCATCATCCTCATCATCTTCGTACTCAGCCTCAGTGTCAGTGTCTTCTTCATATTCATCACGAGCAGTGGCACGAGTGCGAGAGGTACGAGAAGAAGCTGTCGGAGCGGACTCAAGAAGATATTTCTCCATTGCAACCCACGGAGTCTGAGCATTGGCATTCCAGCTGTCATAGGAAAGAGTATCCGTCATGGGAGGGTCACCGGGCAGACTAGGAAGTCTCTTGAGAATTTGCTGCCTCTCACAATAAGCAGCATACTGGCCATGGCAGATGTCGACGTGCATGCATAGAATGTGTCGCTGAAACCAGTTCGGCTTCTTGGACTTAGGAGTGAAAATAGGGGCAGGTGACTGACGGGGTGCACCAGAAGAGCGTGCATCTCTCATAAATGAATCTCTGGCAGGTACAGAAGCAGCAGCAGCAGCAGCAGTAGTCTTCTTTTTATAGACCTTCTTGAAGTAGTGAGACACCACATCCTCCGTACTGAAGTCTTGGTTCCTCAAAGTATCCTTGATGAGCAGCATAACATATGGGGCATAAGGAATAGTGGTCCCATCAACCATGGCATCATGCATCTCATGAAAAATAAAATCCATAACATCCACCGTGAAGTTAGCGGCTGGGTCTTCATTCTTGATACACTTCTCCGCAAGACATAGGAGGTTGACAAGAGGGCTTGTGATTGCATCGTTGTCACCTCCACTTGGAGCAATGTTGGAGCGAAAATAGCCACAAGTTGATCATAGAGTGGTAGGAGCCCCTTTTTCTCTCCAATGACTCCACCGGAACCATACATGTTTCTCATAGCTTTGTTCTTGTTGGGTCTCTCAACATCATGCATGCGATGTCCAAGAGGGGGCTGGCCACGGAATTGGTACCCAAGGACAGTGCCAAACTTCAGGAAGGTTGACTCACACTGATTTGTTCCGGTCATCCACTTGATAGTCCTTGCAATATCATTGTTGATCACAAGAGTAGAATAGAACTACATCACTAGTGGTACACTGAAATCACATTGCTTCTCCATGAGAGGGACTAGGCCAAACTGTTGTGCCACATGTGCAGCCTGAGCAAAACTGGGCTTGTCCGTGAGAGTCTTCAGCTTGATGGGAAGCATTGGACGAATAGGATGCTTGAAGTGGAGATAGATGTCCTTGTGAATGTACAGCTGCTCCATGCACCAAAATCTAGGATCTTCAATTTCCTCATCTCTCTCTGCAGCAGTGTACCAATCTCCCTGTCTGATGTTTGCATAGTCAACACTATTCATTTCAAAGTAATTAGGCCTTGCCTCTTTGCCCTTTCTCTTCTTAGAAGCAGAGGATGGAGGCTTGGAGACAGTCTTCTTTGTGGAAGCTTTTACTTTACTCACAGCAGCTCTTCTACGTTCAAAAGTCTTCATAGGAGGAGCACTCGAATCACCTGTGAAGTAGAGCAATAGATAGATAGCTAAGATGAGCACACACAAGTCTTGGCACAAGGAATGATACAAGGTGCAATAGGAGAGCATCCACAGGTTGATAGTACTTAGGCCTAGGCAAATCAGAACAATTCTGAACTAAACTGTCGGAACCGGATTATCCGGTCCAGACAGAACGGATTATCCGGTCTGAAATTTTCAGAACAATTTGATTCAAATCCTAGGTCTAAAAGTAGATCGACACAGAAGGATGCTATCCTAGTGTTCCTAGTATGCAGGGAATGACCAAGGGAGCCTCTACCCTCAAGCAAAGCATCAATAAAACTCCTTTTTACGAATCTAGATGAAGAACACCCAAGATTTGAAAATTAGAGATTTACCCTCGTCCATTGAGGAAACTGCTTGGAGGAAGGAGTTCCCGGGGAGGAGGAGCACCAGATCCGGCCGGGAGCCGCAAGGATTGGAGGAGGAAGTCGCCGGAGACGGCAGGCGGCGGTGGGGTGGAGAGAGAGGGTCGGGGGTGGAAGAAAAGCTCGTATGAGCCCTTCACCCCGACGCTCTACAGGAAATAGAGAAAAAAACCGCTCAACCGGATATTCTGGTCCGAATTTGGACCGGATATTCCGATCCAAGAAGGACCGGATATTCCGGTTACAAAATTTCTGTGAAAAACACAAAAATTCTGGCCTGCTGCCCCCTTTCTTCCAGTTTCAAAGTAAGACTTGTGTGCATTAGATAGAGGGTTTCTGGGTAAGATAGGCTTGGGATTTATAAAGCCAAACTGATATTGGTACTTCACACTCATACTGGCAAGAATCGAACAAGGAAATGCCAAGTTGAGTGTCTTTTCCATAAAACCAAAAGAAAGACCAAAAACTCCAAATGATTTGCAAATACGACCCAAATAGGAACCAACTCTTCACAAAGAAGAGGGCGGTGGCATAGGCCACCATGTTTGAGTGTATGTGGTGTGACACCGCGAAGATATAACTTGGGTTCACTACCACTACTCGTCATTTAAGCTCACAATTCATAAAATGAAAGTAGAGATGCACAAATGAGTTCTTACTATCGGCATAATGGGGGGAGGGATAGTCCAATGAATTAGGACCGCACCCCCCCTATGTCCATGCCTACACCTAAACCAAATAAATAGTCAAGATATAGGTGTGTATGCAAGATAGTGTAACACCCCGAAAATTTAGACCGAATTTTAAATTAAATTTTGGACGCCGGAAAAACTTTTCGGGTTTCAAAATATTTTCTTCAAACCTGTTGGTCTTTGATGTGACTTTGGTTTCGCGCTCTTAGAAAATTCCCCCACAATCCCCGATCTTTGTCGACCTCCACCATAAATTCCATGACATTGTTTTATCTGTTAAACCATTGGTTCCATCTGGAGATTGCAAAAACCCTTCTGCCTGTCCCACTAAAGCCGCCACCGCAATCTTAGCTTGGAATAAATTCTACCAAGCTACCATATGGTTCCCTCATACATAGAGATCACTTCCATGAAATAATATTTCCTAGTCCCATGCAATATTCCAAAGATAAACCCTATTTACTATTATGTCGGTTTCAATCCGAAAATTATCCAGACACCTTCCACTCATCCAAAAATTCTACAATTTTGGGGAGATGCATGAATCCACCTCCTGAACATTTCACTCCACTGCCCCAACCTCATTTGAGCAATATTTGAGGTACTTCCTTTGTAGTGTTCTTTTCTTGTCTATTAGCGAATTCCAAAGGAACCCCTCTTTGCATGTCTCCAAAAATTCTACCAAAAATTCAGAGATGATCCCTAGGCAGTATGTAGCCCATTTATGCAAAAATATTTGGTACCTTGTTAAGAAAATATTTGACCTTTCCTCTGTCCAAGTTTCTGCCCTAAAATTCAAATGTTTTCAAAATCTAGTCAAATGATTTTTGTAGTGGGAGAAGAGTGCCTAGATGCAAGCATTAGGAGTTCCCACACCTCTGGGCAAACTCTTGACCAAACCAAAAATCATTTGCCTCCTCAAACAATCAATTTCAAATTTGACCAGTACGGTTTTTCAAAACTTCTAGTCGCACCAACTTTCGAAATTGCAAAAACTTTAGTCACCAAAGTTGTAGAGTTTTGATTTTGGCTTGCAGTGGTGGAAACCCCATCGCTTTTGGACCTCCGAGTCGCCGGGAACGCGACGATGCCGCCCGTGTCGCGCCCTAGATGCCGCTTAGGCATGACCTAAACGTTGCTTAGCCCTAAACCCTGCCTAACCCCAGAGCTGCAGTACAGCCGCGTGTGGCACTGCTTGTCCAGCTCGTCAACCTTATCCAGCCTCCCCATCCCTATCCCCTCCACCGACAAAACAGTGCCGTGGAGGATATATGTGTGAGCTCCCGTATATTTTCCTCCCCTGCCCGAGCACCCATCCCTCATTCCCCAGAACCTCTCCCGAGCTCCCTCCAGAGGCACCACACGCTCCCTCCCCTCTCCTATTCCTTCACCGCACTCCAGAAGAGCAAGAGGAGCTCTGGAGGCTCCAGTTCATGCTCGAACTCGCGCGCCGCCATTGATGGACCTCGAGGTCCTAGGCACCAAGACCTCGGCCCCTTCCGCCCTGGCCCTCCTCCCAGCGCCGTTCCTCGTGGTGTCCGCATCCCTACCTTGCTCGGGCTAGCAGAGCAGCACCGCGGAGAGCCGTCGTGCTCGACTTCCGCCATGGCCGTACTGCGGAGCACGTGGGCGCCGTGCGCGGGGGCCGCCCCCGCCAGCAGGGAGCCCTACCCGGGCGCGGCGTAGGTCGAGGACCTCCCCGTGGTCCTCAGCTGGCCTCGTCGGGCCGCCCGCCGCCGGCGGCGGCAGTTTCCCCGAGCGTGGCCACCGTGGCCGTACCGTGGTCACGGCGCGGCGCGTGGAGACCGTCCCCGACCGCCAGGACCTCACCCTGGACGCGGCACGACGGTGCGGTTCCATCCCCGCCACCGGCGCATGGCGGGGTGGAGTGGAGCGACGGCGCCGTCGACGGCACCCAGCCGCCCGGGCTCTTCCATGCCACGGTCAGAGGAAGGAGGAAGGAAGAGGAAAAGCAGAAAGGAGAGAAGAAAAAAAAAAAGAAAAAGAAAAAGGAGAAGAGAGTGAGAGGCTGACAGGTGGGTCCCGGCCCCACCTGTCAGGTTAAGTGGAGGCGCATTTGCGCGAGTGCGCTTCCCTGAGCAGAAGACGTATTTTCCCAGAAAGACGCAACCAGTCCAGCCCAACTCAGTTTCGGCCCGTTCTGTTTTTTTCTCTCTGGTGAGCAGCAAATAGCTAACCGTCGCACGTCAATATCTCTTGATCCGTAGCTCCGTTTGGAGCGAATCAAATTTGTAAATCCTTAGTTTGAGACGATCTGTCCAGTAGTATAAGTTTTACATATTTTGTAAAATACTTGTATGCTCAGCACCTTGTATGCGTGCGTAGGGTATTCCGCGGTATGGGCAGACCGAGACCCCGACCCATGACGTGTCCGTGACCCTCCAAGCCAAATGGCGTTGATCTTCGGAGGCAAGCTAACCCCTTGCTACGAGCCGTCCGGCAATGATTGTTTGTTTATTTGCTTAATACCATGCCGGGTGTTTATGTCTGTCTACTGTTATATTGTTATGTCTGTCTACTATTGTTGTGCATGTCTGTTGTTATTCTTGTTTAATATGTTACTTCGAATATTGCCCCTGCCATGTTTTATTCATCATCCATGTATGCATTAGAATGATGTGTGAATTAAATTGTGCGCCTCGCACTTGCGCGGCTTTGTCGAACCCTCTAAATAAACAACTATAAAACAAGTGTCCCTATGATTGTTTGCTTCTTCTTCTTCGCCGAGGTGAGGAGCGGACGAATGTCGTCTTATGATCCTCGGAGTTGGGGGCATTTGCCAAAAGAGTTATTTGCTTCTTATCCCTCCGTCAAATATGGTTGGCGTAAGCCACCCGGACTGCGACGCTTGGGAGCTGACTTTCCATTTGGTTCCTTTTGCCAAGATTGCTGACACCACGTCAGGTTAATCCTCGAGTGGAATGGATGCTTTCTTTCTTATGATTGCTTTTCGGTTCATTGTTTGGAGGCTACATGCCTCACCAACTTTGTAATTAATCTGCGAGGGCGCTGGCTGGAGAAACCGCCACAGTCGTCCGATCAAACCAACTAAGCTATATTTTGTAGTTGATCTGTGGTGGCGCTTGTTGGCGGGATCGCCACGATAGTCACCCGGTCGACTCTAACCAACTAGTTGATCTGTGGTGGCGCTTGTTGGCGGGATCGCCACGATAGTCACCCGGTCGACGCAAACCGACTAAACCATAATTCGTAATTGATCTGTGGTGACGCCGGCTGGAGGAACCGCCATAGTCACGCAGTTAATACAAACAAACTATTGCTTGAATTATGATGTCGCTAATGTCTTGTTGTTTGATATATATTATTATGATATTGTGATTGTTGTGTTGGACTAACCCTCTGTTGTTTGGACTTGTTATGATGAAACTTGATTAAATGAAACACCCCTCCAAACTTCGATAGGGTCAGTCCATAGTGCCACTAATATGAACATCGAAAGCACTACCACTGTCGCTCACATGGGCGGGCCTTGACCTACGTAATCCTATCGAGCCTCCTTTGATGCCACCCTTTTTGGCAAGTCTAGTCGGTTACCATAGTTGGTCGGGGCTAGTCTTGCGAAGGTTCCGGAGCTAGGCGTCGCTCATGGGTTGGGGACGTGCCGGATTCACTTCTGCATAAGGCATATAGTTATGTCGGTGGCTATATAGGGAGTGTCTTGATGGCGTGAACGGTTGAGTGAGTGTATCAGACCGTCTTATGGATGTGATCCTAAAGTACCGGTTGTTAATGATCCACTTGGATGAGTGAAGTATTGCAACCTCTCGAGAGTGTCAAATCTGGATGTCTAGCCTCGTTCCAAGGTTATGGAACAACAGTTCAGTGTCGGTCACACTATTGTCTTTGTCGAGTCAGGAGGTTAAACATAAGCTCTGTGTGAAAGGAAGATGAACAACCTGATTTCACTAAATGAACAATAAGTTGATGCAGGGAATGTTACTTGAGATGTGATTGTGAACCAAGTTTAGGGATGGCGGTGTGATGCGTTGGGAAGCCTATAGTTAGGCCAGAGCCCACATCAACCGTGCATGCCCAGAGTTGAAAGATGAGGCCAGTGGGCCTAGCAGTGATCACAGGTGCTGTTGTGTATTATTTGGTACCAACTGGTACCCTCATTTACTCGTCACAGGTAACCTCTTTGGATGATTGCCGGTGCACGATCCAACCCCACCTGGCTTGGACTCTGTACTGGTGATACCCCCGTTGCTTGCTTATGACATGTTTGGTTGTCAATGTCATGCTACTTTTATGTCATGTATCTAGAGTACACCTTGACATGTTGTAGGATTTTATTTCCAGTGTATACCTTGTTGCATGATTGTTGGATTGTTTGTGGTAAGGGGCGATACTTGCTGAGTGCATAATAATGTACTCACGGGCCTTGTGATTGTGGCCAGATTTTGGCGAGGACTCAACTTCCACCTTAGCAAGGATAAGGAGCAGAAGCGTGCTAGGATCAGTAGCCCAGCCAGATACCTGTGGAGTGGAGCCGCTCCAAGCCGTTGCCTCATTTATGTCTTCCGCTGCCAGTTAAAACTCTGAGTTGGGCCATGCTTGGCTTGATATTTTGTAAAGCCTCGACGGCCTTGTAAACCCTTTTGTAGCACTTTGTGCCTGATTGTGTAATGATTTCCGCTATGTTGCATTGTCGTAACGTGCGGCCAGATATCTTGGGCTGGCGCACGGGGCGACCGCCCTTCTGACAAGCTGTGCCAGAAGGGGGTGCCACAGAGCATGGTATCAGAGCACCAGGCTGGCTGTAGACTACCCTAGCATGGAAAACCCGCCTTACTTTCGCCCGACAATGAGCCCGATGGATTTAACCCATCCCCGCCTAACCGGCATGGCTGGTGTCGGTCCACAGTAAGGTGCAGTAGGACGTGTCCCATTCCCTGAGTGAGGCTCGCCGGTTTCTTCCAAGAGAAGAAGCCGACACAACCCCGTATATGAGACCCAGTCCTAGCTGCCGCTTATCCCCACCCTCGCCTGCTATCCTTAGCCAACCCAGCTCTCTTGAAGCGGGATCCCGCAAAGGAATCCCGCCTTCTCATCTCATCCTACACCCAGAGCCAGAGGAATCCGATGGCAAACCCCAAGGTCATCCTGGAAACCACCGCCGCTGAGTATGGCGGATTCCCAGTGATTCTTCGGAAGGCCGTCTCTGATACTCTTGGCAGGCCTGATCTCCCTCGGTATGTGGTGTTCGAGAACTCACTCCGCTAGACGGGAGTGAATTTCGAGCGAACGTGCATATCGGCTCGTGTCCGTTGGGCACAAGCATGACGTACCTGATCCCAGGTAGGAGCATGCCCACTCTTGCTCAAGCCATCCAGATAGCAGCCTATGAAGGTCTCGTCCGCCTACGGTACTCAGAACCCGCAATGGCGAAAAGTCGAGCTTTCCACTTTCTCCCAGCCCGACCCCAACCTGGCGCGGAGGCCATCCAAACCTCCATCGAAGGCGAAGCCGACCCTGCCGTCATCACCCTGGTCACCTACGCAGCTGCAATGACCAGGTTCAGCAATTCTCTGATAGAAGAACTCGCAACCACAAGGCGCAGCCTTGGTCACGCTCACTTGCAACAGTGTCGAGCAAGGAACCCACCTACCCTCAACCATGGGCAAGCTCGAGGTACCGGAGCCCCAGTCCCAGATGACTTGCTGGAACGCAGTCTGGGTGTGTCTGTGGCGCAAGTACTAGCCCGAATTCAGCAGCAACCCCAAGAACAAGGTGTAATCCTTGAAGGCAGGCCGATGATTCCCCACCCACCGGAAGATGCAGATGTGGACACCACTCTTCGTCTTGGCCCCGCTCCACCGACCCCCAGAGGCCGTCAAACGGAATAGAGCTCCTGTTTGTTTAGTCTGAGTGACGCTCGTATGTCGGTAGGTGAGAAGCCGTGAGCTTGTTTGTTTTGTTGTTTGTTTCCCTTATGTTGGTTGTAATGCAAGTTTGTTGTCTGTTTCCTGGTTGATGTCGAATCAGCCCGAAATAAAACTTGGTATTCTTATCCTCTGGTTAGCCACTTGGTTGACACATGATGGAATATCATGCCTTTCTTTAGTTAAAGGTTTGGAAGAAAAGACAGATCACTTAAAACAGGGACAGTATATGTGAACCCAGACGCATATACCCACCTGTGAGTTAATGCAAACTTTCAATGGGATTATTTTGTAGTATGCAAATTATTTTGTGTGTGTTGCACAAGTTTAACTATTAAGTGGAAGTATTTGATGAGACACTGTAACCACGGTGTCCCGCTCACTTAATGTTGGCTCGCGCATAGGTTTGAAAAACTCCTACATGTAGTACCCCAAGGTTCCTCACCCAATATGAACCTTGTCTGGACGCATGTTAAAGAAAGGGCCCGAGCCCTCCACGAGCAACTCCCTCCCAAGCCTTAAAATGCTTGTTGAGTGTTCTTTCTCGCTGGAACACAGAAAGATTTTTGTAGAGTGTTTTCTGTCTATGTTTGCTTGTGCTTGCCTATACGGTATGGTTGAAATGATTATGCCATACTGCTGCAGCCGTTTTGTTTTGGGCCATAAAATGCAGAAATGTTTTATAAAATGATGTTTTGCTACAAGTAGAAATTCTCCTACCCATGCTTGTATCCCTGCCATTTAATCTTGCTGCAAGACACGAACTGCACACGGATGGACAATTTCCGAAATTGATGATGCAAGTTCTACTCCAACTGGGACACCGCGACTACTTCAACGTGAAGAGGTACCCCGAGACGTGTTATTTTCCTCGTATCCCGGAGTTCTATAGGGAAAATTTCTTTGCAAAAACAAACTTTGGGAATGGCTCTATCCCACAAAATTTTGGTGTTTGTGATCCCACCCTTGTGGCGCGAACATCGTTGTTTGAAAACAAACCTTGTTTCTTTTTCCAAACTGGTATATACATGAAAGGGGCACCTGCCATGTATGTATAGCTTTGGAAAAATAAAACCTTTTGTTGTACGCACATGAAAGGGGCACCTGTTGTGTGTGTATAACTTGTCAAAAATAAAACCTTAGGAGAAGGTTATGATTAGCATATCCCTGCCTTTTGTTTATAAAGGTTTTTGAGTTCTTACTCACCCTAGTTGATCTTGTTAGATTATTTGATAATTTGGTTGTAGATCTTGTTTGATCTTGCCCTGTTTGTGCAAAACCTTAGATTTTAAATTCATAAGCATGTGAGTAGATTCTATGTTGTTTGATTGTATGAGCCCTACCATGCCATCCCTAGAATGCATTAAGTGCGATAAAAATATCGAGCCTTGAAATACCTGGTTTTAGGAAAATCCCGTTGAGTGTTGATCTCTCTATGTGAGTCCAATTATACTGGTTGTAGAGGGGTTTACGCAAAAGGGTTTTAAATATAGGGGTATATTAAGACCGTACAAGAAATATCTTGTGTAACCCCGGGAATCTCTATAAGTCTCCGAATCTCGGGACGAGATTCTTTTTAAGGGGGGAAGGTTTGTAACACCCCGAAAATTTAGACCGAATTTTAAATTAAATTTTGGACGCCGGAAAAACTTTTCGGGTTTCAAAATATTTTCTTCAAACCTGTTGGTCTTTGATGTGACTTTGGTTTCACGCTCTTAGAAAATTCCCCCACAATCCCCGATCTTTGTCGACCTCCACCATAAATTCCATGACATTGTTTTATCTGTTAAACCATTGGTTCCATCTGGAGATTGCAAAAACCCTTCTGCCTGTCCCACTAAAGCCGCCACCGCAATCTTAGCTTGGAATAAATTCTACCAAGCTACCATATGGTTCCCTCATACATAGAGATCACTTCCATGAAATAATATTTCCTAGTCCCATGCAATATTCCAAAGATAAACCCTATTTACTATTATGTCGGTTTCAATCCGAAAATTATCCAGACACCTTCCACTCATCCAAAAATTCTACAATTTTGGGGAGATGCATGAATCCACCTCCTGAACATTTCACTCCACTGCCCCAACCTCATTTGAGCAATATTTGAGGTACTTCCTTTGTAGTATTCTTTTCTTGTCTATTAGCGAATTCCAAAGGAACCCCTCTTTGCATGTCTCCAAAAATTCTACCAAAAATTCAGAGATGATCCCTAGGCAGTATGTAGCCCATTTATGCAAAAATATTTGGTACCTTGTTAAGAAAATATTTGACCTTTCCTCTGTCCAAGTTTCTGCCCTAAAATTCAAATGTTTTCAAAATCTAGTCAAATGATTTTTGTAGTGGGAGAAGAGTGCCTAGATGCAAGCATTAGGAGTTCCCACACCTCTGGGCAAAGCCTTGACCAAACCAAAAATCATTTGCCTCCTCAAACAATCAATTTCAAATTTGACCAGTACGTTTTTTCAAAACTTCTAGTCACACCAACTTTCGAAATTGCAAAAACTTTAGTCACCAAAGTTGTAGAGTTTTGATTTTGGCTTGCAGTGGTGGAAACCCCATCGCTTTTGGACCTCCGAGTCGCCGGGAACGCGACGATGCCGCACGTGTCGCGCCCTAGACGCCGCTTAGGCATGACCTAAACGTTGCTTAGCCCTAAACCCTGCCTAACCCCAGAGCTGCAGTACAGCCGCGTGTGGCACTGCTTGTCCAGCTCGTCTACCTTATCCAGCCTCCCCATCCCTATCCCCTCCACCGACAAAACAGTGCCGTGGAGGATATATGTGTGAGCTCCCG
The DNA here is from genome assembly GCA_947311845.1 of Poa pratensis. Classification (NCBI taxonomy): domain Eukaryota; kingdom Viridiplantae; phylum Streptophyta; class Magnoliopsida; order Poales; family Poaceae; genus Poa; species Poa pratensis. The sequence continues at coordinate 23,205,253 of CAMZMU010000038.1, forward strand.
TATATTTTCCTCCCCTGCCCGAGCACCCATCCCTCATTCCCCAGAACCTCTCCCGAGCTCCCTCAAGAGGCACCACACGCTCCCTCCCCTCTCCTATTCCTTCCCCACACTCCAGAAGAGCAAGAGGAGCTCTGGAGGCTCCAGTTCATGATCGAACTCGCGCGCCGCCATTGATGGACCTCGAGGTCCTAGGCACCAAGACCTCGGCCCCTTCCACCCTGGCCCTCCTCCCAGCGGCGTTCCTCGTGGTGTCCGCATCCCTACCTTGCTCGGGCTAGCAGAGCAGCACCGCGGAGAGCCGTCGTGCTCGACTTCCGCCATGGCCGTACTGCGGAGCACGCGGGCGCCGTGCGCGGGGGCCGCCCCCGCCAGCAGGAGCCCTACCCGGGCGCGGCGTAGGTCGAGGACCTCCCCGTGGTCCTCAGCTGGCCTCGCCGGGCCGCCCGCCGCCGGCGGCTGCAGTTTCCCCGAGCGTGGCTACCGTGGCCGTACCGTGGTCGCGGCGCGGCGCGTGGAGACCGTCCCCGACCGCCAGGACCTCGCCCTGGACGCGGCACGACGGTGCGGTTCCGTCCCCGCCACCGGCGCATGGCGGGGTGGAGTGGAGCGACGGCGCCGTCGACGGCACCCAGCCGCCCGTGCTCTTCCGTGCCACGGTCAGAGGAAGGAGAAAGGAAGAGGAAAAGAAGAAAGGAGAGAAGAAAAAAAAAAAAAGGAGAAGAGAGTGAGAGGCTGACAGGTGGGTCCGGCCCCACCTGTCAGGTTAAGTGGAGGCGCATTTGCGCGAGTGCGCTTCCCTGAGCAGAAGACGTATTTTCCCAGAAAGACGCAACCAGTCCAGCCCAACTCAGTTTCGGCCCGTTCTGTTTTTTTTCTCTCTGGTGAGCAGCAAATAGCTAACCGTCGCACGTCAATATCTCTTGATCCGTAGCTCCGTTTGGAGCGAATCAAATTTGTAAATTCTTAGTTTGAGACGACCTGTCCAGTAGTATAAGTTTTACATTTTTTGTAAAATACTTGTATGCTCAGCACCTTGTATGCGTGCATAGGGTATTCCGCGGTACCGGCAGACCGAGACCCCGACCCATGACGTGTCCGTGACCCTCCAAGCCAAATGGCGTTGATCTTCGGAGGCAAGCTAACCCCTTGCTGCGAGCCGTCCGGCAATGATTGTTTGTTTATTTGCTTAATACCATGTCGGGTGTTTATGTCTGTCTACTGTTATATTGTTATGTCTGTCTACTATTGTTGTGCATGTCTGTTGTTATTCTTGTTTAATATGTTACTTCGAATATTGTCCCTGCCATGTTTTATTCATCATCCATGTATGCATTAGAATGATGTGTGAATTAAATTGTGCGCCTCGCACTTGCGCGGCTTTGTCGAACCCTCTAAATAAACAACTATAAAACATGTGTCCCTATGATTGTTTGCTTCTTCTTCTTCGCCGAGATGAGGAGCGGACGAATGTCGTCTTATGATCCTCGGAGTTGGGGGCATTTGCCAAAAGAGTTATTTGCTTCTTATCCCTCCATCAAATATGGTTGGCGTAAGCCACCCGGACTGCGACGCTTGGGAGCTGACTTTCCATTTGGTTCCTTTTGCCAAGATTGCTGACACCACGTCAGGTTAATCCTCGAGTGGAATGGATGCTTTCTTTCTTATGATTGCTTTTCGGTTCATTGTTTGGAGGCTACATGCCTCACCAACTTTGTAATTAATCTGCGAGGGCGCTGGCTGGAGGAACCGCCACAGTCGTCCGATCAAACCAACTAAGCTATATTTTGTAGTTGATCTGTGGTGGCGCTTGTTGGCGGGATCGCCACGATAGTCACCCGGTCGACTCTAACCAACTAGTTGATCTGTGGTGGCGCTTGTTGGCGGGATCGCCACGATAGTCACCCGGTCGACGCAAACCGACTAAACCATAATTCGTAATTGATCTGTGGTGACGCCGGCTGGAGGAACCGCCATAGTCACGTAGTTAATACAAACAAACTATTGCTTGAATTATGATGTCGCTAATGTCTTGTTGTTTGATATATATTATTATGATATTGTGATTGTTGTGTTGGACTAACCCTCTGTTGTTTGGACTTGTTATGATGAAACTTGATTAAACGAAACACCCCTCCAAACTTCGATAGGGTCAGTCCATAGTGCCACTAATCTGAACATCGAAAGCACTACCACTGTCGCTCACATGGGCGGGCCTTGACCTACGTAATCCTATCGAGCCTCCTTTGATGCCACCCTTTTTGGCAAGTCTAGTCGGTTACCATAGTTGGTCGGGGCTAGTCTTGCGAAGGTTCCGGAGCTAGGCGTCGCTCATGGGTTGGGGACGTGCCGGATTCACTTCTGCATAAGGCATATAGTTATGTCGGTGGCTATATAGGGAGTGTCTTGATGGCGTGAACGGTTGAGTGAGTGTATCAGACCGTCTTATGGATGTGATCCTAAAGTACCGGTTGTTAATGATCCACTTGGATGAGTGAAGTATTGCAACCTCTCGAGAGTGTCAAATCTGGATGTCTAGCCTCGTTCCAAGGTTATGGAACAACAGTTCAGTGTCGGTCACACTATTGTCTTTGTCGAGTCAGGAGGTTAAACATAAGCTCTGTGTGAAAGGAAGATGAACAACCTGATTTCACTAAATGAACAATAAGTTGATGCAGGGAATGTTACTTGAGATGTGATTGTGAACCAAGTTTAGGGATGGCGGTGTGATGCGTTGGGAAGCCTATAGTTAGGCCAGAGCCCACATCAACCGTGCATGCCCAGAGTTGAAAGATGAGGCCAGTGGGCCTAGCAGTGATCACAGGTGCTGTTGTGTATTATTTGGTACCAACTGGTACCCTCATTTACTCTTCACAGGTAACCTCTTTGGATGATTGCCGGTGCACGATCCAACCCCACCTGGCTTGGACTCTGTATTGGTGATACCCCCGTTGCTTGCTTATGACATGTTTGGTTGTCAATGTCATGCTACTTTTATGTCATGTATCTAGAGTACACCTTGACATGTTGTAGGATTTTATTTCCAGTGTATACCTTGTTGCATGATTGTTGGATTGTTTGTGGTAAGGGGCGATACTTGCTGAGTGCATAATAATGTACTCACGGGCCTTGTGATTGTGGCCAGATTTTGGCGAGGACTCAACTTCCACCTTAGCAAGGATAAGGAGCAGAAGCGTGCTAGGATCAGTAGCCCAGCCAGATACCTGTGGAGTGGAGCCGCTCCAAGCCGTTGCCTCATTTATGTCTTCCGCTGCCAGTTAAAACTCTGAGTTGGGCCATGCTTGGCTTGATATTTTGTAAAGCCTCGACGGCCTTGTAAACCCTTTTGTAGCACTTTGTGCCTGATTGTGTAATGATTTCCGCTATGTTGCATTGTCGTAACGTGCGGCCAGATATCTTGGGCTGGCGCACGGGGCGACCGCCCTTCTGACAAGCTGTGCCAGAAGGGGGTGCCACAGATAGTCAAGTCAATCTCATAGAATCAATGATATTTAGCTCAGTCCTCTAGAAAGTGAATCTTGCTTCATCAAGAGGCTTCGTGAATATATCGGCAAGGTTGATTCTTGTGGGAACATAGCCTAGCTCAATATCTCCTCGGGCAACATGATCTCGAATAAAATGATGACGAATCTCAATATGCTTCATTCTTGAATGTTGCACGGGGTTGTGGGCAATCTTGATAGTACTTTCATTATCACATAAAAGATGCACTTTGTCACAAGTGACACCGTATTCCTTTAAAGTTTGCCTCAGCCACAACAATTGAGTGCAAGCACTAGCGGCGGCCACATACTCGGCTTCGGCGGTGGAAAGAGATATGCAATTTTGCTTCTTAGAAGACCAGCTCACCAAGGACCTACCAAGGAATTGGCATGACCCGGAAGTTGATTTCCTATCATCAAGACAACCGGCCCAATCCTAGTCCATATAGCCGGCAAGAGAGAAATATGATCCCTTTGGATACTGTAACATCCCAAATTTGTAACCCAGTGTTATTAGTCAAAAATTGTGGGCCAACAAAAACTTTTGTTACTTTATGAGTGCTTGCTTGTGTTGTTTTTTGATTTGTTGTTTGCTAAAAAAAAAAAAAAACTGAAGAAAAGAAAAGAAATAAAATAATAAAACTAAAGTGACAAGTGTCACCCTAAAAACTCCAAGTAAGTTTCAAAATTTCTTCCAAATAAAAATCCAGTGGAGAGGAGTGACCTCTCTCATTCCATTCTTATTTCTTTTTCCCTCTAATTCTATTTCCAAAATTATTCCAAAATTCTATTTTCAATTTCCAAATGTTTCTTGAACTTTGGAAAATCCTCAAGAACACCATGATGCACTTCCAGAATAAATATTCCAGTGGTACCACAAACCTTGGAAAAATATTTGGAAGCAAATCATGAAAAGAATTTTCAAAATTTCAAATTTGGTTTTGGTTCGGGAATTAGATCGAACACTTGTTGAGCACCACTGTGTTCTTCTTCAACCCGAAAATCAACTCCAAAATTGGAGCTCGATTTCGTGTAATTGAGCATCCCCGCGACCTCCATTCACCCCTCTCACCTCACTCCACCGACGGAGGTCGATTGGACGTGCTCATTGACCTCAGAGGAGGCAGGCCAGTGGCGCCACGCCATGGCGGCCATGGCGAGCTGCCGCTCGGGTCACCTCCGTGGAGGAGGCAGGCGCGACGCCGAGGCGACGCCACGCCGTGCCCGCCACACCACCCTTCCACTCCTTCACCTGCACGACGAGACAGCACCGCCGCAGAGGGCCGCTTGCGTGCTCACCTTCCGTGCCCACGCGCGCGACGCACGCCGCGCGACGCCGTGGTCAACTACACACACCGCACTGCCCCCACCTTGCCCCTCTTGCCATCTCTGCTCCGCCACCACGCCACGAGCACCACAGACCCCTCTGGAGCACCCCAACGCAACCGACCCGTCCCTAGCGCACGCGTCCGTGCCGCCGTACGCCATGGCGAGCAGCGCACGCCACCGCAGCTTCACGCGCCACCCCTGATCCCTCCCGACCAGCCGACCGTTCCAGAAGCTGCCCAAAGCTCTCCGCAACCCCGTGGACAACCCCTCTGGACCCAGCTCCCCTCGAGCACTCGCTGCACCACGTCCACGGCGAGCCCGAGCTCGCCGATAAAAGGCCACCCCGCACCCGTGCTTCCACCCCGCCTCACACCTCACTCTCGCACTCTCCACTCACTCAGTGCACCGCCAGGAGGGCGGAGCCCCTGCATCCCAGCCTCTGCTGCCCAGGAGCTCCCTCGAGGTTCCGCCGGAGAAGAAGGTGGGCGACGCTCACGGCCGAGCCGCGCTGCTCTCTCCCCCTCTCTTCTCTGCCTCTCCCTAGCCTCCCCATTACACCCTCGTTCACCCGCCGTGTTTTGGCTGTGTTTCGTGCACAGCAGCGCCGCGGAGGGATCGCCGGAGTTGCAGGCCGTGACGGAGGGAGTACAGCGGCTCGCCGTCGACGATTCACGCCGCCCCAGCACGCACCACTCCGCCCAGACGTCCGCACGAGCCTCCGCCGTCGATCTGCACCATCTCCGCGTCCACCCGAGCCCCTAGGTGAGCTATCCGTGCTCGCCACCGTCGCCGGCGCGGCGGCGCCGCCCAGTTATGGTCGTCGCCGTTCGCGGCCTCTGCGCCGTTGGATCTAGATCCAACGGCAGCATACCCGTTCGTTAAGTCAGTCGCTGACAAACTGGCCCCACCCGTCAGCATTTTAATAATTTTCCCGCGCACACTGAGTCACTGACCGAAGGGCCCCACCTGTCATGGTTTTAAACATTATCCAGAGAATTAGGTTTTTCGAATTTAAATCTCTTCTGAAATCCAGTACTGGACCCAACTTTGAAATTCAATAACTCGAGTTCTAGGAATCCAAATAAATCAAACTCAAATGTTCTGGAAAGCTTGTGAAAATATTTAACTCACTAAAGTGGTCTCATCTCTTTTAAACAAATAATAAAAACGTATTAATAAAAATGCTCCAGAAGGTTTTAAACACCAAACCATTTGTTTCTGGAAATATATAATCCAATGACTTGAACAATTTTGGTAGCTTGTATTGGAAACTTTAGCTCCCCAATTTTGGTAGAATTAATTGGGTAGTGTAAAATCCTTAGCCTTGGTTGAACTTCAGTGCACCCTTCTGCACTAAAACAATTAGTGTGAACTGTTGGTAGATCCAATTGGTCTAAAACCAATTTTGTTAGGTCACACTCAACCAAGGTTAGATACCCCTAAAAGGATTTAATTTTTGGAGCAACCAAATTTGTTTGGTAGCTAAAACTTGTTTAAAACCCTTCTGAACTAAAACAGATGTGTAGGGAGTTTTGTAACTCCAAATGATCCCAAACCAATTGGGTGATCTTCTACACACCAGTAGCTATCCATAGAATTTTAGTTTGAATTTTTGTGACAAACATAGATTAAATGGTGAATTAATTAGTGTACAACTAGTTTCTGCCTTAGTTTGAAATTAATTAAATAAAGTTTAATTCAATCAATTTGAAACCACCTTGTGTTGCTTGATGTGTGCAGTAGCTATGTGTAGCAATTGTGATGTTGTGATGATGCTTGAGTTAGTATAGTAATTGTTTGTATCGCTTGTTTGACGTTAGACGAAAACGCTGCCGGAGTCTTCGAGGAAGGGGAGTACTTTGATCAGCAGGAACAAGACCCCGAGAACTTTGCTGAGCAAGGCAAGCTACTTCACTGAGCTTGCATTTATATACCTCTATTTTAGTCTCAAGAGTTGTTCAAAGGAAACAATGAGTTTTGGAAAAACCCCCTTTTTACAAACTACCGGAAAAACTATTTTGCCACCTTGTGTAGAGTATAAGGTAGTTATTTAAAACTATAGGATGGGAAAAACAATGTTTTCTTGAAACTCCTTTGAAAGTACTTGGATAGACCTGCCGGAAGGTCGGTGCTCAGTTGAAGAAGGATGGTGTTGTTTTGAGAAAAATGCACATTGTGTCCTAGTACTATGACTACCAGCCGATAACTGTGCGACCACATTTACCCACATATGGGCAAGGGCGTAGTCATATAATTTGCTCGTGTTAGTACTGGATACCTCAACAACGAGGATGACCTCGTTCCATGAGGGGATGGTTGGGGACCTACCCCCTGACCTGGGTCCTCTTCATTGAAGTCTACCGGAAGCCGGTATGAACATGTCGGAGGAAGAGGATTGAAGGGCTCCCTTGGGTCCGCCGGACAGAACTACGAGTCCCACACTTAGTTTCTGAGGATTTGAGTGTCGTGGAAAGTGTCGTAGGCAGGGTCCTATACTAGCATGAGCAAAGGACAGGCTATGGCCGGGAACTCAACTTCGCATACCTCTGGTATGGCGGGACGTGGCTGACACGATGAGTGACCGGATGGGTGTGGGAAAAGCGTGCTACCTCTGCAGAGGGTAAAACTATTCGAATAGCCGAGTCCTCGGATATGGACAGTTGGAAGGCTGTCCTAAGACCATGTGCAAGTTTTGATAAAAGTGTTGAGTTTGGAAAGGAAGTTGAAATGGAAAGGGTATTTCGTACCTGTGCCATGAGTTGGTTTGAGGTAGCGACGTGCTTGGTATCATGTTGAGAATGGACAGAAGGAGGTGGAGTTCGGAAAAACAGTAAAATGATGTTTTCTTATAAGATAGCTATATTCTCTTCTCACCCCTTTTCAATAAAGATTTTGGAGAGTTTTTAAACAAAAGTTTTTAAAAAGTAAAACTAGTTCTAGCGCTTACTCAAGTTGGGGTAGTTTGCGAGTACAATCAAATGTACTCATATTGGTTTCGTCCCTGGCTATTGTCTTAGCCAGATTTCGAGGAGCCCTACGTTGAAGAGGAGTTCGGCGACGTCTATGCGAACTAAGATCTTCATAAGTCAGCTGCCTGTCGGGTGTTGTCGAGATGGTTTAGCCCTACTACCGTAGCTTCCGCTGAATAAAGATGATTGGCCCTTGAAGGCACCTATGTATAATTAGGCCTGTATGGCCAGGTTTGTAAGACTTTAAACTCGGTATTGTATGGATGTAAACTTTGATTCAGTTCGGATTATGTGCAACGACAGACTGATCACGGGATCGTTGTGTTAAGCATAATCGGGTATTTCGGACGGCTAGTCCGGGGTCCCCACAGAGCTGGTATCAGAGCCATCCTGACTTTAGGAGACCTTAGTTAGCATGGGCGTTAGCAGGAGTTACAAAGTTAATTTTAAAACAAGGAAGTGAAGTATTTTCGAAAATTTCTTATCTCCCCAACCCCCCTATTTATTTAAAACCCTACACTCATTAAGAGTAATCTTTTCTTGAACCCTTAAAATTTTGCACACTTGTTACTCCATTAAGTTTACATTTGTACTCATGTCACTTAACTAACTTAAAATTTTGCTTAAACTTGTAGATGGCACCCAACGTCTCCGAGTTCGTCCAAGTTAGGAAGGACGGCCTGCTGATGTTCGAGCAGGACTTGTACGAGTTGAGCCAGATTTTGGGACGCCCTGTTCCAGAGTTTGAGGGAACTCAGGTCGATTCCCTCGGTGATGGGAACCTGTCCTGGCTCATCAAGTCGTCCGTCCGAGGCAGGATTCAGCCACCCCGTTCCAAGGACTTGGTCTACTCCACGATGGACACTACTTGGGTTGACGGTCTGACCCGAGTTATGCAGAGGCTGCTAGCCCGCCTTTGTGAGGAGCACAAGGACGAGCTGATTGGCACTCGTTTCCAGTACTTTGGGAGACGTGACGATGAGGGAAACCCCACCTACCCCGCACAGCACACTCTCTTCGGCGAGTACATCACCGACATGGAGGTGCTACTTCACGACACTCAGGAGAACCTGCGCGACGCTAGACTCAAGGTTCACTTCCAGCGTAGCTCCCTCGACGATGCCCGAGTCCGTGAGAACCAGCTAAAGTGGGAGAATGACAACCTCCGTTTGAAGCTGGCCCGTCAGAGGAGGACTATCGTCAGGCTCCGCAAGACGGTAGCAGAGCAGAACGAGATGATAGACGAGATGGAGCAGCAGGCGAACGAGATGGAGGAGGGCGAGGATCTCCGCAAGGAGAACAGTGCCTTCATCAGCGATGATGAGGACTACTTAGAGGAGATGGACTATGGGGAGGAGGACGACGAGGAGGAGTTAGTTGACGAGGAGGAGGAGCCGTCTGAGCCAGTTCTCGAGGAGGAGGATCCCGAGGAGCCACCCTACGACTCAGACGTTGAGATCGTCGAGCCTGAGGTTCCACCTCAGTAGTTGAGCGACGAGAGCACTACCTTAGGACTGTGTCGACCCCCCCCTATGCGAGTAGAGTGTGTGTGATGGTTCCTAGTGAAACCATGTTGTATGTACATTAGGTGTTAGGATGTTGTAAGCTTGTTGTGTGAACTCCTTGATGTGATGTTTGTGTTGAATAAAAAAATGATGGTCTTGTTTGACGAAGTGATTTATCAACCACTCCCTTCGTGACTTTATCGTTACCTCCTTAGCCAAAGCCTTTTTGCTTTGCCTTTATATCTTATCTATTCCAGGATGACGAACACTCGCCACACCAGCACGCGACTCCACCACCCCCGCCGGAACCAACCGCTGCCCAACTGCTTGCGATCATCATGGAGGATCGCCAAGCTGCTCGAGAGGAGCGCCAAGCTCATCTCGCCGCCCTGCAGCAACTTGCCGCTGCCCACGCAACCAGAACCACAATGGTGGCAATGGTAATGGCGACGAGGGTGGAAACCAGCGCTCTACCCTGAGTGACTTCCAGAAGACCACACCACCTACCTATTCCAAGGGACTTCACCCCCTGGAAGCGGATGACTGGCTCCGCACCATTGAGAACGACCTGGAAGTTGCCTCGGTGGGAGAGAATGAGAAGGTCCTGTATGCTACCCACTACCTTGCTGGACCTGCAAGAGCTTGGTGGGAGACTACCAAGACCCTCCAGCACGCGGTCATGTCATTACCTGGGAGGAGTTCAAGGACAAATTCCGCAAGAAGTTCATCTCTAGCGGTCTTATCGAGAGGAAGAAGGATGAGTTCCGTAAGCTAAGGCAGGGAGGCAGAGATGTGGTCGGTTATCTGGATGAGTTTACCGATCTTGCTAGGTATGCTCCTGAAGATACCGACACGGAAAAGAAGAAGATGGAGCGCTTTCTGAATGGACTCCATGATGAGATGCAATGTGCCTTGGTTGTCCAGGACTTCCGTGATTTGGAGTCACTTGTGGACAAGGCCATTCAGCTGGAGACCAAGCGCAAGTCCATGTTTGAAGGTCGCAAGAGGAGGATGAATATTCAGGAAGGTTCCAGCAGCCAGAAGCCTCGCACCTTCCAGCCAGCACCCAAGCCAGTTTATCGATCACCCCAGCTCCACGTCCCAACTATCCCAACCGTCCCAACAACAACAACAACAACCACAACATGTCCCCCGCCCAACCACCAACAACAACTACCACCCCAATGGCAACAATCGTCCCGGAGGAAACACCGGCACTTTTATCCCTACTGCCAGCGTTGTCTGCTTTGAATGCGGCAACAAGGGTCATTACTCCCGAGACTGCCCCAATCCCAAGAGGAATGCTCCGCGCCCCAATGCCCTGCACCAATCTGGACAAGGCCGAATGGAATGGAAATGGCAAGAATGCTGCACCCCGTGGCAATGCTGCTGTTGCAAGAGGCCGTCTGAACCACATCAACACTGAAGAAGCCCAGGAAGCGCCAGATGTTGTGCTGGGTACGTTCCTTGTCAACTCAGTACCTGCACTGTCCTGTTTGATTCTGGTGCTACCCATTCCTTTGTTACCAAGGAGTTTGTTGTTAAGGGAGGTCTAGTCGGGAGCCTCTTGTCCAAACCCCTACTTATACAAACCCCAGAGTTCCTAGTAGAGACCAAGCTGTTTTGTCCCGACGTCTCTCTTGAGATCAAAGGAGAAATTTCCAGCTGACTAATCATTCTAGGAACCCAAGGCATAGATGTCATTCTGGGCATGAATTGGTTAGCAAAGTATCATGGTCGTATCGACTGTGCCAGAAGAGCAGTATCTCTCACCACAGACGAAGGAACTGAAGTGGAGTATGCTCACAAGCCAACAATCCCAACCCTGTTGTCATGAAGGCATAGCCCGACCAACTAGATGAGATCCGTGTGTCCATATTCAAGGATGTTTTTCCGGAGGAATTGCCTGGTATGCCGCCAGACCGGGATATTGAGTTCGTGATTGAACTTATTCCTGGAACATCCCCTATATCTCAGAGACCCTACCGGATGAATCCAGAAGAACTGGTGGAATTGAAGAAGCAGTTAGCTGATCAGCTCAGTAAAGGTTTGATTCGCCCAAGCGCATCACCTTGGGGATCACCTATCATCTTCGTGGACAAAAGAGACGGTACCACACGTCTGTGTGTGGATTATCGCAAGCTCAATGATGTAACCATCAAGAACAAGTACCCCCTGCCCAAGATCGAGGATCTGTTCGATCAGATGAACGGAGCCCGAGTCTTTTCTAAGATCGATCTTCGGACGGGTTACCACCAGTTGAAGATTCGAGAGTCTGACATTCCCAAGACCGCCTTCACCACCCGGTACGGATTGTTTGAATACACCGTTATGTCCTTTGGCTTGACCAATGCCCCAGCTTATTTCATGAATCTCATGAATAAGATTTTCATGGAGTACCTCGACAAGTTCGTGGTTGTCTTCATCGATGATATCCTTATCTACTCCAAGACTGAAGAAGAGCATGCTGAACATCTGCGTTTGGTTTTGGAGACCCTCAGAGAACACAAACTGTATGCCAAACTTAGCAAGTGTGAATTTTGGCTAAGTGAAGTGGCATTCCTCGGACATGTTGTGTCTGCAGGAGGGATCTCTGTTGACCCCGAGAAAATCAAAGCCATTCTAGACTGGAAATCACCCACCAGTGTGACGGAAATCCGAAGTTTTCTCGGACTAGCCGGTTATTACCGCAAGTTCGTTGAAGGATTTTCCAGTATAGCCAAACCCATGACCCAGTTGTTGAAGAAAGATAAGAAGTTTGAATGGACCCAGAAGTGTGAAGACAGTTTCCAAGAACTGAAGAGGAGACTGACTTCAGCCCCAATCCTAGTCATGCCAGACGTCACCAAGAGTTTCGACGTGTATTGTGATGCTTCACGTCTCGGACTTGGTTGCGTTCTGATGCAAGAAGGAAAGGTGGTGTCGTACCTGTCTCGACAGTTGCGACCGCATGAAGAGAATTACCCAACCCATGACCTGGAGTTAGCAGCTGTGGTTTTTGCTTTGAAAACATGGCGACCCTACCTTGTGGGACATCGCTGTGAGGTCTATACAGATCACAAAAGCCTGAAGTATATTTTCACTCAAAAGGAGTTGAATCTGAGGCAAAGAAGGTGGATGGAATTGATTAAGGACTATGATGTCGGAATTCATTACCATCCCGGCAAGGCTAACGTAGTTGCCGATGCCTTGAGCCGGAAGCCATGCACCCTGAATACCCTAATCCAAGCAGAGCAGCCAACCTTATTTAAGGAGTTCGAAGATTTCGGACTTGAATTGGTTAGCCATGGATATCTTGCCAACCTAGAGTTAGCCCAACCCTGTTGGACCAAATCAAAGAGGCCCAGAAGGGTCATGAGAGTATTGAAGGTATTAAGAAAAAGGTACCCCTTGATAAAGCACCTGGTTTTGCCATAGATGCTGAAGGAGTTCTGAGATTCAAAGGACGCCTATGTGTGCCCGATGATAAGGAACTTAAAGGTCTAATCCTGAAAGAAGCCCACGATACCCCATACTCGATCCATCCCGGAGGAACCAAGATGTACCAAGATCTTCGTGAGAGGTTTTGGTGGCATGGAATGAAGCGGGAAATTGGATCTTTCGTGGCCAAGTGTGATAATTGTCAGCGAGTCAAAGCAGAGCATCAGCGCCCTGCCGGATTGCTCCAACCCCTCAAGACCCCCGAGTGGAAATGGGATGAAATTGGAATGGATTTTATCACCGGACTTCCTAGGTCAAACCGAGGCCATGACTCAATTTGGGTCATCGTTGATCGGCTGACCAAAGTTGCCCATTTTATCCCCGTCAAGACCACATACACCGGGGCCCAGTTAGCAGATTTATATATGTCCCGGATAGTAAGCCTACACGGAGTTCCCCAGAGAATTGTATCTGACAGAGGCACGCAGTTTACCTCACGGTTCTGGAAAGCTCTTCATGAAGCCCTCGGAACACACTTATCTTTCAGCACAGCCTATCACCCCCAGACTGGAGGACAGACCGAGCGAGTAAACCAGATTCTGGAAGATATGCTTCGTGCATGTGTCCTAGCCTATGGCTCTAAATGGGAAGATTGCCTTCCATTTGCAGAGTTTTCCTATAACAATAGTTATCAGTCCAGTCTGCAAATGGCCCCATTTGAAGCACTTTACGGCAAGAGTGTCGTACACCTTTGAACTGGTCCGAGACGGAGAAGGAAAAGTATTTGGACCAGACACCCTCCGTGAAGCCGAGGAACAAGTCCAACTTATCCGTGAACGTCTCAAAACTGCTCAATCCCGTCAGAAAAGTTATGCTGATCCCAAGCGTCGTGATGTCACCTTTCAACCTGGAGATTTTGTCTATCTTCGGGTGACACCACTCAAAGGGATGCAACGTTTCCATGTCAAAGGAAAGTTGGCACCCAGATATATTGGACCTTTTAAGATTCTTGCCCGTCGCGGAGAAGTAGCCTATCAGTTAGAGTTGCCCCCAGAATTATCGGAATTTCATGACGTCTTCCACATTTCTCTGCTCCGGAAGTGTCTTGAAGTTCCTGACCAGCCCGATGTTTTCAAGAACATTGACCACCACTCCATTGACCTGAACCATGATCTGACTTATCGTGAGAGACCGGTCAAAATTCTCGACGAAGATATTCGTCTCACCCGGAGGAACAAGATCAAGTTTTATAAAGTCCAGTGGACTAATCACTCTGAAGAGGAAGCAACTTGGGAACGCGAGGACTATCTTAGAAGCGAGTTTCCCAACCTCTTTAGCACCCAAGCCTAGCCAATCTCGGGACGAGATTTATCCTAAGGGGGGAAGGATCTGTAACATCCCAAATTTGTAACCCAGTGTTATTAGTCAAAAATTGTGGGCCAACAAAAACTTTTGTTACTTTATGAGTGCTTGCTTGTGTTGTTTGTTGATTGTTGTTGAAGAAGAAAAGAAAAGAAATAAAATAATAAAACTAAAGTGACAAGTGTCACCCTAAAAACTCCAAGTAAGTTTCAAAATTTCTTCCAAATAAAAATCCAGTGGAGAGGAGTGACCTCTCTCATTCCATTCTTATTTCTTTTTCCCTCTAATTCTATTTCCAAAATTATTCCAAAATTCTATTTTCAATTTCCAAATGTTTCTTGAACTTTGGAAAATCCTCAAGAACACCATGATGCACTTCCAGAATAAATATTCCAGTGGTACCACAAACCTTGGAAAAATATTTGGAAGCAAATCATGAAAAGAATTTTCAAAATTTCAAATTTGGTTTTGGTTCGGGAATTAGATCGAACACTTGTTGAGCACCACTGTGTTCTTCTTCAACCCGAAAATCAACTCCAAAATTGGAGCTCGATTTCGTGTAATTGAGCATCCCCGCGACCTCCATTCACCCCTCTCACCTCACTCCACCGACGGAGGTCGATTGGACGTGCTCATTGACCTCAGAGGAGGCAGGCCAGTGGCGCCACGCCATGGCGGCCATGGCGAGCTGCCGCTCGGGTCACCTCCGTGGAGGAGGCAGGCGCGACGCCGAGGCGACGCCACGCCGTGCCCGCCACACCACCCTTCCACTCCTTCACCTGCACGACGAGACAGCACCGCCGCAGAGGGCCGCTTGCGTGCTCACCTTCCGTGCCCACGCGCGCGACGCACGCCGCGCGACGCCGTGGTCAACTACACACACCGCACTGCCCCCACCTTGCCCCTCTTGCCATCTCTGCTCCGCCACCACGCCACGAGCACCACAGACCCCTCTGGAGCACCCCAACGCAACCGACCCGTCCCTAGCGCACGCGTCCGTGCCGCCGTACGCCATGGCGAGCAGCGCACGCCACCGCAGCTTCACGCGCCACCCCTGATCCCTCCCGACCAGCCGACCGTTCCAGAAGCTGCCCAAAGCTCTCCGCAACCCCGTGGACAACCCCTCTGGACCCAGCTCCCCTCGAGCACTCGCTGCACCACGTCCACGGCGAGCCCGAGCTCGCCGATAAAAGGCCACCCCGCACCCGTGCTTCCACCCCGCCTCACACCTCACTCTCGCACTCTCCACTCACTCAGTGCACCGCCAGGAGGGCGGAGCCCCTGCATCCCAGCCTCTGCTGCCCAGGAGCTCCCTCGAGGTTCCGCCGGAGAAGAAGGTGGGCGACGCTCACGGCCGAGCCGCGCTGCTCTCTCCCCCTCTCTTCTCTGCCTCTCCCTAGCCTCCCCATTACACCCTCGTTCACCCGCCGTGTTTTGGCTGTGTTTCGTGCACAGCAGCGCCGCGGAGGGATCGCCGGAGTTGCAGGCCGTGACGGAGGGAGTACAGCGGCTCGCCGTCGACGATTCACGCCGCCCCAGCACGCACCACTCCGCCCAGACGTCCGCACGAGCCTCCGCCGTCGATCTGCACCATCTCCGCGTCCACCCGAGCCCCTAGGTGAGCTATCCGTGCTCGCCACCGTCGCCGGCGCGGCGGCGCCGCCCAGTTATGGTCGTCGCCGTTCGCGGCCTCTGTGCGCCGTTGGATCTAGATCCAACGGCAGCATACCCGTTCGTTAAGTCAGTCGCTGACAAGCTGGCCCCACCCGTCAGCATTTTAATAATTTTCCCGCGCACACTGAGTCACTGACCGAAGGGCCCCACCTGTCATGGTTTTAAACATTATCCAGAGAATTAGGTTTTTCGAATTTAAATCTCTTCTGAAATCCAGTACTGGACCCAACTTTGAAATTCAATAACTCGAGTTCTAGGAATCCAAATAAATCAAACTCAAATGTTCTGGAAAGCTTGTGAAAATATTTAACTCACTAAAGTGGTCTCATCTCTTTTAAACAAATAATAAAAACGTATTAATAAAAATGCTCCAGAAGGTTTTAAACACCAAACCATTTGTTTCTGGAAATATATAATCCAAATGACTTGAACAATTTTGGTAGCTTTGTATTGGAAACCTTTAGCTCCCCAAATTTTGGTAGAATTAATTGGGTAGTGTAAAATCCTTAGCCTTGGTTGAACTTCAGTGCACCCTTCTGCACTAAAACAATTAGTGTGAACTGTTGGTAGATCCAATTGGTCTAAAACCAATTTTGTTAGGTCACACTCAACCAAGGTTAGATACCCTAAAAGGATTTAATTTTTGGAGCAACCAAATTTGTTTGGTAGCTAAAACTTGTTTAAAACCCTTCTGAACTAAAACAGATGTGTAGGGAGTTTTGTAACTCCAAATGATCCCAAACCAATTGGGTGATCTTCTACACACCAGTAGCTATCCATAGAATTTTAGTTTGAATTTTTGTGACAAACATAGATTAAATGGTGAATTAATTAGTGTACAACTAGTTTCTGCCTTAGTTTGAAATTAATTAAATAAAGTTTAATTCAATCAATTTGAAACCACCTTGTGTTGCTTGATGTGTGCAGTAGCTATGTGTAGCAATTGTGATGTTGTGATGATGCTTGAGTTAGTATAGTAATTGTTTGTATCGCTTGTTTGACGTTAGACGAAAACGCTGCCGGAGTCTTCGAGGAAGGGGAGTACTTTGATCAGCAGGAACAAGACCCCGAGAACTTTGCTGAGCAAGGCAAGCTACTTCACTGAGCTTGCATTTATATACCTCTATTTTAGTCTCAAGAGTTGTTCAAAGGAAACAATGAGTTTTGGAAAAACCCCCTTTTTACAAACTACCGGAAAAACTATTTTGCCACCTTGTGTAGAGTATAAGGTAGTTATTTAAAACTATAGGATGGGAAAAACAATGTTTTCTTGAAACTCCTTTGAAAGTACTTGGATAGACCTGCCGGAAGGTCGGTGCTCAGTTGAAGAAGGATGGTGTTGTTTTGAGAAAAATGCACATTGTGTCCTAGTACTATGACTACCAGCCGATAACCTGTGCGACCACATTTACCCACATATGGGCAAGGGCGTAGTCATATAATTTGCTCGTGTTAGTACTGGATACCTCAACAACGAGGATGACCTCGTTCCATGAGGGGATGGTTTGGACCTACCCCCTGACCTGGGTCCTCTTCATTGAAGTCTACCGGAAGCCGGTATGAACATGTCGGAGGAAGAGGATTGAAGGGCTCCCTTGGGTCCGCCGGACAGAACTACGAGTCCTCACACTTAGTTTCTGAGGATTTGAGTGTCGATGGAAAGTGTCGTAAAGCAGGGTCCTATACTAGCATGAGCAAAGGACAGACTATGGCCGGGAACTCAACTTCGCATACCTCTGGTATGGCGGGACGTGGCTGACACGATGAGTGACCGGATGGGTGTGGGAAAAGCGTGCTACCTCTGCAGAGGGTAAAACTATTCGAATAGCCGAGTCCTCGGATATGGACAGTTGGAAGGCTGTCCTAAGACCATGTGCAAGTTTTGATAAAAGTGTTGAGTTTGGAAAGGAAGTTGAAATGGAAAGGGTATTTCGTACCTGTGCCAATGAGTTGGTTTGAGGTAGCGACGTGCTTGGTATCATGTTGAGAATTGGACAGAAGGAGGTGGAGTTCGGAAAAACAGTTAAAATGATGTTTTCTTATAAGATAGCTATATTCTACTTCTCACCCCTTTTCAATAAAGATTTTGGAGAGTTTTTAAACAAAAGTTTTTAAAAGTAAAACTAGTTCTAGCGCTTACTCAAGTTGGGGTAGTTTGCGAGTACAATCAAATGTACTCATATTGGTTTCGTCCCTGGCTATTGTCTTAGCCAGATTTCGAGGAGCCCTACGTTGAAGAGGAGTTCGGCGACGTCTATGCGAACTAAGATCTTCATAAGTCAGCTGCCTGTCGGGTGTTGTCGAGATGGTTTAGCCCTACTACCGTAGCTTCCGCTGAATAAAGATGATTGGCCCTTGAAGGCACCTATGTATAATTAGGCCTGTATGGCCAGGTTTGTAAGACTTTAAACTCGGTATTGTATGGATGTAAACTTTGGTATTCAGTTCGGATTATGTGCAACGACAGACTGATCACGGGATCGTTGCGTTGAGCATAATCGGGTATTTCGGACAGCTAGTCCGGGGTCCCCACAGATACCACAAACCAAACCTTGGGTATAAACCAAATATCGAAGGATTCTCTTGACCGCCAACAAGTGGATTTCTTTAGGAGCGGCTTGATACCTTGCACACACCCCTGCACTCAACACAATATCGTGTCTAGATGCACAAAGATAAAGCAAAGAACCAATCATGGAGCGGTATTACTTTTGATCGACATCTATACCCTTTGGGTTAAGTTGTAGATGACATTTGGTGTCCATAGGAAAGCGTTTCTCCTTAGCATCTTGCATCTTAAATCTCTTGAGCATGTCTTGGGTATATTTGGCTTGAGAGATGAAAGTCCCTTCATTCAATTGCTTGATCTCAAAACCAAGAAAGTATTTCAACTCCCCCATCATAGACATATCAAACCTATCGGTCATAAGCTTTGAAAATTCATCATTAAAAGATTTGTTAGATGAGCCAAAAATAATATCATCAACATAAAGTTGGCATATGAAAAGCTCCCCTTTGTCCTTCTTGGTAAAGAGGGTGGGATCGAGTTGCCCCACTTCAAAACCACGGTCTAGCAATAGCTCTCTTAGGTGCTCATACCATGCACGAGGTGCTTGTTTGAGACCATGGAGCGCCTTATCAAGCTTGTAGACATGGTTAGGGAAGTTTGGGTCCTCAAACCCCGGTGGTTGCTTAACATATACCAACTCCTTTAAAGGACCATTAAGAAAGGCACTTTTCACAACCATTTGTTGCAATTTAAAGTTATGATGTGATGCATATGCAAGAAGGATACAGATGGACTCAAGGCGAGCCACGAGAGCAAAGGTCTCTCCAAAATCAATGCCTTCAACTTGAGAGTATCCTTGTGCCACCAATCTTGCCTTGTTCCTCACAACCATTCCATGTTCATATTGATTGTTCTTGAATATCCACTTTGTGCCTATAACATTGCGGCACTCTTTGGGCTTCTCTACTAACTTCCACACCATGTTGCGCTCGAAGTTGTTGAGTTCATCATGCATGGCTTCCAACCAATCCGGATCTTCAAGAGCTTCAAAGACTTTCTATGGTTCCACCATGGAGATATGTGCTTGATGCTCACTAAAGTTTGCCAATTGACGCCTTGTGATAACCTTGCTATTTAGATCACCAATAATTTCTTCAAGCTTATGACTCTTTATTTCTAGGTTTCTTGCAACTCTTGCTTTACGACGGGCTTCGATATCCTCATTGGAGCGAGGAGGTATCACTTGATCATCTTGATCATTTGAGTCCCCGTCTTGACCGTCTTGATGACCTTGATCTTCAATATGCACTTCTTCATTGGATGAAGTAGAGGGTTGATCTTGGTCTTGACCTTGGCTAGCATTGACAATAGGAGTACTTGGTTCTTGCATAGCAACTTGGTCATGATGAGGGTCTTGAACTTGTTCTTGGGTTGGTGCATCATTGGCTCCATTGGTGGGAGTATGAAGATCTTGTGATGTAGAAGGCTCTACTTCAATAGAACTTGACTTTTCTTGAGGTGCCTCATGGTGGATCTCGATGGGACGAAAGAACCCAACGTCCATCCTTCTTATTGCATCTTGAGGTTCCTCATTATCTACATCACAAACATGAAATTGCGCCACTTGGGAGCCATCATTTTCATCGAACTTCACACTACAAGATTCCACAAAAATCCCGGAGGCTTTGTCGCAGACTCTATAAGTGTGAAATTCGACACCATAACCAACAAAAATACCCTCCAAAGCTTTAGACTCAAACTTAGATAAACGAACACCTTTGATCTTATAGAAACACTTACAACCAAACATACGGTAGTAGGAGATGTTGGGCTTGTTGCCGGAAAGCATTTCATAGGGAGTTTCCTTTCTTCCAATGCGAAAGAATAGCCGGTTTGATGAATGACATGCCGTGGAGATGGCCTCGGCCCACAAGAAGAGCGGAGATTTAAACTCCACCAACATGGACCTTGCCATATCCATGAGAGTCCCCTCTTCACTAAGAAACTCATTTAAGGTGTAGTTCTTGAACTCGGAGCCATTGTCACTCCTAATGGCCAATATGGGAACATTGTGTTGACGTTGAACTTCATTGGAGAAGTCGATGACGGCTTGTTGAGTCTCACTCTTCGACTTGAAGAAATAAACCCATGTGAATCTTGAATAGTCATCAACAATAACCAAACAATATTTCTTTCCACCAAGACTCGGTTGAAGAACGACACCAAAGAGATCAACATGAATAAGTTCCAATATCCTCTTTGATGAGATAATGGTCTTGATTATGTGGGGAGAATCATGCATCTTTCCTTCAACACAAGCCCTACAAAGACGATCTCTAGAAAAAGAAACATTCTCTTTTAGTCCAAGAATGTGGCCACCCTTGTGAAGACTTTGCAAAGTTCTCATATTGACATGGGACAAGCGGAGATGCCACAACCACCCACGTCGGCCTTTCCGAAGAGGCATATTGCTTGAGTGTTGGTTGACCCCAAAAAGTCCACCACAAACAACTCATGTTCAACATACCCAACGAATTAACATGACCTTTAGAGTCTTACTCCTCAAGAGTACCACCATATCAATAGTAAAATGGACATCAAAGTTCATCTTATTAAGTGCACGAACTGACATTAAATTGTAACCGAGGGACTCGACAAGCATGACATTCACAAGGGTGATATCCCTTGCTACTACCACCTTGCCGAAGCCCGTTACCTCCGATTTTGATTTATCACCATAACTGACGGTTGAATGATTTGTATTTCGTCTCAACTCCGTCATGATCTCCTTGCTTCCGGTCATATGACTTGTGCATCCACTATCAATCACCAATTTAGACCCACCGGAAGCATAGTCCTACAAGAAATCATTGCTTGGTTTTAGGTACCCATTTCACAATGGGTCCTCGTTTGTTAGCAACAAGGGTCTTAGGAACCCAAATAGAATAAGCAATGAAACCATCATAGGGACCAACATATTTTGCATAAACATCCCCATAATAATCAACATAAAGAATATAGTTGGGGTTAGCATTTCCCGCAAAGTCATTACGAGTGGTTTTGCCCCTTGTGGCATCACTACTTGCAATGGTAGTCTCCTTTGCTTGTATGGGCTTGGCCTTCTTCTTGTTCTTGTTCTTCTTTTTCTTCTTCTTCATCTTCTTCTTCTTCTTCTTCTTCTTCTTCTTGGCAACATAACCAAGGCCCTCTTTCCCTATGTGTGGCTTTTGCGCTTGCAAGAGCTCATAAAGAGGCTTCTCACCTTGAGGGCTAGAGGCCTTGGCAAGTTCAATCTTCAACCTAGAATTTTCCTCAATGACATTTGCATGATCACAAGAAGGAGTAGAGGAACTAGGTACATCAATTTCAGTAGGTTGAATTTGAAGTTGTTCAAAATACTTGGTGAGAGTAGAGATCAGTCTCCAAGGCCTTGTGAGCCTTGGTGAGCTTCTCTAGCTCATCGGTTAGTCTACTATAACCAACAACAAATTCGACCTTTTCTTTCTTTAAAACTTTGTATTTAGCAATAGCATGGTCACGTTCTTTAATGATTTGTGAAAGAATATCATTTTGAGATTCATCAATATTATCAAGCTTCTCTTCAAGAGAAACTTGAAGCTCATGCTCTTCCTCAAGAGCAATGGTGAGGGAGGCAATCTCATTAGCATTTTCTCTTTCAAGTCTCCCCTTTTCCTCAAGGAGATCTTGTGCCATGACATATTGACTCATAAGAATCTCAAGCCGAATCTTGCATTCACCTTGCAAGTTAGTCATCAAGAAATCCAAAGCAACATTTTCTTCCTTAACTCTAAGACTCATAAGATCATGTATTTTATTCATAGTCTTAGAAGGAGGGGAAGATGATACCTCGGGGCCCTTGGCCATAAGACATGTAGCTGATTGGATGGGGACATTCTCATTGGGGGATTCAAAGAGGGAAGAGGGTGTCGATGAAGTAATGGCTAAGGCGGCCACTCCACTTGTGGTTGTTTCTTCTTCACTTTCATCTCCGGATGAATATTCTTCTCTGTCACCAACACAATCTTTGGACGTGGCTTCTTGTTGGAGGTGGACTTCTTGAAGTAAGGCTTCTTGCTAGAAGGTCTTGGAGCCTCCTTGAGAATAAGCCTTCCTCCATGTTCTTCACGGTTCTCATAAGGACAATCGGCAACATAGTGAAATCTATCTTGCCAGTTGAAGCACGTCTTCATCTTTGGGTTGCCATCCTTCTGATCACTTGATTTGTACCTTTGATCCACTTGAGCTTTAGCTTTGGATGGATTCTTCCAAAAGGTCCTTGCCGCAAGAGCTACATAATCTCCATGGGCATCCTTGAGTTCATTGGGGTTCAAGTAGCTTCCTTCTTCATGCTCTTGGTCTTCATCTTGTTCCACCACCTTGGTCTTCAAAGCAAGTGAGGAACCTTAGGCCATTCCAAGAGCCCGGGCACGAGAGTCTTTAGCAATTTGGGCTTGGACTTTGTAGGATTGCATCTCTTGCATGACTTCATTTGAGGTCAATTTGTCATAGTTGTGCTTTCCTTGGAGACTCTTCAAGTCGGCCTCTTCAAACGGCATGAGGGCATTCACATACTTCCTCTTGATGTAAGTATCATCCACATGTTTAGCACCAAGGTCTCTATATGCGGTAGCAAGAGCCTTGAGCCTTTGATACATCTCCTCATGAGTTTCATCATCTTTCTTGAAGAAGCCTTCAATTTGATTGCTCATAGCTTCATATCTATTTCTCCTCATGCTTTCACTTCCAACGAACACCTCCGTGAGAGAATCCCATGCTTCCTTGGCGGTGGAGCAATCTTGAATGTGATGAATATCCTTATCTACCACGACAACACGGATCACATCAAGAGCGGTGGCATTAAGTTGACAATCAACTTCTTCTCACCTTGTCAAGTTGGATTCATCCATCGCCTTGTATCCATCTACAATGATCCTCCAAAGCTCAATGCAAACACTTTTCAAATGAGATTTCATAGAAGATTGCCAATAGGTAAAAGAGGATGCATTAAGACTAGGTGGAGCTCCTCTTAGGTGAATAGGAGGATGAGGGATAGGTAGGTCGGGAGAATACGGAAAAGGAACTCTACCATATTCTCCTGACCCATTAGGTGGTTTATTTGGGAGTTCATTTTTAGTATTGTCCATCCCCGTTTTCCCACCACCCTCTTCCTCCAAGGGTTTCTTAGGAATCTCCGAAGAAAGAGGAGTGGGAGGAGATGAGATTCCCTTTGCATCCATGAGTTGCTGAATCATCTCTTGCAACATTTACATTTTAGTTTCCATAGTGGCCTTCATAGAATTGAAGTCCTCAATGGAAACCGAAGTGGAAGCGATGGGGAGCTCGGTATTCTCATTTCCAAAGTCGTTGACGGCCATACTTCTCTTAGGCGGTTAAGCCCGAATAAAGAGCCGAGGCTCTGATACCAATTGAAAGGATCGTATGGCCACCTAGAGGGGGGGGGGGGGGGGGGGGGTGAATAGGTGCTACTCGAAATTTTAATTCTTTTTCGATTAAGGCTTGACACAAAGGTAAATTCTCTAGATACTCGAAATTTTAATTCTTTTTCGATTAAGGCTTGACACAAAGGTAAATTCTCTAGATAAGCAACTACGGTGAATTTACCTATATGACAAGTTAAGCCTAAACAAGATAAGATACAAGTAGTAAATAACGAGTAGGGAGTAACCGATCGGGAAGCACGTGGAGATAAGGATGTATTCCCGAGTTCTTCCTTTTTAGGGGAGTACGTCTCTGTGGCACCCCGATCCAGATGATCGAGTTACCCCATATACCAGTCCCAGAAACACTGAATATATGACAGCTTGATAAACAAAGGCAAAACCAAATATATTCATAAGGCTTCGAGTTCGAACAAATACAAGGTTACAACACGGGTGAGGCTCCAGCTCTTGCGCAACAGGCGCACACAACAGTATGTACATTATTTTTCTAACATCGAGCCTCTAGCGGAAGTCGTAGCAGAAACGAAGATAGTAGCGTGGCGAGAGCGGCCTTATTCCACAGGGTCCTGCCTGGAATACGGGTTCCTAGTTCTCATAGAGCGGGTACTCGGCGACGGGTGCAGCAGGGTCTGGCCACATGAAAAGCCAGGTGAGTACATGGAATGTACTCGCAAGACATCAGCCCAAAAACAAACAAAGTCTATCTATATGGCATGGCATAGTTCAGAAAGTATCATGGCAGGAGTTCGGGTGCGAGGGAGAGTCCAAGCTTAACGGTTGGACAAAACTTACCTACTTACCTTGGTAGGGACATTTTATGTCATCAAGTGAGATCACGTTTCTCACTCAACAACTCGTAACCACAACTAGGCTACCAAGCCTCTAGCCAACTCTGGCTTAATTCACAACTTCCCGAGTCCTTAGCCAACTCTGGCTTGACTCCCAACAGTTCCTGTGTTCGTTGGTCTCAACTTAAATTATTTCCCCAAGTTTGACTGGACTGACTCATAGTGTGACTTGACCCAAACATCGTCCCATAACCCAGGGACAAGGCTAGACATCCAGATTTACACTCTCGAGAGGTTGCAACTTTTATCCACACGCTGAAGTCTAAGCTTGTACCGCCGGTACCGAAGTACTAGAACCAACCGTGGCGGTAGCACAAACCCATACTTCCACAGACGTTTACTCTACCAAGACACTCCCTGTATAGCCACCGACATAGCTCTATGCCTTATGCAGAAGTGAATCCGGCACGTCCCCAACCCATGAGCGACGCCTAGCTCCGGAACCTTCGCAAGCCTAGCCCCGACCAACTATGGTAACCGACTAGACTTGCCAAAGAGGTGGCATCAAAGGAGGCTGATAAAATATCCGGCCATGGTCCGCCCACATGGACGACGCATGGTTGTGCTGGTTGTGTTTGGTGAGTGGCACTACGTGACTCAATCTAGTCGAGGGAGGTGATTATCTTCTTAGTCATTTTGTTTGATTACAGACATCAACATTAACAAAGTAACACAAGGTATCCACATAACAATAACAGCACAGAATAAACATATCACTTGCAGGTAACATAACAATAATAATACCCGGTGACTATGGCGGTTCCTCCGGCCGGTGTCACCAGGGGTTAGTGTTCACATAATAAATAACATAGTGTTTCAAACGGATAACCGTGGCGGTTCCTCCAGCCGGTGGTCACCGTAAAGAATGAACCGAAAAGCACTCATAAGAATGAGAGATCATCCATTCCACTCGAGGATTATTCCGACGTGGTGTCAGCAATCTCGGCAAAAAGAACCAAATGGAAAGTCAGCGTCCCAAGCGTTGCAGTCCAGGTGGCTTACGCCAACCACGTTTGACGGAGGGACAAGAAGCAAATAACTCTTTTTGGCAAATGCCCCCAACTCCGAGGATCATAAGACGACATTCGTCCGCTCCTCGGCGAAGAGGAAAAAGCAAACAAAGCCCCGCAAGCGCGAACGCACAGTTGTAATATTTCCCCCATTCCTTCGACTGAGGCGGTTCCTCCGGCCATTGTCTAGGGAACGGGAGTGATGCACAGATAAGCAACTGTAAGGCAGTGCAATAATTTAAAATGCAATATGGCATGTGAGGTGCAACAGATATTAATTCAACAGTCAAAATATTTCCTAAGTTCGACCAAGTTTGAAATTGGGTTGGTGGCTTGCCTTCGGGTTCAGAGACAACTCCTACTCCGTCGGAGAGGTTCGAATCTAACCAAAACAAGACAAACATGCATCAAACTCTCTCCTAAATTATTTAAATAAATGCCCAAAAAATAAATTCCAAATAATTCTTTCTGGTTCCATTTTAAAGAGAAAATTCAAACAAAGCCAACAAAATTGGTTTCATATTTTTCTGACCATTTTTCAGAGAGATATTGCAATTCAAAGTTTGGTTTAATTTCTGCCCTTTTTCAACAAAAAATAAAACAGAAAAACGGTTCAGGAAATGATTAAAAATCTGACCAGTGGGTCCCACTGGTCAGTGACTCATAAACGAAACGTTTTCTTTTTCAACCGCGCGGGAAAACAGAAGGGGGTCCGGCGAAACTCCGGCGAACTCACCGGCGAGGTTTCCCGACGGCTAGGGGGCAGGGGAGGCGAGGGAGAGGGTGCTGGGCGGCTCGGGGAGGCGGTCCGCAGCTCGTCGGCGAACTTGCGCTTGCTGGGAAGGTCGGGGTGAGCAGAGCTTGCACGGCCGCGGCTCCGGCGATCTGTCGACGATGGATACGTCGATTCCGGCCACGGCTTGCTCCGGCGAGGGTGGCTACGGGTTCTCCATGGGCTAAGGAGGCTGTGGGTGGAGGGAATTGGTCTGGGTAGCTTCTACGGCGAAGAAATCGCGCGGATTCCTTGCGGCGGTGGTGGACTTGATTCCGGCGAAGGGGAGCGCTACTGGCTTCGATACTGCGGGGGAGGACGACTGGGGTGAGAGGGAGGTGGTGTGGTGCTCTGGGTTGCCGGGGTAGCCTCTTATAGCGAGGGGAGGAGGTGGTGGCCGTCACGGGCATGGATGCGGTGTCCCGGAGATGTGGTGGAGCGGACTCGGCGTCGTCGGTGTAGCGTCGGTGCGGCGTCGTGCATGTGGAGCACCTGCTGGACGACGAGGTTTGCGGAGAGGGGGAGGAGTGGCACGGGTGGTCGGTGGAGAGGCTGGCAAGCGGGGCCATGGCGGCACTGCTCGCCGTGGCTGCTGGGCGGTGCGTCGCGGCGCTGGTGGCCTCTGCGTGCGTCCTCGCGCATTCATGAGCTCGCAGAGGAAGGATCAAGCACGGGAAGGCAGGGGAGGGGGGGACGGCATGGAGGTGGCGACAGCTGGCGGCGACAGTGGCGTGCGGCGCGTCCTGGCGTGCTTGGAAGGGTGCGGCGGGGGCGTTGCCGGCGTCGGGGAGGAAGTGGAGTGGCCTGGGGAAGGTCAGGGGAGCGGCTGGGCACGGGGAGAGGCGAAGGGAGACCGCACGGCGACGCGCAGAACGCGGCGGCGCCGCTCGGCCAGGTGTTCGACCGTGGTGACAGTGGTCACCACTGTGCAGAGCACGCCAGAAGCGGTCATCGACCCATATCTCGCAGCTCCCTGCTCCAAATCGAGTGTGGTTTTGATCTCTGTGTGCCAAATGTGATAAGCTTCAACTTCCCTGACTAGAGTTTGGTCCAATTCGAAAGTTGGGCTATAGGAAATTTTGGAAAAACCATACTGGTCAAAAGAGGAAAATTTGGTTTTGATGAAGGAAATGAAATGGAAATGGTTCCATAAAATTCCCTGAGGTGTGTGTACTCCTATGGGTTGTGTCTAGGGTCTTGGATCACAAGGAAGAGAACATTTGCTTTGCACTTTGAAAATAAAGAAGAAAATAGGCAGAAACTAAAGTGGGGAGTTACTCCAAAATTTTGTAAACAAGGTATCAAATGTTTTTGTATATTTGGGCTATATATTGCCCAGGGGTCATCCCCTAATTTTTGCAGAATTTTAGGAAAGATATTTAGGGTACTTCCTTTGTAAAGTCCCAATAAAGGAATTTTGGTAATTAAAATAAAGGAAAATATAGAAATAATATTTTTGGGTGAAATGAGCCAGCAACAAGTTTGCCAAGTGGGAGAGAATTCAAAACATAAGATCCCAAACTTGGACAAGGTTTCGTAAATGGTCGAGAATTTTTAAAAGGGCAACCAAATCAAGGGATAATTAAATCCCAAATTTCAAGAATAAATTTTTAAAGAAATTTTTGAAAGGCCAAATTTCAGGATGTTACAGACCTTCCCCCCTTAAGATGAATCTCGTCCTCGAGATTCCTGTTGCTCGCTGAATAGATACGGGTATTCTGTCCTTAACAAATCTTCTCGTTCCCATGTAGCTTCATCCTCCGTGTGCTTGTCCCATTGTACCTTGTAGAACTTTGTGACCCTGCTGCGGGTACGGCGTTCTGACTCATCCAAGATTCTGACGGGGTGTTCCTCGTAAGTCAGTTCGCTGCTCAACTTCAAATCCTTAAAATCAGCCTGCTTGGTTGGCGGTGAGATACACTTCCGTAGCTGAGATACGTGGAAAACATCATGTACCCCTTCTAGTTCCTCTGGCAATTCCAGCTGGTAGGCTACTGTCCCTTTCCTGGCTAGGATCTTGAAAGGTCCAATGAATCTTGGGGCCAGCTTCCCTTTCATGTGGAATCTTTGCAGGCCCTTGAGGGGTGTCACACGAAGATAGACATAGTCATTTTCTTCGAACTGGATTTGACGGTGTTTGCGGTCGTAATAACTTTTCTGGCGGACTGTGCTGCCTTGAGCCGGTCTCGAATCAGACGTACTTGCTTTTCTGCCTCCAACAAATCATCGGGCCTAAAGATCTTGCGGTCTCCAACTTCGGACCAGTTGAGTGGGGTTCGGCATTTCCTACCATACAGTGCTTCAAAGGGTGACATTTTTAGGCTGCCTTGGTAGCTGTTGTTGTATGAGAACTCTGCATATGGTAAGCTATCTCCCAACCTGCTCCGTAGGCGAGCACACACGAGCGGAGCATGTCTTCTAATATTTGATTGACTCGCTCGGTTTGACCGTCTGTCTGTGGGTGGTAGGCTGTGCTGAAGGATAACTTTGTCCCCATGGCATGATGCAGGCTCGTCCAAAATTTGGAGGTAAATTGGGTACCTCTATCCGACACAATGGTCTTCGGGACTCCATGGAGTTTGACAATCCTGTTCACATAGAGCTGTGCCAGCTGGTCCGAGCGGTATGTTGTCTTGACGGGGATAAAGTGAGATACCTTCGTCAAGCGGTCGACAATGACCCAGATAGAATCATTCCCTCGGCTTGATTTGGGAAGTCCGACAATGAAATCCATACTTATGTTGTCCCATTTCCACTCGGGTATCTTAAGGGGTTGGAGGTATCCGGCGGGTTTCTGATGCTCGGCCTTCACCAGGTTGCATACATTGCAGCATGCGACATAGTAGGCGATATCCTTCTTCATACCGGACCACCAGAATGTTTGCTTCAAGTCTTGGTACATCTTGGTGCTTCCCGGGTGAATGGAATAGGCAGACTCGTGGGCTTCCCTGAGGATCTGCTGTATTAGCGTGGCCTTGTAGGGTACACAAAGGCGGGTACCGAAGCGGAGTACTCCTTGGCTGTCCAGGGAAAATTCCTTGGCCTGGCCTAGCGGTATCTTGGCCTTGATCTTGCTTAGGCCGGGGTCGTTGGCCTGCTCAGTCCTTATTTCTTCCTCCAGGTCTGGTTTCACCTCCAAG
This sequence comes from Poa pratensis, assembly GCA_947311845.1. Classification (NCBI taxonomy): domain Eukaryota; kingdom Viridiplantae; phylum Streptophyta; class Magnoliopsida; order Poales; family Poaceae; genus Poa; species Poa pratensis. The sequence continues at coordinate 23,234,774 of CAMZMU010000038.1, forward strand.
GTGCTTAAATAGGCCTTGTTTCCCACGCACAAGTTTAGCTTCGCGAATTCTTTCTCCAAACTTGGCCGTATTTTAGGGGGCTTCCTGCTCAGGGCATCGGCTACCACGTTGGCCTTTCCGGGATGATAGTGAATTCCAAGGTCGTAGTCCTTGATTACTTCTAGCCACCTCTTTGCCTTAGATTGAGGTCAGGCTGGGTGAAGATATACTTCAAGCTTTTGTGGTCCGTGTAGATCTCGCATCTTCGACCAATAAGGTGATGTCGCCAAGTCTTCAGGGCGAGTATGACAGCGGCTAACTCCAAGTCGTGGGTGGGATAGTTGAGCTCATGGGTCTTGAGTTGTCTTGACACATAGGCGATGACTTTCCTTCTTGCATGAGCACCGCTCCTAGCCCATTTCTGCAGGCATCACAGTATACGGTAAAATCCTTGGTATCATCGGGCAACACCAGAATTGGGGCGGTGGTTAACCGAGTCTTCAACTCGTTGAAGCTTTCTCACACTCGTCTGTCCAGGCATACTTGCGGTTCTTCTTCAATAATTCCGTCATGGGCTTGGCTATCTTGGAAAAGTTCTCAATAAATCTTCGGTAGTAACCAGCCAACCCTAGGAAGCTCCTGATTTCTGACACATTGGTGGGAGTCTTCCAGTTTAACACATCGGAGATCTTGTTGGGGTTTACAGCCACACCGGCTCCAGATAATACATGTCCTAGGAATTCCACTTCCTTCAACCAGAACTGGCATTTGCTGTACTTGGCATAAAGTTGTTGCTCCCGTAGTCTTCCGAGAACCAACCTGAGGTGTTCGGCGTGCTCCTCCTCATCCTTGGAGTAGATGAGGATGTCGTCGATAAACACCACAACAAACTTGTCGAGGTACTCCATGAATACCTTGTTCATCATGCCCATGAAGTAGGCGGTGCATTTGTTAGGCCGAAGGACATAACGGTGCACTCATACAATCCATATCTGGTGGTGAAAGCGGTCTTGGGAATATCACTTTCTCGAATCTTCAGCTGGTAATAACCCGTGCGGAGATCAATCTTGGAGAATACTCGGGCACCACGGAGTTGGTCAAATAAATCATTGATTCTTGGGAGTGGGTACTTGTTCTTGATGGTGACATCATTGAGACGATAGTCGATACATAATCGGAGTGTACCATCGCTCTTCTTTGCAAACAAAACCGGTGATCCCCAAGGTGAAATGCTTGGGCGGATGAACTTTTTCTGAATCAATTCGTCAAGCTGTTTCTTCAGTTCCACTAGCTCGGGACTTGTCATACGGTAGTGTTTCTTGAATATTGGGTTTGTTCCCGGTATTACTTCAATAGCAAATTCAATATCACGGTCAGGGGGCATTCCGGGTAATTCATCTGGAAAAACATCCGGGTATTCACTGACCACATACACTTCCCCTATCTCCGGGGCTTGAGCAAGAAACATCTTCGCATTTATCTGGTGAGGCTTATTTGGCACATAAGTGGTTCGTATGCCTTCCGGGTTGGTGAGAGTAACTGCCCTGGTTGCACAGTCGATCTGAGCTGCATGCTGAACTAACCAATCCATACCCAGGATGGCGTCGAGGCCGGGCACATTGAGAGTGCTGAGCTGAGCGGGAAATTTCACTTGATTGATGCTGATTGTCAGATCTTGACACATGGTGTTTGTTTTCATCTCAGAGGCGGGGGTTTGTATCACCAAAAGATGGCCCAAAGGGGAAACGGAAAAGCGGTGTTTGGCAACAAAATCCTTCGAGATGAAAGAGTGGGAAGCTCCAGAATCGAATAAAATCAGCGCGGGTTTAGTGTTGATAGTACACGTACCAAGCACTACGTCTGAAGCTTCATATGCTTCCTCTGCTGACATGTGGTGGACACGGGCAACTTGAGGTGGCTTGATCGCAGCAGGGTGGTTGTTGCCGGAGTTGTTATTGTTGCCGTTGGGGCAATCCTTGATGTAGTGTCCTGTCTTGCCGCACTTGAAGCAGGAGTTCTCCCTCTTACAATCATCCACGAGTGGGCGCTTGTGGTAGAATCCTTCCCGGGGTATCCATCCTTCCTGGGTTGATTCCAGGTGTTCTGAGGTGTTGAGATCCGGTTGTTGGGCTGCCATGGGCGTGGTTTTGAAGAACCTCCTTCATGCTGGTTCTTACGGGGCTCGAACTTCCGTTTGTGGGAGTCATAAATTGAGCGGTGCTCCTTCTCTGAAATCAGTGCCGTGTTGATCATGGACTGGAAATCTGGAAACTGCAGAACACTGAGCTGAGTTTTTATGGTCTGATGCATCCCATGAAGGAACCTGTCTTTCTTCTTTTCTTCTGTGTTGATGTCCTCAGGTGCATAGCGAGCAAGGTTGTTGAACTTGGTCAGATATTCGCTGATGGACTTGCTGCCTTGAGTAAGTGCCAGAAATTCCTGCTGTTTCATTTTTATGAGGCTTGAGGGGATGTAGGCCCTGCGGAATGCTTCCTGAAATTCTGCCCAAGTGACAGGGGGTCCATCGCCTCTGGCGTCCTTTTGGTTGTCCCACCAAACGCTGGCAGGGCCCTCAAGGTAGTGGGTAGCGAAGGGCACCTGGTCTTGCTCGTCCACGCGAGCGAGCTCCAGTTTCTTTCCCATAGCGCGGAGCCAATCATCAGCCTCAAGTGGGTCATCAGCATACGCGAACTTGGGCGGTTGTGTGCGCTGGAAGTCTTGCAGCTTTGAGCGGCCTGGGGGTGGAGCATTACGGGCTTGCATGTACGTGCCAAACTCTCTCATGATCTGTGTCAGATGCTGGTTGTGGCGTTCATCCATCATCATCATAAACTGACTTGGGCTTGGTTCCTGATTTGGTGGAGGAGGAGGTGGTTGCGGGGGCTCGGGATCCTCGCCAGCTTGTCGTGCGGAACGACGAACCGGGGTTTCTTGGCTGCCACTCGCACCGCTATTGGGCCTCATCCTGAATAGTTGAACGTGGTGGCGCGTATCATGAGCATCCACATGGGGAAAAGTGTAACATCCAAGAAAAACCAAATGGTAACACGGTTTGCAAAAACAACAACAAGTATGATGTTATACAATGGATGATGGGGTTACAAGATTCAAGCACTCGCTATTTTACAAAAGATGCAAGGTAAAGGTACAAGCTACCCGTACAGGATACATGATACAAGATGCGAGATACAAAGCACTCGGTACAAGATGCAGGATACAACCCTACCACTACATTATTCAAGCACGCGATACATCGGAAGGTATAGTACACTAAGCGATGTCGTCTCCGAGCGTCTAGAACTCCATCTCGAGGGGGGTCGCTGGCGTGGCGGTGTCGAGGGGCTCCTCCGCGGGGCTGTAGTCGGGTGAAGCGCGGTCGTCACGGGAGTCTCCGGAGTAAGCGGGTGGCTCGGCCTGGACGCGACGACGCTGGGACCGAACAGGGGTGAAGCGCGCGTAGTAGTGAGTGGCGCTGCTACGGGTACGGGGAGGTGGCGACGGAACGCGAGGTGCGGAGACACGGCGATTCCCCTCCTGATCTGCTCGAGGGAGCTTTGGGTAAAGGTGGGGAGACGAGGTGGGTGGCGGGACGTACCAGCTCCAGAGGCTCGCGTCATCTCGGCCAAGGCCACGTTGGCGCGAAGCGAGGCAAGCTGGAGAAGAGTGACGTGGAGGTACTGGTGGAGGAGGGTGGTGTACTGAAGAATGGCGGAGAGGGGTGAGCTGGGGTCTCCTGGGTTGGGAAAGAGGATGTCCCCGTTGTCTAAAGCTAACCTCGGGAAGTAGGCGTAACGGGTGCACTGCTTCATGACGGGATCGAAGGTGCGAAGGAAGAGGATGGCATCTCCTGCAACCTCCTGTATGGCTCGAGACGCCTGTGTACAGACACCGGAAGTGAGGCCGTGCTCGATCCCTGCGGACACGGGCTCCGGGCGCAAGCGGACGGTGGCGGTGAACTCCGAGGTGACCCTGTCGAGACGGTTGTGGTACACGTGGTAGTCGGGGGAGGTGCGCCTGGGTAGAGGTGGTCCCAGATCTCCCGAAGAAACTGCGGAAAACCGGGAACGTGCACGGCGGTAGTCTCGGCGAGCAACTCTGCCATCTGTGACAGAGACAGAATTCAAATAAAGTGAGCGTTAAGTTTTAAAGCACAAACAGACAGAGAAACACCGGAAAAAGTTGTCAACACAACAAGTTTATTCTACGCCGTCCAAGAACTAGGGTATCCTACAGGCAGTTAGGCTCTGATACCAAGCTCTGTGGCACCCCGATCCAGATGATCGAGTTACCCCATATACCAGTCCCAGAAACACTGGATATATGACAGCTTGATAAACAAAGGCAAAACCAAATATATTCATAAGGCTTCGAGTTCGAACAAATACAAGGTTACAACACGGGTGAGGCTCCAGCTCTTGCGCAACAGGCGCACACAACAGTATGTACATTATTTTTCTAACATCGAGCCTCTAGCGGAAGTCGTAGCGGAAGCGAAGATAGTAGCGTGGCGAGAGCGGCCTTATTCCACAGGGTCCTGCCTGGGACACGGGTTCCTAGTTCTCATAGAGCGGGTACTCGGCGACGGTTGCAGCAGGGTCTGGCCACATGAAAAGCCAGGTGAGTACATGGAATGTACTCGCAAGACATCAGCCCAAAAACAAACAAAGTCTATCTATATGGCATGGCATAGTTCAGAAAGTATCATGGCAGGAGTTCGGGTGCGAGGGAGAGTCCAAGCTTAACGGTTGGACAAAACTTACCTACTTACCTTGGTAGGGACATTTTATGTCATCAAGTGAGATCACGTTTCTCACTCAACAACTCGTAACCACAACTAGGCTACCAAGCCTCTAGCCAACTCTGGCTTAATTCACAACTTCCCGAGTCCTTAGCCAACTCTGGCTTGACTCCCAACAGTTCCTGTGTTCGTTGGTCTCAACTTAAATTATTTCCCCAAGTTCGACTGGACTGACTCATAGTGTGACTTGACCCAAACATCGTCCCATAACCCAGGGACAAGGCTAGACATCCAGATTTACACTCTCGAGAGGTTGCAACTTTTATCCACACGCTGAAGTCTAGGCTTGTACCGCCGGTACCGAAGTACTAGAACCAACCGTGGCGGCAGCACAAACCCATACTTCCACAGACGTTTACTCTACCAAGACACTCCCTGTATAGCCACCGACATAACTCTATGCCTTATGCAGAAGTGAATCCGGCACGTCCCCAACCCATGAGCGACGCCTAGCTCCGGAACCTTCGCAAGCCTAGCCCCGACCAACTATGGTAACCGACTAGACTTGCCAAAGAGGTGGCATCAAAGGAGGCTGATAAAATACCCGGCCATGGTCCGCCCACACGGACGACGCATGGTTGTGCTGGTTGTGTTTGGTGAGTGGCACTACGTGACTCAATCTAGTCGAGGGAGGTGATTATCTTCTTAGTCATTTTGTTTGATTACAGACATCAACATTAACAAAGTAACACAAGGTAACCACATAACAATAACAGCACAGAATAAACATATCACTTGCAGGTAACATAACAATAATAATACCCGGTGACTATGGCGGTTCCTCCGCCGGTGTCACCAGGGGTTAGTGTTCACAGAATAAATAACATAGTGTTTCAAACGGATAACCGTGGCGGTTCCTCCAGCCGGTGGTCACCGTAAAGAATGAACCGAAAAGCACTCATAAGAATGAGAGAGCATCCATTCCACTCGAGGGTTATTCCGACGTGGTGTCAGCAATCTCGGCAAAAAGAACCAAATGGAAAGTCAGCGTCCCTAGCGTCGCAGTCCAGGTGGCTTACGCCAACCACGTTTGACGGAGGGACAAGAAGCAAATAACTCTTTTTGGCAAATGCCCCCAACTCCGAGGATCATAAGACGACATTCGTCCGCTCCTCACCTCGGCGAAGAGGAAAAAGCAAACAAAGCCCCGCAAGCGTGAGACGCACAGTTGTAATATTTCCCCCATTCCTTCGATTGAGGCGGTTCCTCCGGCCATTGTCTAGGAACGGGAGTGATGCACAGATAAGCAACTATAAGGTAGTGCAATAATTTAAAATGCAATATGGCATGTGAGGTGCAACAGATATTAATTCGACAGTCAAAATATTTCTAAGTTCGACCAAGTTTGAAATTGGGTTGGTGGCTTGCCTTCGGGTTCAGAGACAACTCCTACTCCGTCGGAGAGGTTCGAATCTAACCAAAACAAGACAAACATGCATCAAACTCTCTCCTAAATTATTTAAATAAATGCCCAAAAAATAAATTCCAAATAATTCTTTTCTGGTTCCATTTGAAAGAGAAAATTCAAACAAAGCCAACAAAATTGTTTCATATTTTTCTGACCATTTTTCAGAGAGATATTGCAATTCAAAGTTTGGTTTAATTTCTGCCCTTTTTCAACAAAAAATAAAACAGAAAAACGGTTCAGGAAATGATTAAAAATCTGACCAGTGGGTCCCACTGGTCAGTGACTCATAAACGAAACATTTTCTTTTTCAACCGCGCGGGAAAACAGAAGGGGGTCCGGCGAAACTCCGGCGAACTCACCGGCGAGGTTTCCCGGCGGCTAGGGGGCAGGGGAGGCGAGGAAGAGGGTGCTGGGCGGCTCGGGGAGGCGGTCCGCAGCTCGTCGGGGGTGAGCAGAGCTTGCACGGCCGCGGCTCCGGCGATCTGTCGACGATGGATACGTCGATTCCAGCCACGGCTTGCTCCAGCGAGGGTGGCTACGGGTTCTCCATGGGCTAAGGAGGCCGTGGGTGGAGGGAATTGGTCTGGGTAGCTTCTACGGTGAAGAAATCGCGCGGATTCCTTGCGGCGGTGGTGGACTTGATTCCGGCGAAGGGGAGCGCTACTGGCTTCGATACTGCGGGGGAGGACGACTGGGGTGAGAGGGAGGTGGTGTGGTGCTCTGGGTTGCCGGGGTAGCCTTCTTATAGCGAGGGGAGGAGGTGGTGGCCGTCACGGGCATGGATGCGGTGTCCCGGAGATGTGGTGGAGCGGACTCGGCGTCGTCGGTGTAGCGTCGGTGCGGCGTCGTGCGTGTGGAGCACCTGCTGGACGACGAGGTTTGCGGAGAGGGGGAGGAGTGGCACGGGTGGTCGGTGGAGAGGCTGGCAAGCGGGGCCATGGCAGCACTGCTCGCCGTGGCTGCTGGGCGGTGCGTCGCGGCGCTGGTGGCCTCTGCGTGCGTCCTCGCGCATTCATGAGCTCGCAGAGGAAGGATCAAGCACGGGAAGGCAGGGGAGGGGGGGACGACATGGAGGTGGCGACAGCTGGCGGCGACAGTGGCGTGCGGCGCGTCCTGGCGTGCTTGGAAGGGTGCGGCGGGGGCGTTTCCGGCGTCGGGGAGGAAGTGGAGTGGCCTGGGGAAGGTCAGGGGAGCGGCTGGGCATGGGGAGAGGCGAAGGGAGACCGCACGGCGACGCGCAGAACGCGGCGGCGCCGCTCAGCCAGGTGTTCGACCGTGGTGACAGTGGTCACCACTTTGCAGAGCACGCCAGAAGCGGTCATCGACCCATATCTGGCAGCTCCCTGCTCCAAATCGAGTGTGGTTTTGATCTATGTGTGCCAAATGTGATAAGCTTCAACTTCCCTGACTAGAGTTTGGTCCAATTCGAAAGTTGGGCTATAGGAAATTTTGGAAAAACCATACTGGTCAAAAGAGGAAAATTTGGTTTTGATGAAGGAAATGAAATGGAAATGGTTCCATAAAATTCCCTGAGGTGTGTGTACTCCTATGGGTTGTGTCTAGGGTCTTGGATCACAAGGAAGAGAACATTTGCTTTGCACTTTGAAAATAAAGAAGAAAATAGGCAGAAACTAAAGTGGGGAGTTACTCCAAAATTTTGTAAACAAGGTATCAAATGTTTTTGTATATTTGGGCTATATATTGCCCAGGGGTCATCCCCTAATTTTTGCAGAATTTTAGGAAAGATATTTAGGGTACTTCCTTTGTAAAGTCCCAATACAGGAATTTTGGTAATTAAAATAAAGGAAAATATAGAAATAATATTTTTGGGTGAAATGAGCCAGCAACAAGTTTGCCAAGTGGGAGAGAATTCAAAACATAAGATCCCAAACTTGGACAAGGTTTCGTAAATGGTCGAGAATTTTTAAAAGGGCAACCAAATCAAGGGATAATTAAATCCCAAATTTCAAGAATAAATTTTTAAAGAATTTTTTTGAAAGGCCAAATTTCAGGATGTTACAGTCTCGTTGGAGGGGTGTGAGTTTCAAACTCAAGACGCCACAAATGACCTCACCCTATTCTCCGATGAACCTAGCCCAAAAGCTAAGTTCACCTTCCACTATCGGAATCCTTCAAGGCGGAATCCGGAGCCCTTACAACAAGCTTGGAGCACAACCCACAAAAGGATTGGGAGCTTCCAAGCACCACGAATCTGCTACACAAAAGTAGCAAGCAAGTAAGTACAACAAGATGCCTACGTTTTCCTAGTGGAAACCCTAGGCTCGAATCCCTCAAGTGAATGAGGGGGAAACGAAGAACGCTTCGGTGGAGTTGTAGATCCGGGCCTTATCATTCAATCCTCCAAATATCAACGAGTTTGGGTGGAGGGATTGGGAGTAATCGAGGTTTTGAGCTTGCAACAATGGAGGTCAACAGGATTTGGGCGGGCGAGCTGACTGGAGGTTCCGGTTCAAAATAGGACCGGATAATCCGACACACCGGATAATCCAATGCTCTTCAGGAATTTCCGGCTGTAAATATCCGGGTACCTCCAGGAGGCTTCGCGTTCTGGTCCTTAGCCGTTTTCCTCTTTTCTTCTCCAGAACCGGATAATCCGGTGGACATCGGAATTTCCAGTTGCAAATATCCGGGTACCTCTAGGAAGCTTCGCACTTAGTCCTTAGCTGTTTTTCTCTTTTTTTTCGGTGTTGATGCACATATGTTTGTATACAACTAAAAACCTGCATCACTTAACACTTGATTAACGTATCACTGGTGTTGTTAACTAACACACAAAACACAAGGGTTCATGAAATGCTCTTTCAATAGGCTCTCCCAGTGAACCGAAAGGAGCAATGTTTTAAATAGTGAGCTAAGAGGCATGAGCCGCAAACGAGGTTTTTACCTACTATGGATGACAATTTAGTCATCAGATCGGGCCTATGTACCACTGTTTTATCTTCTATATCAAGCATTTTGCATTCTCACTATTTGGCTACATTTGTGAACTCTTGAAGTTTGTATCGACTTGATGTGACATTTTGAGTCAATAAATTATACTCTCAATGAAAAAAAAAACTATGTGGAACCACTATTTTAGCTATAGCCGATATTTGCTTTAGCACAAAATATGTCATAGCTAATGCTATATCCTGTCAGTGAACATGGGCCAAAACAGCAAGTCATATTTTTTTCCTCGAGAATCCAACAAGTCATATTTGATTGTGGCCAGGTGTAAAAAAGTCTAATAATGTGGCGTTATGGCGGATACTCTTTTGACTGATTGTAGTCCTTCTTTGAAAGTCTAATACTTGAGATGAGGGGTGACCCCAAAGCCAAATTGACCAGTGGTAGTTGGTTGAAGCTTCAATTAGATGTATATCTAAATTACAAGAGTTTCTTAGTTTCCTTTGAATTTTACTTTTCCTGAACTAAGAGTGTATTTGGTATGTTATGTACTTTTACTATTAAAATACTAGTGGCAATATCTTCTGCAATAGTTGTCGTAGCTATAGCTCATGCCTCACCAATGAAACTAATAAACATGATCTTAAATCTTGAAAAAGGGACTTGTCTTCTATCTCGGACAAAGGTTGCGCGGCAGGGTTTCTTTTTCACTTCTTCGCCATTCACGTTTTTGTCCTATAGATATTAAGGGGATCTGTGTTCGGACGCGAATTTAGACTTATTTTTTCTTCTTACTTCTTATTAGATGTATTAATTTTGATTTTTTTTAATTACTCGGTCTGATTTCTTTGCAATTGATTTACTCCTTAAAGGTTAATGCTACCTGCCAACTGTTGAAGAATGAGACTCTTGATAATAATATTCTAAGTCTCGGTTATGTCAGTGTGTTGTTGGAGAGCTCAAGGGCACGAATCATCCGCACGGAGGTGCTTGTATTACTCACTTCTGTGGCATACCTATTTGTTGGCATCTTAGGGTCCCAGCGTCGCCGTTCCACAAGCTGGTTCATCCAAAAAGGTCTATTTTTCGTGCACACTTTGGCCTTCCCACTGGGAGTATACACTCTTGGTTCAATGCAATCTCACTCTACACGGAGAGCAAAATGTACATCATTTGGGCCGTAAGTCTCTTCATCCTTCATGGCTGCACCGACACAAGCTATAGACTCGATGGCATCAAACAAGTAACAAGGTTCCATTACCGGTGGTTTCTCTATTACGCAAATGGTCTTACTTAAAAGTACTTGTTTTCTGTTTGTACGTTTTTGCTACTTCTAAATTAAACTTAGTACAAGCACCATGTATGCTGTCAATCAGCTCATGGAACTTGAATAAGATGGTTGCCGATTACATGTATGACGAGCACACCAAGGGTGAATTTGTTCCGTCCACAATGGAAGGTTGCCATTACCTGGTCGACTGGCCCCTCAACAAATCCAAGTTGGATGCTCCATCTTATGCAGCACAACTCACAGGATATGCTGATGAAGTCATTGACATAGAGAAGATATGGCTGTGCAACAGCATGTCACTAGGCCAAGAGCTTAAGGATACATGCCTTTCTTTCTCTCTGTTTCACCTGCTGAGAAGGCGCTTCTTTGGATTTACCTCTGGTGAGTCCGTAGAAAGGTCACATGATTTTGTCTTCAAGGGGTTGCTATTGGAGAATGAGGAAGGTGACACTGACTGCAATCGGGTTTTCAGGGTGATTGAGACCGAGTTAGCCTTCATGTATGATTTCTTCTTCACTAGGTCTGCTGTCATTTATTACGGATCAATGGCGGCAACAATTTTATACTTGCTTTCAGTCATCTTCCTATCATTTACAATAGTGTTAACAGTCAGGACACAAGAAGGCAATGCGAGTACTAATACCGAGAGGGTTATCAGCTTAGTGGTACTTGCATTCGCTGCTTTTCTTGAATTGCTAGAGCTGCTACTTTACTGGAGTAGCATTTGGAGCAGAGTATCCTTTGTCTGTGGGTATCTCAGAGAACAAGCAAGATGGAACACAAGGGGAAGGTTTTGGTGCTGCATGATTTTTTTTTGGAAGGGGTGGTGCTGCATGATTATTCGCTTGAATGAGATTCTTGCCAAAATTGGTGTACACTGTGCACCAAACAAACACCATTGGCAGCACAAGCTTGGGCAGTACTCATTACTTGATTTCAAGCCTACATTTCGTGACAAGCTTGCCAGGTATTGTGGTGCCCCTCCGGCACGCGAATATCGACTGGGTATCCAAGTTTTTTTTTCGAAATGGCTACAAACAAGTATTTATTTTCCAAAAGAAAAACAAACATGTATGTACGGAGGGTCCGTATGAAACGTGAAAAACCTGTAGAGGTATCCTCACAAGTAAAGAAGGCGCTTGTTTACTCCCTCAAGCGTACTAATGGAGAACTGACGAACGGGAAATCATCACTAGTGTCCAATGAAGCAGGAGAGCTTTCATGGGCTTGTGCACGGGCGGTGCACTCGGCGTCAGACACAAGCTGCATCATCATGACTTGGCACATTGCGACATGGTATTGTGAGATGGGAACAACTAGGTATGGCCCTCCTTACCCAGATGAGGGAGCACAACTCAAGATACATCTTGGCGTCGCCACGAAACTGTCGAAATACTGTGCATATTTGGTGGTCCAGGCACCAAAGCTTCTTCCTGGACACCACCATGATACAAGCCGTGTGTTCGATGCCGTTGCGGTAGAAGCCAACGAATATCTTCTGCCATCTATGAGGAGGAGGGCCAAGTATGAAGCGCTGAGGGCCTATGGACTAGAAGAATCAGAGGCTACAATCTTCCAGAGCGGCACCAGGTTGGGGAAGCAGCTTGAGGAGATAGAAGATGTTACCAGGCGTTGGAAGGTCCTAGCTGATTTCTGGTCCGAGATGATGCTCTACATCGCGCCGTCTGATGATGTCAACGAGCACATCGATCAGCTCACACGGGGCGGCGAGCTCATCACCCACCTGTGGGCTTTGCTCTCCCACGCTGGAATCCTGCAGAGGGATCAACCGAGTACTCCTCCTAGCCACCATCCACATGCAGAAAATACTTCTGCGAGTCACCAAGGAATTGAGCAAGATTCAGCAAGTCTTGAAGAAGCTGCCACTTCCCTGGCTCATCATTTGGTAACTATATCCCCTCCTCATCATTTGTCTGAAGATCCCCAAATGAGTGCTTTTACCCTACAAGCTCCCCCACAAGATATTCCTCAAGCTGCTAGATTCCAACAAGTACCTGTGCCTCCGGAAATCGCCGAAGCAAATGAATGTCATATTATTGTCACTGAAGCTTCAGGCTCCGGGCAGGAAAGCTCGCTCCCTGAACACTAGATGGTGTGTGATCAGCTCACTTCACTGCCAATAGCTATTATTCAGTCTTTGTGATGCCGTTAGTTGTAACGAGTTGCATCTTTGGTCAGTTACTCGGCCTATAAGTGTTCCCTTCAGTTATTCCCACCCTGTAATTTGAATGCTTCTCTGTTGTAATTGACAAGTGCATGTACGTATTAACATTAGGGTGCTTAGGGAAAGCTCTGATATGTTAGTTTAATTTGCGTCCTTCAACTATATCCAAATCTTTACTATTAAAGCAGAGTCCGTGGTATGGTGTCACACGTCTAACAAATTACAAAGCAAATGCCATCCCGGAAAGGAACACCCGTAAAAAAAACTAACCGGATGTTGCTCATCGTAACAAACCCATCCTCACATGCAAACAACAGAAATTACCGGATGCTGCTCCTCTCCTATGTTTTATCGACCCTACCAAACATCATAACAAACCTATCCTCGTGTTCCTAGATTTCCTCCATGGTGCAGCTGCAGGGTGCGTCGCAGCCTCGAAGGGCATCAGGCTCGACTTCGTGAGTGAATAGACCCAGCCCAGTCCCCTCCTACCTCATTGCCCTTCTTCTTCCCTTCCTACTCTCATGATCTCATCCCCATTCCGTCTGCGCATCGCCCCTCATTCCTGCAAATTTCTGATTCGCTAATCTCATCTCATGCCTCTTGATTTCTGCATGCAGGTGAAGCAGCTGCTCCGGAGGAGCGATCAGGGCCGCGTCATCGCGACGTGTCGTGCCCTGGATTCCGCCGCCGAGCTGCAGGAGCTGAGGCGGGAGCACGTGCGGCGCCGCACCGTGCTGCCGCTGGACGTCACCAATGAGACCACCATCGAGGTAATTCTCTCCTGCCGTAATTATGCAATCTAATTCAGTAATACTACCGGTGGAACCTTCTGTTCTTTCAGTAAAAGGAAAAGGCAGCCTCAATTAGGGGAGACCATGGATCTCTCGACCTGCTGATCGATTCCCCCGCATCCTTTCGATCCCAAATGTCATACATCCAGGTCTGCTCTTCACATTTGATCGAGAAACCGTCTTTTCATCACATTGGAGCATGCTTTGGATTTGAATTTAGTTTACAATTGGCTTATGATGGATCTGATCTCCTCTTGCAGAAATCTCACTGAATAAACTTCAAAAGTCGTCCTCGCTACTGGCATATGAGGTGATTTGGTCCTTTCAATTATCAGTTGTACTGATCTGCCATTTTCTGTACACTTACTCGAAACCAATGGGACAACATGAGCTCCCTGTAGGAATAATATTTAAATCAATTTATTTCTACAAATTCAGTATGCCATCGATCTGTTCTCGATGTTTATCTTACAAAACATCTAAGAGCTGACGGCCAATCCCTTTTTTTAATTACTATGGAAGGTGTTCCGGAGAATAGGGGTGTTAAATTACAGTGCTCTCAAGGAACTATTCAGGATCTCTGAGGTGAGAAGCTCATCTGTTGCATACGCATTTTGTGTATTGGAAAACTATAATGAAAAAAATCAGGGACCTTCTTGAGGAACTATTCAGGATCTCCTTTTTTCTTTACTATTAAAGCAGAGTCCGTGGTATGGTGTCACATGTCTAACAAATTACAAAGCAAATGCCATCCCAGATAGGAACACCCGTAAAAAAAACTAACCGGATGTTGCTCATCGTAACAAACCCATCCTCACATGCAAACAACAGAAATTAAAGGATGCTGCTCCTCTCCTATGTTTTATCGACCCTAACAAACATCATAACAAACCTATCCTCGTGTTCCTAGATTTCCTCCATGGTGCAGCTGCAGGGTGCGTCGCAGCCTCGAAGGGCATCAGGCTCGACTTCGTGAGTGAATAGACCCAGCCCAGTCCCCTCCTACCTCGTTGCCCTTCTTCTTCCCCTTCCTACTCTCATGATCTCATCCCCATTCCGTCTGCGCATCGCCCCTCATCCCTGCAAATTTCTGATTCGCTAATCTCATCTCATGCCTCTTGATTTCTGCATGCAGGTGAAGCAGCTGCTCCGGAGGAGCGATCAGGGCCGCGTCATCGCGCCGTGTCGTGCCCTGGATTCCACCGCCGAACTGCAGGAGCTGAGGCGGGAGCACGTGCGGCGCCGCACCGTGCTGCCGCTGGACGTCACCAATGAGACCACCATCGAGGTAATTCTCTCCAGCCGTAATTATGCAATCTAATTCAGTAATACTACCGGTGGAACCTTCTGTTCTTTCAGTAAAAGGAAAAGGCGGCCTCAATTAGGGGAGACCATGGATCTCTCGACCTGCTGATCGATTCCCCCGCATCCTTTCGATCCCAAATGTCATACATCCAGGTCTGCTCTTCACATTTGATCGAGAAACCGTCTTTTCATCACATTGGAGCATGCTTTGGATTTGAATTTAGTTTACAATTGGCTTATGATGGATCTGATCTCCTCTTGCAGAAATCTCACTGAATAAACTTCAAAAGTCGTCCTCGCTACTGGCATATGAGGTGATTTGGTCCTTTCGATTATCAGTTGTACTGATCTGCCATTTTCTGTACACTAACTTACTCGAAACCAATGGGACAACATGAGTTCCCTGTAGGAATAATATTTAAATCAATTTATTTCTACAATTTCAGTATGCCATCGATCTGTTCTTGATGTTATTCTTACAAAACATCTAAGAGCTGACGGCCAATCCGTTTTTTTAATTACTATGGAAGGTGTTCCGGAGAATAGGGGTGTTAATTACAGTGCTCTCAAGGAACTATTCAGGATCTCTGAGGTGAGAAGCTCATCTGTTGCATACGCATTTTGTGTATTGGAAAACTATAAAGAAAAAAATCAGGGACCTTCTTGAGGAACTATTTAGGATCTCTTTTTTTCTTTACTATTAAAGCAGAGTCCGTGGTATGGTGTCACATGTCTAACAAATTACAAAGCAAATGCCAGAAATACTATTTTCTTACAAATTCAAGTGAGTGTTAATTACTGTCTTGTACACATTCTATTTGTGCTTACTCGATGTTTACTGTAATTGATGAGCTATGCATGCCTGCGTATATAAACGTGCGCAGGTTCCACTGGATTCTGCTAATCATCAGAGTTGGCGATGGAGTAGTTGATGTCATGGACTCATTAAATAAACACCCTGAAGAGTACACCAGCGTGGTTTTAATGCTCCGGAAGGAATTTCAATCATTATCGCAATATATCGGCATCTTTCGTTCATTTCCTGATATCAAGTAATTAATAATTTCTTTATTTATTTTCTTTGCCGGGCAGGTGTTGGAAACAGTTCATCAAGGATGTTGTCGGTGAATGGAAACAGGAGCTGCGTTTTGGACGGATCCCGGTAAGTAGTACTAGCTAGGTCCGCGCATCTATTTAATTCTAGTTTCAATACCATTATCATGCTTGATTATTATTTGATTAAATTCTATTCTCGTAAAGTGCATGAGGCAGAACATGGGACTAATTTATGTGAATACTACGTTTGCGAGTTCATTCGCATGACGACCAGTGAGCGGCGCAGAAATCTAAGACAACTTCAAGTACGTAAACACTATTCACAATTTTATTTTATTACCATCAATTGTGTTGAGTTTTATTCATGATTTTTTTGATGATGATTTGATATATATACATACAACTCATATATTTATATTGATCTCCTTCTTTAAAGACCGAAGAGATGCGGGAGAAGCTCCTACCAGAGAACCACCTACGAGCAATTCAAGAGTAATTGGCGGGATTTTGCTTACGGAGGTCGTATCTCTAAACGGAGAATACCATTGCCGTTAATGCCTCCGTGTAATTTAATGATCTCGCAAACGTAGCAACTGTATTCCCAAATTGTATATATATATATGTCGTCTCCTACCAAAGGACCGCCTACGAGCAATTGATCGAGAGGTCTCATATATTTTATTTTCCCATATTGTATATATACGTATGGTTGAAAGAGAAATTATACTATATATGCATCGACGTGTACAATATGTAGTAGCGTACAAAATGTATACGAAAATTTGTTTGAAATGAAAAATAATTGAATGGAAAACACAAAATAATTGAATTAAAAACGCAAAACCCTAAACCCACCCTACCCTGAACCCTGAAAAATAACTGAATAAAAAAAAAACAAAAAACACAGACCTTTAGTCCCGGTTGTTAACACCAACCGGGACTAAAGGTCGTCCCGCCTGGGCGCACGGCCGTGCCCACGTGGAGGGTTCTTTAGTCCTGGTTTGTAACAAACCGGGACTAAAGGGGGCCTTTAGTCCCGATTGCGTAGTCCCGGTTGGGGAACCGGGACTAGAGGCCCTTCCCAACCGGGACTAGAGGCCGTTTTTCTACTAGTGGTTGGTCATCATCAGATTGATAGTATTCCAGATTAAAGAAGATTCTTCAAGATCTGTTTATTTGGAAGAGCTGCCGTACTATACGATATGTGTTTATCTCGCGGTTGCCAGCGAAGCACTGGCCAGCGGCCTGGCGCAGGGCCACCGTGGCCTTGATGCACCGCGATGGCGAATAGCCATGTGTCACGAACCTGCTCTCTCACACACCCAAACACACAGGATACAATGATACAAGGGGCCTCGATGTCACATCGAGAAGGGGAAATCGTCCAGCACGAGGCTAGCGATGGAGGAAGACACTACGGGAGACCACCTCTTTCCCGTGTGCCAAAGACACACAGCGAAGGCCGGAAAACACACGGGAAAGTCTTTTCCGTGTGCCGCACACGGGAAAGAGCACACGGGAAAGAATTGCACGGGAACGAGCTCTTTCCCGTGTGCCGAAAATCAGGTACACGGTAAAGCTGCTGAGTGGGCGCCACCGCCACTTGACGATGATGACGGACGTTAACGGCGGGCTGACAGGTGGGCCCCACCGGTCGCTCTTTCCCGTGTGCAAACACACGGGAAAGCCACTTCCCTTTCCCGTGTGCAAACACACGGCGAAGACGGGTGAGGTCGTTAAAAAAAATCCCCGTCCGGACGGGCACGGTTGTCCCACTGTGGGGACCCCTGTGGGGACCCCAGACTAGCTGTCCGAAATACCCGATTATGCTTAACACAACGATCCCGTGATCAGTCTGTCGTTGCACATAATCCGAATTGAGTACCGAAGTTTACATCCATTACAATACCGAATTAAAAGTCTTACATAAATGGTCATTTAGACCAAGTCTTACATAGACGCCTTCATGGGCCAAACCAAAATATCAGCGGAAGCTACGGCGTAGTAGACATCAAATCCTTAGTTCGCGTAGAAGTCGCCATACTCCTGCTCGGCGTAGTGCTCCTCCTCGTAGTCTGGCTAGGACAATAGCCAGGGACGAAACCAATATGAGTACTTTTGATTGTACTCGCAAACTACCCCAACATGAGTATGCACTAGTTTTATTTTACTTTCATACTTTTATTTATTCAAAACATCTCTATATCTTTATTGAAAAAGGTAAGAAGAGTTTTATAACTATTTTTTAAAGAATTCCCCATTGTGTTTGTTTCTCCAAAACTCCCCCTTTTCCGACCTTAGTCCGCCATGGTCTACTTCCTCCAACAACCTCATACCGATCCATTGGTATAGGTGTATGGAACATTCTCCACTTCATTTTCTTTTTAAAACTCAAAGTCTTTCAAAAACTTGCACATGGTCTTAGGACAGCCTCCCAACTGTCCATATCCGAGGACTCGGCTATTCGAATAGTTTTACACTCTGCAGAGGTAGCACGCTTTTCCCACATCCATCCGGTAACTCATCGTGTCAGCCACGTCCCGCCATACAAGGTGTATGCGAAGTTGAGTCACCGACCATAGCCTGTCCTTTGCTCGTGCTAGTATAGCACCCTACCGCTACGAAACTTCCCATCGACACTCAGTCCAGATTCCCCGTCGGGAAACCTAAGTGTGAGGACTCGTAGTTCTGCTCGGCGAGCGAACCCTTCAATCCCCCATCCTCAGATGCCAGGACCCAGGTCAGGGGGTAGGTCGCCATGACCATCCCCTCATGGAACGAGGTCATCCTCGTTGTTGAGGCATCTCATACTAATACGAGCAAATTATATGACTACGCCCTTTCCCATATGTGGGTAAATGTGGTCGCACAGGTAAGATTGGTCGTCATAGTACTAGGACACACTGTGCATTTTTCATAACCATCTCCATCTCCACTTCTCCATTCCAACACCGACATCTCGGCATTCCATAATCACACAAGTATTATCAAAGGAGTTTTGAGTAAACAATATTTATTTTTCCCATCCTATAGTTTGATATTACTATCTTATATTTCTACATAGGTGGCAAAATAGTTTCCATATACTTTTTGAAAAGGTTTTAAAAATCATTGGTACTATTGAATACTCATGTGACTAAAATAGACGTATATAAATGCAAGCTCAGTGAAGTAGCTTGCCTTGCTCGGCAAATTTCTCAGGTTCTTGTGCTTGCTGATCAAAGTATTCCCCCTCCTCGTAGACTCCGGCAACGTTCTCGTCTAAACGTTAAACAAGCAATACAAACAATTACTAAACTACTCATGCAAGCACCACAAAATAACAATCATAAGCATCACAAATAGCTACTGCACACATCAAACAATATAATTTGGTTTCTATTTAGTTGAATTAAACATTATTTAATTAAGTCCAAAACATGGCAGAAACTTGTTGAACATGTTTATTTCCACAACTTGAGTTATGTTGGTCACAAAAATACAAACTAAATTTCTATAGAAAGCTACTGATGTGTAGAAGACAACCCAATTTAGTTTGGGTTAATTGGAGTTACCAAACTCCCTACAAAAATGTTTTAATCCAGTAACTTAATAATCAAGTTTTAGCTACCAATTAAGTTCTGTTGATCCTAAAATTAAATCCTTTTAGGGGTGACTAAAAATGTCTAATTGTGATCTAACAAAATCGCCCCTAACTCATTTAGATTAACCATTAAACATATTTAATTGTTTTAGTGCAGAAAGGTTCTCTGACTTCATTTTTAAACTAAACAATTATCACTGTCCCAATAATTCTACCAAAATTAGGGAAACTCATACATCACAGTACTAAGCTAACAAAATTAGTTTGGAATTATTTGGACTAACAGAGTATCAGAAACAAACAAGTTTAGATTTTAAACCTTCTGTGGTATTTTTAATAATACATTTTTATTATTTATTTAAATGAATTTAATCCACTTGGGTTGGTTAAACATTTTCATAAGCTTTCCAGAACAATTGGATTTGATTCATTTGGATGTCTAGATCTCAAGTTATTGAATTTCTAAAATGGGTCCAGTACTGAAAATCCCAGAGAAAACGAATTAGGAAAATTCCTCGGTGTGGATAATGTTTAAATCTATGACAGGTGGGGCCCTTCTGCCAGTGACTCAGGGAAAAATCCCGCGTTGTGGATAATGTTTGAAATGCTGACGGGTGGGGCCAGCCCGTCAGCTTCTCTCTAAGCGAAGCGGTACGTGGCCGTTGGATCTAGATCCAACGGCTCACAGAGCCCGCGTTCATCGATGTCCTAAAATGGCGCCGCCGGAGCTCCGGCGACGGCGAGGGTGGCCAGAGGGGGTACCTAGGTGGTCTAGGGATGGTGGAGAGGACGGCGTTCGACGGCGGAGGTCGTGGGGAAGCTTGGGAGGCGAGTGGAGCTTGCTGGGGATGACTGGTTCGTCGGCGGCGATCTCCTCTGGTTCCGCGGACGTGCAGCAACTCCGGCGAGCTCCTGGCGATGCGTCTGTGCATGATTCAAAGAGGAAAAGACGGCGGGTGAGTGCGGGGAGCAAGGGAAGCAAGGTTCAGGGGTCAGAGAGGGAAATGGGGCAGCAGCACGGCACGGCCGTGTTCTTCGTCTACCTCGGGCCGTCGAGCACGGCCACGAGCAGCAGCAAGCTCGCGGCAGCGGCTCCGCCCTCCTGGCGGTGCACGGATGAGTGGAGAGTGAGGTGGAGAGCAAGGGAGGGCAGTGGTGCGGTGTGGGGAGCAAATGGGGCTCGGGGTGAGTTTATAAAGCCGGCGGCCGGCGCACGGTGAACTGGGCTCAGGGGGCACCAGAGGTCGTGCGAGCTCGCCGTAGGGGCGGTGGAGGGTGCGGCTACGGTGCGGGGTGTCCAGGGAGCAGAATGGTGGCGTGGGGAGGTGTGGAAGAAGCTCGACAGGGGGGGACGCCCTAGCGTGCTCTGAGAGCGCTCGGGCGGTGCGCGGCGCGCACTGCACACGGAGTCTCTCCGGTGGGGGCGGGGTTCAGCGGGCTGCGGTGTGGCCAGAGAGGGGGCAGCGAGGTGAGGGAGAGAGGGGGGGGGGGGGGGCACGGAGCTGCTCAACGCGGCGTCGCCACGCCATGGCCACTTGCGCGACATGGCGCGTGCTCGCCGGAGCTCTGTCCCCTGTGCTCTCCTCCTTGTCCCCGACCCTTTTTTCTTCGATTTCTTGAGCGCGGCGAGATCAGGGAGAGGAGAGAAAGAGATTGCCGGCAGCAATTTGACGAATAACACACGAATTCGATCAATTTGATTTCGGGTTTGGTTGATTTGGGAAGAACACAGTGCATGCTCACAATGTGTTTGATGAAATTCCCCAACCAACTTTTAAGTTTATTTTCTGAAATTTATTTTCATAATTTGCTTCACATATTCAAATGTGGGTTTGTGGTGCTGTTTTGCAATTTATTTGATGAGTGTTGCACCACACACTTTGTGATTTAAAAAGATAAAGAAAGGTTTTAAATTTAGATTTGGAATTTTGAAATTAATATTTGGAGAGGGAAAGTTGTAGGAATATAATGGGAGTGATATGTCATCACTTTACTGAAATTATTTTGAAAGAAAATAATTTCTTCACTTGGAGAATTTTGTGTGACACTTGTCACATTATTTTTCTTGCTTTGCTTTTTATTTTATTTCTATTCTTTTCTTCATGTTTTTATTTAGTGCAAGCAACACACAATTAGCAAGAAGTAATTATCACAAGCAACAAACACAATCAACACATATAATTCACAAAAGTTTTTGTTGGCTCTCATTTTTGGAATAATAATACTTATAATATTTTTGGGATGTTACAATCCTTCCCCCCTTAAAATAAATCTCGTCCCGAGATTTGCTAGGCTTAGGTACTAAAGAGGTTTGGGAATTCGCTCCGAAGATAATCTTCGCGTTCCCAAGTTGCTTCTTCTTCAGAGTGGTTAGTCCACTGGACTTTGTAGAACTTGATCGCACGTCTTCGGGTAACACGAACATCTTCTTCGAGAATCTTGAGGGGTCTCTCACGATAAGTCAGGTCTTGGTTCAGGTCGATGGAGAGGTGGTCGATGTTTTTGAAAACATCAGGCTGGTCAGGAACTTCGAGACACTTCCGGAGCAAGGAAATGTGGAAGACATCATGATAATCTCCTAACTCCGGGGCAACTCCAGCTGATAGGATACTTCTCCTCGACGAGCAATGATCTTGAAGGGTCCAATATACCTTGGCGCTAATTTTCCTTTGACATGGAAACGCTGCATTCCTTTGAGGGGTGTCACTCGGAGATAAACATAATCTCCGACGTGAAGGTGAGGTCACGGCGCTTGGTGTCAGCGTAACTCTTCTGACGGGATTGGGCAGTTTTGAGGCGTTCACGAATAAGCTGAACTTGCTCTTCAGCTTCACGGAGGGTATCTGGTCCAAACAATTTGCCTTCTCCGGTATCGGACCAATTCAGGGGTGTACGACACTTCTTGCCGTAAAGGGCTTCAAAAGGGGCCATTTGCAGACTAGACTGATAACTGTTGTTGTACGAGAATTCTGCAAACGGAAGACAATCTTCCCACTTGGAACCATAGGATAGAACACATGCGCGAAGCATGTCCTCCAATATCTGGTTCACTCGTTCAGTTTGGCCATCGGTCTGGGGATGATAAGCTGTGCTAAACGCTAACTTGGTTCCGAGGGCTTCATGAAGGGATTTCCAGAATCTTGAGGTGAATTGCGTGCCTCTATCAGATACAATCTTCTTAGGCACACCATGCAGGCTTACTATTCTGGAAATATACAGGTCTGCTAACTGGCTCCATTGTGGTGGTCTTGACAGGAATAAAATGGGCAACCTTGGTCAGTCGATCAACGATGACCCAGATTGAATCATGGCCTCGGTTGGATCTTGGAAGTCCGGTAATAAAATCCATTCCAATTCATCCCACTTCCACTCGGGAATTTTCAAAGGTTGAAGCAATCCAGCGGGCGCTGATGTTCAGCCTTGACTCGCTGACAGATATCACACTTGGCTACGAAAGAACCAATCTCTCGCTTCATTCCATGCCACCAAAATCTTTCTCGAAGGTCTTGGTACATTTTGGTTCCGCCGGGGTGGATTGAATAAGGGGTCTCATGGGCCTCCTTCAGGATTAACTCCTTAAGTTCCGTGACATTGGGCACACAGATACGGCATTGAATTTCAGCACTCCTTCAGCATCTTCGGTAAAACCGGGTGCTTTGCCGAGAGAAATCTTCTTCTTAATTCCTTCAATGCTTTCATGACCTTTTTGGGCTTCTTTGATTTGATCCATCAGGGTTGGGGCTAACTCTAAATTGGCGAGATAACCATGGCTAACAAGTTCTAGTCCAAAATCTTGAACTCTTTGAACAAGGCTGGCTGTTCGGCTTGGATCAAGGCATTCAGGGTGCAGGGTTTGCGACTAAGGGCATCGGCAACTACATTAGCCTTTCCGGGGTGATAATGGATTCCAATATCATAATCCTTGATTAATTCCATCCATCTCCTCTGTCGCAGGTTCAACTCCTTCTGGGTGAAAATATACTTCAAGCTCTTATGATCTGTATAGATCTCACAGCGATGTCCCGCAAGATAGGGACGCCACGTTTAAGAGCAAGAACAACAGCAGCTAACTCCAGGTCATGGGTTGGGTAATTCTCTTCATGCGGTCGCAACTGCCGGGACAGATACGACACAACTTTGCCTTCTTGCATCAGAACGCAACCAAGTCCGAGGCGTGATGCATCGCAATACACGTCGAAACTCTTGGTGACGTCTGGCATAATCAAAATTGGGGCTGAGGTTAGTCTCTTCTTCAGTTCTTGGAAACTATCTTCACACTTCTGAGTCCATTCAAATTTCTTGTCCTTCTTCAACAGTTGGGTCATGGGTTTGGCTATACTGGAAAATCCTTCAACGAACTTGCGGTAATAACCGGCAGTCCGAGAAAGCTTCGGATTTCAGTCACACTGGTTGGGGCTAACCAGTCAACAATGGCTTGGATCTTCTCGGGTCAACAGAAATTCCTCCGGCAGATACAACATGTCCGAGAAATGCCACTTCACTGAGCCAAAACTCACACTTGCTAAGCTTGGCATACAGCTGGTGCTCTCGGAGGTCTCCAAAACTAGACGCAGGTGTTCAGCATGCTCTTCTTCGGTCTTGGAATAAATAAGGATGTCATCAGGAAAACTACCACGAACTTGTCGAGGTACTCCATGAAAATCTTGTTCATGAGATTCATGAAATAGGCTGGGGCATTGGTCAGACCAAAGGACATCACGGTGTATTCAAACAAACCGTAACGGGTGGTGAAGGCGGTCTTGGGAATGTCTGCTCTCGGATCTTCAACTGATGGTAACCTGTCCGAAGATCGATCTTGGAAAAGACTCGGGCTCCGTTCATTTGATCGAACAGATCCTCGATCTTGGGAAGAGGGTACTTGTTTTTAATGGTCACGTCATTCAGCTTGCGATAATCCACACACAGGCGTGTGGTACCGTCTCTCTTGTCCACAAAAATAATGGGTGATCCCCAGGTGAAGCGCTTGGACGAACAAGTCCTTTGCTGAGCATATCAGCCAACTGCTTCTTCAACTCAACCAGTTCTTCCGGATTCATCCGATAAGGCTTTGGGATATGGGGCTGTTCCTGGGATAAGCTCAATTATGAACTCAATATCCCGGTCTGGCGGCATACCAGGCAATTCTTCAGGGAAAACATCCGAATAGGTGAACAACACGGATCTCATCTAGGGCGGGTCGAGCTATGCCTCATGGCATCCGGTTGGTGGCTGGTCTCAGATGCATACTCCACTTCAACTCCATCATCTGAAGTGAGAGAAACAGCTCTTCGGGCACAGTCAATACGACCGTGATACTTGGCTAACCAATCCATTCCAAGAATAACGTCTATGCCTTGGTTTCCTAAGATAATTAGGTCGGCTGCAAACTTTACTCCTCCAATTCTATGGGGGTTTCGGAACACATCTGGTTGGTTTTGGCTAATAATCCTGGGGTTTGTACCAACATGGGTTTGGGTAAAAGGCTCCCGACTAAACCTCCCTTAGAAACAAACTCTTCGGTAATAAACGAATGGGTGGCACCAGAATCAAACAGAACAGTTGCAGGTACTGAGTTGACAAGGAACGTACCCAGCACAACATCTGGCGCTTCTTCAGCATTGATGTGGTGCAGACGGCCTCTGACAACAGCAGCATTTCCGCGGGGTGCGGCATTCTTGCCATTACCATTTCCATTGCGGCCTTGACCATTGTTCGGTGCGGGCATTGGGGCGCTGAACAGTCTTCTTGGGATTGGGGCATTCTCGGAGTAGTGACCTTTGTTGCCGCATTCAAAGCAGACAACATTGGCATTGGGATTGAAGTTGTTGAAGTTTCCTCCGGGACGGTTGTTGTCATTGGGCGGTTGAAGTTGTTTGGGCGGTTAGGGAAATTGGGGCGTGGAGCTTGTGGTGGTCGATAGGCAGGCTTGGGGTTTTGCTGAAAGATACGAGGCTTCTGGCTGCTCGAACCTTCCTGAGCATTCATCCTCCTCTTGCGACCTTCAAACATAGACTTGCGCTTGGTCTCCAGCTGGATGGCTTTGTCCACAAGTGACTCCAGATCATAGAAGTCATGGATAACCAGAGCACACTGCAGTTCATCATGAAGTCCACTCATGAAACGCTCCATCTTCTCTTCTCTGTGTCGGTGTCATCAGGAGCATACCGAGATAAGTCGGTAAACTCATCAAGATAACCGACACATCTTACTTCCCTGCCTCAGCTTGCGGAATCATCCTTCTTCCTCTCAATAAGTCCGCTGGGAATATGCTTCTTGCGGAACTTCTCCTGGAACTCAGCCCAGTTGATAACATGACCAGCTTGCTGGAGAGCCTTGGTAGTTTCCCACCAAGCTCGTGCAGGTCCAGCGAGATAGTGGGTTGCATACAACACTTTCTCATTTTCTCCTACAGCAGCAACTTCCAGATTGTTGTCGATGGTGCGAAGCCAATCATCGGCTTCTAGTGGGTGAAGTCCCTTGGAATAGGTGGGTGGGTTGGTCTTCTGGAAATCGCCTAAGGTGGATCGCTGGTTTCCATCATTGCCATTGCCACCATTGTTGTTGTTGTTGTTGTTATTGTTGTTGTTGTGGTTGAGATGGGCGGCAGCGATCTGCTGCAGGGCAGCGAGATGAGCTTGCGCTCCTCCCGGGCATTTTCACGTTCCTCCATGATAAGCGCGAGAAGTTGGGCGGGGGTTGGGTCCGGTGGTGGTGGTGCTCCTCCTCCGTGTTGGTGCGACGAGTGCGCCATCCTGAAGCACACCGGGTATAAGAGGCAAGGCAAAAAGGTTCGACTAAGGGAAAAGATGATTTCGCGAAGTGGTTGATTAATTTAAGGTTATATGGAAAATATTTTACACAGATCAAACAAGACAAACATACTTATATAACACAAACATCACATCAAGGAGTTCACAACAACATCAAGCTTACAACATCAAGCTTACAACATCGCCCTACATCTAAGATACATAACACTGGTTTCCAAAAGAACCACTACTTCGACTCGACTAGCGATAGGGGTCAACCTAATCCTGCGGTAGTACTCAAGTCACTCGACTACTGAGGTGGAACCTCAGGCTCTGTGCGTCTGCGTCGACTGGTAAGGTGGCTCCTCGGGATCCTCCTCCTCGTCCTCGAGTACTGCCTCGAGTGGCTCCTCCTCCTCGTCAACTAACTCCTCCTCGTCATCCTCCTCCTCATAGTCCATCTCCTCCAGGAAGTCGTCATCGTCACTGAGGAAAGCGTTGTTCTCCTTGCGGAGATCCTCGCCCTCCTCCTCCATCTCGTCAGTATGGTGCTCTAGATCCTCGATCAGCTCGTCCTGCTCCGCCACCTTCTTGCGGAGCTTCACGATGGTCCTCCTCAGCTGGGTCCTCTTCTTGAGAAGAGCGACCTTCTCCTCCTTCAGCTGCGCCTCACTCTCACGACTCTCCGCGAGCGAGATGCGCTCGAAGCGAGAACGGAGTCTAGCGCACATCAGATCCTCCTGGGTGCGAAAGAGCATAATCTCCATGTCCAGGATGTACTCTCCGAACGTCGGGTGTAGCGGGGATCGGATAGGGTGTCCATCATTAGTGCGCCTCCCGTAGAACCGGAAACGGGAGTTCACTAACTCCGCCTTGTGCTCCTCACAAAGTCGGGCTAGCATCCTCTGCATGGCACGACACAGTCCGTCGTCCCAGTGGACGTCCACAGTGGTGAAGATCAGCGTCCTGGATCCGGGAGACTTGATGTTCCCCCGAACTGACGACTCGACCAACCAACAGGTTCCCGTTGCCGAGAGTGTCCACCTGGGCTCCCCTAAACTCTGGGCGGGGCGACCTAACAGCTTGCTCAACTCGAACAAGTCCTTCTCGAACATCATACTTGCCGTCCTCTCAAGCTGAACGAACTCGGTCCAATGGAGTGCCATCTACAATTTTTAGCAAAATTTTAAGTTAGTGAGATGACAAGTGTATCAAAATTTTAAATGTAGTAAGGCGGCAAGTGAGCAAAATTTTAAGCTTAATGGGATGACAAGTGTGCAAAATTTTAAGTATACAAGGAAAAATGTAATATTTAATGAGAGTAAAATTTTGTATAAGTAAGAGGATTGGAGATAAGAAATTTTCGAAAATACTTCACTCCTTTATTTTTAGAAATTAACTTTTGTAACTCTATCTAGCGACCATGCTAATCTAAGGTCTCTTAAAGTCAGGATGGCTCTGATACCAAGTCTGTGGGGACCCCGGACTAGCTGTCCGAAATACCCGATTATGCTTAACACAACGATCCCGTGATCAGTCTGTCGTTGCACATAATCCGAATTGATACCAAAGTTTACATCCATTACAATACCGAATTAAAAGTCTTACATAAATGGTCATTTAGACCAAGTCTTACATAGGTGCCTTCATGGGCCAAACCAAAATATCAGCGGAAGCTACGGCGTAGTAGACATCAAATCCTAACGAAGACGACCCGACAGGCAGCTGACTTATGGAGATCCTTAGTTCGCGTAGATGTCGCCATACTCCTGCTCGGCGTAGTGCTCCTCCTCGTAGTCTGGCTAGGACAATAGCCAGGGAAGAAACCAATATGAGTACTTTTGATTGTACTCGCAAACTACCCCAACATGAGTATGCACTAGTTTTATTTTACTTTCATACTTTTATTTATTCAAAACATCTCTATATCTTTATTGAAAAAGGTAAGAAGAGTTTTATAACTATTTTTAAAGAATTCACCATTGTGTTTGTTTCTCCAAAACTCCCCTTTTCCGACCATAGTCCGTCATGGTCTACTTCCTCCAACAACCTCATACCGATCCATTGGTATAGGTGTATGGAACATTCTCCACTTCATTTTATTTTTAAAACTCAAAGTCTTTCAAAAACTTGCACATGGTCTTAGGACAACCTCCCAACTGTCCATATCCGAGGACTCGGCTATTCGAATAGTTTTACACTCTGCAGAGGTAGCACGCTTTTCCCACATCCATCCGGCAACTCATCGTGTCAGCCACGTCCCGCCATACAAGGTGTATGCGAAGTTGAGTCACCGACCATAGCCTGTCCTTTGCTCATGCTAGTATAGGACCCTACCGCTACGAAACTTCCCATCGACACTCAGTCCAGATTCCCCGTCGGGAAACCTAAGTGTGAGGACTCGTAGTTCTGCCCGGCGAGCGAACCCTTCAATCCCCCATCCTCAGATGCCTGGACCCAGGTCAGGGGGTAGGTCGCCATGACCATCCCCTCATGGAACGAGGTAATCCTCGTTGTTGAGGCATCCCATACTAATACGAGCAAATTATATGACTACGCCCTTTCCCATATGTGGGTAAATGTGGTCGCACAGGGTAAGATTGGTCGTCATAGTACTAGGACACACTGTGCATTTTTCATAACCATCTCCATCTCCACTTCTCCATTCCAACACCGACATCTCGGCATTCCATAATCACACAAGTATTATCAAAGGAGTTTTGAGTAAACAATATTTATTTTTCCCATCCTATAGTTTGATATTACTATCTTATATTTCTACATAGGTGGCAAAATAGTTTCCATATACTTTTTGAAAAGGTTTTATAAATCATTGGTACTATTGAATACTCATGTGACTAAAATAGACGTATATAAATGCAAGCTCAGTGAAGTAGCTTGCCTTGCTCGGCAAAGTTCTCAGGTTCTTGTGCTTGCTGATCAAAGTATTCCCCCTCCTCGTAGACTCCGGCAACGTTCTCGTCTAAACGTTAAACAAGCAATACAAACAATTACTAAACTACTCAAGTAAGCACCACAAAATAACAATCATAAGCATCACAAATAGCTACTGCACACATCAAACAATATAATTTGGTTTCTATTTAGTTGAATTAAACATTATTTAATTAAGTCCAAAACATGGCAGAAACTTGTTGGACATGTTTAATTCCACAACTTGAGTTATGTTGGTCACAAAAATACAAACTAAATTTCTATAGAAATCTACTGATGTGTAGAAGACAACCCAATTTAGTTTGGGTTAATTGGAGTTACCAAACTCCCTACACAAATGTTTTAATCCAGTAACTTAATAATCAAGTTTTAGCTACCAATTAAGTTCTGTTGATCCTAAAATTAAATCCTTTTAGGAGTGACTAAACATGTCTAATTGTGATCTAAAAAAATTGGCCCTAACTCATTTAGATTAACCATTAAACATATTTAATTGTTTTAGTGCAGAAAGGTTCTCTGACTTCATTTTTAAACTAAACAATTATCACTGTCCAAATAATTCTACCAAATTTAGGGAAGCTCATACATCACAGTACTAAGCTAAAAAATTGGTTTGGAATTATTTGAACTAACAGAGTATCAGAAACAAACAAGTTTATATTTTAAACCTTCTGTGGTATTTTTAATAATACATTTTTATTATTTATTTAAATGAATTGAATCCACTTGGGTTGGTTAAACATTTTCATAAGCTTTCCAGAACAATTGGATTTGATTCATTTGCATGTCTAGATCTCAAGTTATTGAATTTCTAAAATTGGTCCTGTACTGAAAATCCCAGAGAAAACTAATTAGGAAAATTCCTCGGTGTAGATAATGTTTAAATCTATGACAGGTGGGGCCCTTCTGCCAGTGACTCAGGGAAAAATCCCGCGTTGTGGATAATGTTTGAAATGCTGTCGGGTGGGGCCAGCCCGTCATCTTCTCTCTAAGCGAAGCGGTACGTGGCCGTTGGATCTAGATCCAACGGCTCACAGAGCCCGCGTTCATCGACGTCCTAAAATGGCGCCGCCGGAGCTCCGGCGACGGCGAGGGTGGCCAGAGGGGGTACCTGGGTGGTCTAGGGATGGTGGAGAGGACGGCGTTCGACGGCGGAGGTCGTGGGGAAGCTTGGGAGGCGAGTGGAGCTTGCTGGGGATGACTGGTTCGTCGGCGGCGATCTCCTCTGGTTCCGCGGACGTGCAGCTACTCCGGCGAGCTCCTGGCGATGCGTCTGTGCATGATTCAAAGAGGAAAAGACGGCAGGTGAGTGCGGGGAGCAAGGGAAGCAAGGTGCAGGGGTCAGAGAGGGAAATGGGGCAGCAGCACGGCACGGCCGTGTTCTTCGTCTACCTCGGGCTGTCGAGCACGGCCACGAGCAGCAGCAAGCTCGCGGCAGCGGCTCCGCCCTCCTAGCGGTGCACGGATGCGTGGAGAGTGAGGTGGAGAGCAAGGGAGGGCAGTGGTGCGGTGTGGGGAGCAAATGGGGCTCGGGGTGGGTTTATAAAGCCGGCGACCGGCGCACGGTGAACTGGGCTCAGGGGGCACCAGAGGTCGTGCGAGCTCGCCGTAGGGGCGGTGGAAGGTGCGGCTATGGTGCGGGGTGTCCAGGGAGCAGAATGGTGGCATGGGGGGGTGTGGAGGAAGCTTGACAGGGGGGGACGCCCTGGCGTGCTCTGAGAGCGCTCGGGCGGTGGGCGGCGCGCACTGCACACGGCGTCTCTCCGGCGGGGGCGGGTTTCTGCGGGCTGCGGTGTGGCCAGAGAGGGGGCAGCGAGGTGAGGGAGAGGGGGGGGGGGGGGGGCACGGAGCTGCGCATCGCGGCGTCGCCACGCCACGTCCACTTGCGCGACATGGCGCATGCTCGCCGGAGCTCTGTCCCCTGTGCTCTCCTCCTTGTCCCCGACCCTTTTTTCTTCGATTTCTTGAGCGCGGCGAGATCAGGGAGAGGAGAGAAAGAGATTGCCAGCAGCAATTTGACGAATAACACACCAATTCGATCAATTTGATTTCGGGTTTGGTTGATTTGGGAAGAACACAGTGCATGCTCACAATGTGTTTGATGAAATTCCCCAACCAACTTTTAAGTTTATTTTCTGAAATTTATTTTCATAATTTGCTTCACATATTCAAATGTGGGTTTGTGGTGCTGTGGTGCAATTTATTTGACAAGTGTTGCACCACACACTTTGTGATTTAAAAAGATAAAGAAAGGTTTTAAATTTAGATTTGGAATTTTGAAATTAATATTTGGAGAGGGAAAGTTGTAGGAATATAATGGGAGTGATATGTCATCACTTTACTGAAATTATTTTGAAAGAAAATAATTTCTTCACTTGGAGAATTTTGTGTGACACTTGTCACATTATTTTTCTTGCTTTGCTTTTTATATTATTTCTCTTCTTTTCTTCATGTTTTTATTTAGAGCAAGCAACACACAATTAGCAAGAACTAATTATCACAAGCAACAAACACAATCAACACATATAAATTCACAAAAGTTTTTGTTGGCTCTCATTTTTGGAATAATAATACTTATAATATTTTTGGGATGTTACAACCCCGGACTAGCTGTCCGAAATACCCAATTATGCTTCACACAATGATCCCGTGATCAGTCTGTCGTTGCACATAATCGAACTGGCATCAAAGAACATCCATAAATACCGAATGAATTTACTTACTTGATTGAAGCCATAACTTCAACAGGTACTTGCAGCGGAAATCACCAAACAACGTGAAGCCCAAGTCACTTGCCATAACCCTACAGGCAGCTGACTGGGAAGCGCCCTAGTTCGCATTTACGTCATTGAAATCTTCTTCTTCGAACAGCTCTTCTTCAAAATCTGGCTAAGACAATAGACAGGGACGAAACCAATATGAGTACATTTGAATGTACTCGCAAACTACCCCCGAAATGAGCATGCACTACTCCTTTTATTGTTTAAATAAAACTTTGTTTGCTTTGAAAACTCTATATCCCTATTGAAAAAGAGAAGGATAGACTTTTGTTTAATAAAACTTGATTTGAAATCTCAATATCTTTAATTGAAAAAGGAAAGAAGGCTTTTAGAACTTTTTCCCATAAATCTGTTTTTGTAAGAAGTCTCTTTAAAATGTTTTCCCGAAAATATATCTTTGTTGAAAAATAATAAGAAGTTTCTTTAAAACTTTTCCCGAAAATCATCACCAGGTTTTATTTCTCCCAAAACTCCTCCTTTTCCGACCATAGCCGTCATGGTCAAATCATTTTCCAAAAACCTCATACCAGCCCTTCGGTATAGTTGCCTAAAACATTTCCACTTTTAAAATACAAACTCCGCACTTCTCGACCATAGCCCTTCATGGTCATGTGCCTCCAATAACCTCATACCGTTCCGTTGGTATAGTTGTATAAAACATTCTCCACTTCGTTTTCTTTTTAAAACTCAAATCTCTTCAAAAACTTGCACATAGGTCAGAGTAGGGCCTCCCAACTGTCCATATCCGAGGACTCGGCTATTCAAATAGATTTACACTCTGCAGAGGTAGCACGCTTTTCCCACATCCATCTGGCAACTCATCGTGTCAGCCACGTCCCGCCATACAAGGTGTATGCGAAGTTGAGTCACCGACCCTAGCCTGTCCTTTGCTCATGCTAGTATAGGACCCTGCCCATATGACACTTTCCATCAACACTTAACCCAGCCCGTCGGAATCTAAGTGTGAGGACTCATAGTTTTGCCCGGCGGTTTATAGGGGGCAGCCTTCTTCTTTTTAGATAAAGGGAGTTTTTATTACTTAAAGTGTTTAAGCATTACACCCAGCCTCTGCATAACCAAGATGCACACAGCCGAACCAAGTCTGAAGTACGAAAAATAAAATAGGCGAATTACATATCAAAATGAGAAATTGTAGAAACGCCTAAGGTGGTGGAGGGCCGATCCGCAAATTATGCTGCCATCCATGTAGGGATAAAAAGTCTCTCGCCGTATCCTCCAGTCTTGTACACACCTCCATAAACAGGTCTCGATGCCCCACACGTTGCAACTGAGACCACGAACGGAGTGTAGCAGTAGTCCTGTAGATAACCTGCATAAGAGAACAATTTTTATCATTAAAAACCTTGTCATTTCTACATAGCCAAAGCGACCATATTACGGCAAGCGCTGCCACCCTAATAAGTTGTTTGAACCTTTTATCCACTCCATTCAGCCAATTGCCAAAAATATTAGCAATGCTTGTAGGTGGGTAAATAGTAGAACCTATCTGGATGATGGACCATATAGAACTAGCAAATTTGCACTCGAAGAACAGATGTTTGATTGTCTCATCTTTATGACAGAAGACACACTGTTTACTCCCATGCCAATTGCGTTTTGCAAGGTTGTCTTTTGTAAGAATTACTCCTCGACGAAGATACCACGCAAAAACTTTGTTTTTAAGTGGAATTTTCATCTTCCAGATTTTCTTATTATTATCTACTGGCACCTCCGGCTGGATGAGTGCTGTATACATGGAGTCCACGGAGAATTTACCGCAAGTGCGTAAATTCCACCGAAACTCATCAGACCCTTGAGTCAAATTGACAGAAGCGAGTCGCTGGAGCAACTCATGCCAAGATGCTAGCCTGGGTCCAACAAGATCTCTCCGGAACGTCACAGTGGGATGGTTATCAACCAATACCTGAGCAAGCGTATCGCTCTTGTGACGTCCTTGGACTATACCATATAACGCTGGATATTGTTCTCGGAGTGGGGTAGTACCCAACCATGTATCCTCCCAGAACCTTATCTCAGACCCATCCTTAATGGAGAAAGAGCCATATGGGAAGAAGAATTTCTTCGTCGCCATTAGGCCCGCCCAAAAATGGGAATCACCTGATTTCCAAGAAACCTGTGATAACGCACTTGAGCCTATGTATTTCTTCCTAAGGAGGGTTTGCCACACCCCCTCTTCCGTCAGTAGCTTAAACAGCCACTTACCAAGAAGAGCTCGATTCTTGACCTGAAGATCATGAATCCCAAGACCACCATGGTCCTTAGGGCGGCACACTACATCCCATTTAGCCAGCCGGTATTTCTTTTTTTCACTATCCCCTTGCCAAAAGAATCTGGATCGAAAGTAATCCAATCGATGCAAGACTCCCTTTGGTAATTGAAAGAAAGATATCATATACAGTACCATATTAGTTAGGACTGAATTTATGAGTACCAATCTTCCCCCTAAGGATAATAATTTTCCTTTCCAGCTACTTAGCCTCTTTTGTAGTCTTTCTCAACATGTTTCCATTGAGCTATCGTTAGCCTCCTAAAGTGAATTGGGATGCCGAGATAGTTAATTGGAAACTGGCCAAGCCCACACCGAATAATTCGGCATATTGGGCCGCCTCCTCTTGGGCGTCGCCAAAACAAAACACTTCACTTTTATGGAAATTGATTTTTAGACCGGAAAGTTGCTCGAACGCTGATAATATTAATTTCAGGTTTTTGCCTTCTCCATATCATGTTCCATAAAAAGAATTGTATCGTCGGCGTATTGTAGAATGGATAATCCGCCATCCACTAGATGCGGTACCACACCGACAATTTGCCCATCAGATTTTGCCCGCTCAATGATTATGGCTAACATATCAGCAACTATATTAAACAATATAGGAGATAATGGATCGCCTTGCGTAATCCCTTTTTCGTCTGGAAGTTTCTACCAACATCGTCATTGACTTTGATGGCGACACTTCCTCCGGAAACGAAATTATGAATCATTGCGCGCCACTCAGCTGAAAAACCTTTCATTCTGAGTGTTTGTTGCAAGAAAGACCACTTGACTTTATCATACGCCTTTTCAAAGTCAATTTTTAGGATGACTCCATTAAGTTTTTTCCGATGCATCTCATGAACTGTTTCATGTAAAATCACAACTCCATCAAGAATATTGCGACCTTGCATAAATGCCGTCTGAGTAGGTCTCACAACATGATCAGCACCGAGTTAAGCCTAATAGTAGCTGTTTTAGTGAAAATCTTGAAGCTAACGTTAAGAAGACAGATAGGTCTATATTGCTGAATCCTTTCTGCTCCATTAACCTTTGGCAACAAAATTATCTCACCAAAATTTAGGCGAAACAGCTCAAGATGACCAGCATGTAAATCCTGAAACATCTCGAGCAAGTCCGATTGGATTATGTCCCAGAAAGTTTGATAAAACTCTGCGGGGAAACCATCCGGACCTGGTGCTTTGTTGTGTTCCATTTGGAATACCGCCTTCTTCACCTCCTCCATAGAGAAAGGAGCGATCAGATGGGCGTTTTCCTGATCGGAAACCTGCGGGATATCATCAGTTTGGGTTTCGTCCAGCGAGAAATTATCTGCGTCCGGCTCTCCAAAAGATTTTTATAGTACTTCGTGATGTAGGATTTCAACTGCTCATGGCCTTCAATCGTACCCTCTTCCTGGTTAAGGAGTGAATGAGTTTCTTTCTATGTCTTCCATTAGCAAGACTATGAAAGTATCTCGTATTCGCATCTCCTTCCAGAATAAATTGGGCCTTTGATCGTTGGTACCATTTGATCTCCTCTTCACGAAGAAGACCCGCCATCTCGGCATTAGAGCGATTTTTAATTCGATCTCTTGCGTTGATAGGGGTCTAACTTCCGCAGCAGCCTCTAGATCATCTATAATAGACGACAACCGAAGCTTCTCGTTTTTAATTGCCCAACCATATGTCTCGCCCAACCTTTCAGGTGTTTGCGCAATGCGCTAATTTTATTGTTCCACCTTTGGATTGGAGTTAGACCAGGTACCGGCCTTTCCCACACCCTCTTAACCATATCGAAAAACCCATCCCTATGCAGCCAACCCAATTCAAATTTGAATTGGCGCTTGCACAATGGGTTGGTATTCCCGTGGTTAGGAGTATGGGAGCATGATCTGACAATGCCTCTATACGTTCGAGGACCCGTACTGAGACTAGTGGGTATTTAATTTCCCAATCCGAGTCCATCAATACACGGTCCAGTTTCTCGTATGTTGGCTCTGGGAGGCTATTAGCCCAAGTAAATTGCCTCCCAACCATCGAGACTTCTCTTAGACTAAGACTGTCAATAACAACATTGAATAAGAGAGGCCATCTGTTGTCAAATCTGCCTCTACTCTTCTCATGTGGAAACCTAAGCAAGTTAAAATCACCCCCTATAATTATAGGATATGGGTTATCTTTTGCTAGATTCACCAACTCTCTGAGAAAAGCAGGCTTATGCTCATCTTGGGCAGCACCATAGACAGCGACCAGAGTCCATGTGAAGTTGTCAGCCTTGTTACGGATGTGGACCTTAATATGAAAGTCACCTT
This sequence comes from Poa pratensis, assembly GCA_947311845.1. Lineage (NCBI taxonomy): Eukaryota > Viridiplantae > Streptophyta > Magnoliopsida > Poales > Poaceae > Poa > Poa pratensis. The sequence continues at coordinate 23,271,150 of CAMZMU010000038.1, forward strand.
CCGAACTAGCCAATACATCCATGGTCTCTGTTCTGACGCCTACTAAGATGCCCCCAGACCTACCACGTGGCGGACGAGACCTCCAAGTGAACTCTACACCACCAGACAGGCGGTTAGTAGGCTCGCTGAGTAGTCCCGTTTACCCGTCTCGGAAATTCCCACAAAATCCAAACGATGATCCCGAATAGCATCTGCACAAAGTCATAAGCTAGCATGTTTAGCCAAGTCACGAAGACCTCTGCTGTTCTTGAAGAAGCCATTCATTGGGAAACAATTGGAGGTGTGGAGAACTTCGCCTTTTTCCGTGGCGTATTTTTTTTTTCTATTGGAGTCGGCTTTGGACTTGCGGACAGATGCTTTGAGGTCATATAATGAGCTCAGCACCGCCTCGTCTAAGCCACCCTCCGATACATCGCCCACTAGATGTGAGAGGAGTGGACATCAATTGTGTCATGTAGCTCCTCCTCATCCATGTGAGTAGTATCCGACTTGCACGAGACTTTTGGGGTGACTGTTAACCGGTCATATTCCAATCGTCTTAGTGCATTAGTCGACATGGCAATTTGTGCAGAGGGGACAGCCTTCTATCCACCACATGTGCGAGGACCATCCTCCACCACATGTGCGAGGACCCGGGTCAGGAGGTAGGTCACCAAACCATCCCCTCATGCATAACGGAGTCATCTCCGTCGATGAGGCATCCCATACTAATATGAGCAAATTATATGACTAAGCCCTTTCCCATATGTGGGTAAATGTGGTCGCACAGGGTATCGGCTGGTCGACGTAAGTACAAGGACACAATGTGCATTTTTCATAAACACCATCATTTTCCACTTCTCCACTTCAACACCGACGTCTCGGCATTTCATATTCACACAAGTATTTTCAAAGGAGTTTGAGTAAACAATACTTTTCCCATCCTATAGTTTGAAAAAGAATTTCCATCTAATACCTCCATATAGGGCGTCAAAATAATATACTTGTATTTTGGAAAAAGGGTTTTCAAAATCATAGCTTTAGTGGCAAACACCACATAAATCACTTATTCTTTTTTATAAGTAAAACATGTGAACCAAAATAGATGTATATAGATGCAAGCTCAGAGAGTAGCTTGCCTGATTCCAGCATAATGTTCCGGGACTTCTTCTTACTGATCAAAGAAATAAACTCCCATCCTTCTTTGATAAATCCTCTCCAAATACCACCCCGGTAGCGTTTATCTCTAGCGTCGCAAACATGAAAATAAAAAAACACTCAATAAGCAAACCAAACCACAAGTGGTATACAAACAAGGAATCATACCAAAACATAGCACTAATTTAATCAAGCAACAACTAAAATCTATTCTAATGAACACCTCAAGGAAAACTGCCTTACTAACAAGCTTAGAACAATTTCTTAATAAAGCTGCAACAAACACAAACATGATATACAAGTTAAACTCAAAACAAACACTTAACAATAATTACTTAGCTAGATGCTAACAAGTAATTAATCCAAACAAGCCAAACAACACATAACCACATGTTTACCTCTATGCTAACAAAACCATTTACTCAGACAAAACCACAAGGGCATTATACTAGCAGGAGTATAACACCATACACATGCCAAAACAAAAGGGCACAAGGACATCCTCAATTAGAGGTAATTAGCAACCATTTTTCCTTAATCAGGAAATACTTCAGACAAAAGTTAGGCCACCAATTATCCTCTGTAATGCAAAATATTTTACCAAGCTAAGGTAGGGACATTAACAAGATACTCAAGCTAGTACTCAGCTTAAGGACAATCAAGTTCATCAAGCAATGCAAACATATTAATCACACAAACAAGTTTGGCAACCACACCACTAGACATCAATCACCACAAGCTTAACAATTAACTAACATGTGATCAACCAAATATGCAAAACAGCACATACCACTAGCACCAATACAACAACAGAAGAATAACATCATACTTATGCTACATAACAGAGCACAAACATATTTCTTTTTAAAGACAAATAATAAACATTTTTCCTATTGCAGAAACTACTACAAACACACAATAATTCACCAAACACTCTCTGTAAGTCCAGACTTTTTATCAGGCTAGGTTATGATAAAGGGAAACACTAGGAACCTAGCAAAATTGGATTTGGTCCAAAAATCATTTTACAAAAATCACCAAAGTCCTCTCTGGTGGTTTTCAGAAAAACAATAGAACTTTTGTTTTAGGTTTCATTTGCAAGAAAGGCCAACAGATCTGGAAAGGTAGCACTTCATCCTATCCAGAGAATTTAGTTTGCAATTTTTGGATCTATAAAACTCTAGATATTAAATATTTAGTGAAAAAGATACTTTTTACAAGATTTAACCTAGACAACAGTTAAAAATATATTGTTGCAAACAGCCAGTTCTGGATGTTTAAGAAAACATATGAGTACTCAACAAAATTTGAACCACTAAAATATCTACCATAGATCTATCACAAATGAATTAAAACTACACTGCAAATTAAACAGGAAATCAAAACAGACATTAGATCTACTAAAGAAAAACATGAATGGGCCAGATCTGGCCCAGACCTGGCCGTGCAGCGCAGAAACTGGCCCAGCCAGCGGCCCACGCACGAAACGGAGCGGTACAGTCTTCTTCTTCCTCTCGACACGCAGGGACGGGCGAGGTGCGCAGGAAGCAGAGCGAGGACGGCGTCCTCACCTAGGGTCGACGAAACTCCACGACGCGGATGGATTTGAAACGCGGAGGGCTCGGGGAAGGTGAGGGAGGCAGCATTCTTGAAGGTGAGGTCGGAGGCAAACGGAAAACGACGGTGAAGTCGAGCAGAGCTTCGGTCGGAGCGGAAGAGGATGAAGATGTCCAGCTCGATTCGCAGACTCCCAGCTCGATTCCTTGGACGGGGTTGCAGAGGACGACGAGGCGGTGACGATGGCGGTCTTCGATTTGCTCGGGGAGGTTCCAATCGCCGGCGATGCGCGACAGCAGCCAAGGCTAGGTTTCGGGCCGTGTGGAGAAAAAGAGAGGAGAGGGGAGCAGGTGAGGAGATGGATGCGGGAGGGGGAGCAGAGGAACGCCTCGGGGGGGGGGGGGGCTCCTTATCCTCTTCGAGCGGCAGGAGGGCGTGGGGGGGGGGGGCACGGCGAGCTCGGCCACTGCCGCCATGCCGTGCCCACTGGAGCTACAGGAAGACGATGCGACAATTGCAGAAAACCCCCTGCCTGTTCTTTCTTCCTTTTCTTTTAATTCCTTTTTAAAACAAGTAGCTTTTAGGGATTTAATTAAGGCACTAAAACCATTTCACAAATTCTGAAATTATTTGGGTAGGCTCCCCAATACATGAAGAAGCTCCACAAAAATTGATGTTGCAAAATAAAATGGTTTGAACCACATTTGTTCATAGAGTTTAAATATGTTATTTTTGGGATAAAACCAATTTGACAAATTGAAATATCTTTGTAATTGGAGATTAGATATTTTGAGGAGAGAGTAATGTGATAATGAGATGGTTATCATCTCATTTCTGGATTTTAGAAGATAAAATAATTGTTATAACAAATAGAGAAATAGGTAGAGAGGGAAATTAAATAAGATCCTTTCTTTTAATCAAGATTTTATTTGAGGGTGTGAGTAATCATAGAGGTCTTGTTTTGTTTTCAAGTCACATTCGAAATTTGTTGTCAATTGTGTTTTTAATTTATTGCTCTTGCACACTTGATCAATTATACACACAAACAACAACACAACAAGATCAAGATCACAACAATCACAAGGATGATGCATTCAAGACAAACAAGTCACATACACAAAAAGGAGCAGCCACACATACCAGTCAACACAAGTCAAACTACAAACATAGGGTAAGCAACCAATTTCAAAACCTTCAATATATGGATGCGATAGAGTGATCACACCTAACCATGACAAGAGGTTGTTAAGGATGCTCAGCCAATAATTTGATATGTCAAAAGGTTTTGCTAAAGAAAATATATGGGATGATATATTCCCCACTTGTATTATTTCTGAAGAGAATGAAAGTATGAGTTTAAAATAAGAGCTACAACTACAAGAGAGATATCAAGGTTGGAGATAGTATATAGATCTCCATATTTTTGGGGAACACATAATTTTGGAAATACTTTTACTTTCTCAAGAGTGGGTATTTTGGTGGTTGCTAAACCAAGTATCACTGAAATGGACTTTGGCCAGAAATAAGAATGGAAAAGGTATATGGAATATGTTTCTTGTCATAACATGATCACCAAGGTTAAATAAATTTTTGTCTTGGTTGAGTTCTTTAGGTTTATATTTACTAGTCAAATATCTGAAACCACAAATCACACAAGGTCCAACATAGCAATGGGAGGAAAAACACAATCATTAGTGAAGTAGTTCAAAAAGTTTTTGTTGGTTCTGAAATTTGGGTCTTGTAAAACTAAGTTTTTCTTAGTTCCAAAATTTGGGATGTGTCACCCACCCCGCTGTCCGGCCATCCTCCGGCAGCAGCGCCGCCTCGACGTCATCGAGCCCTGCTCCTGGCGCGTCCGCGATGGTGGAGGGGAACGAGTTGATGGTGTCGTGGAGCGCGGTGAGGACGGCGTCGTCGGCGTCGGCTGAGCGCGGCGAGGACGGCCTGGAGCCGTCGCCGGCGAAGACACCCGCGCCGTACGGCGAGGACGGCCTCGAGCCGTCGCGGGCTTGCCGGCGAGGCGCTGGCGGCGGCAGAGTGGCGCAGTGGAGTCGAAGAAGGCCTGCATCTGCGCGGCCATGGCGCCGTACCGCGCGGGGAAGCCGAAGAGGAACCCGTCGGCGTCGGGGAGGCCGTCGGGGTCCGCCACGGGGATCTCCTTTGTCTCCATCTCCGCGGTGGCCTTTAGAGCGCCCATCTGGGCAAGCACGACGTGGGGCAGGGTCTCCGGGACGCGGAGCAGGATCCCAAGGGCGCCCGAGATGGAGCCCACCCCGCGCTGCACGGCGCGAGCGAGGAGCCGCACGTGGAGTAGAAGACGACGTAGATGCGGACCGGGCGCAGCAGCCGGGGCGCGGTGAGGGCCGAGATGTAGGTGCGGTCCCGCCGGTGCGTTGCCTGGGGGCGTCGAAGACGGAGCGGTGGCGGAGAGGATACGAGTGGTGGAGGAGAGCGCGTCGGATGGATAAGGGAAGGGATTGTGTGCTTTCTTATAGACGTTGCAAGCCATTGGATCGTGCAGACAATCATCCAACGGCTCAGACGCGTGATCCGCTAAAACTACTCTTGGCCAATCAGCACGCATATTTTCTTTCCCGTGTGTTTGCACACGGCAAAGATTTTTTTGATTTTCTTTTTCCTTTTCTTATTTTTTTATTACGTAGCAGTGACTATTGGATAGAATAATTCTTGTGTACCTTAAACTATGCCAAATATGGGCACTTTATTTTCTGTGAGGTTATTTTTTTGTGTATTTTTTCACTTTCTTTAAGGTTTTGAAAAAATAGTCAAAATGGCCGCCGTGGCTATTCATTGAAAGGGGTCAAATTTTTCAAAACTATCGACGGTTCTGTGATATAATCACTACTTGTGTATCTTAACATGATTTTTGTAAAATTTTCAGAGCAAACTATCACACACTTGTAGTTCAAATTTGAATTACTTTCGAAAAATCGGCATAAAGCCATTTAAATAGGCGAAATTAGGTAGAAATCGAGAAAATTCCTAATATTTGTGTATTATCCATAAAATATGGACTATTTTGTGTGAAAATTGGATGGGTGTCATTTTGCACCATATTTTTTTGTACTTGCTTCAAAAACAATTCATTTCTGACACTTAAAAATGAAAAATGATATTTTTAAAATAATTTGAAAACACTTTTGGCACCACTGTTTGCCATACCAAGACACACATATGTGTCAAATATGGACACTTTATCACAAACTATGGCACGGGTATGACCATAACTTGGTCATTTCGCTCGAAACTTAGACATGTTTATAGATGATAGACCTTTTTGTGAAGTTTTCTTTTGAAAAGTTTGTCAAAACTCAAGTTTATCATTTTTCCTAACAACTAGTACACATAAAAGAACTCCATGCCAAAGGATTTCTTTTTTTGAGTATTTTTTACTTTCTTTTATTTTTTTGAAAAAATGGTCAAAATGGCCGCTGTGGCTATTCATTGAAAGCGGTCGAATTTTTCAAAACTATCGACGGTTCTGTGTTATTACCATTACTTGTGTACCTTGAAATGATTTTTGTAAAATTTTCAGAGCAAACTATCACGCACTTGTAGTTCAAATTTGAATTACTTTCGAAAAATCGGCATAAATTCGTTTAAATAGGCGAAATTAGGTAGAAAGCGAGAAAATTCCAAATATTTTTGGATTGTCCATCAAATATGGACTACTTTGTGTGAAAATTAGATGGGTGCCATTTTGCATCATATTGTTTGTACTTGCTTCACAAAAAAGTCATTTTTGGCACTTAGAAAATGAAAAATGATATTTTTAAAAATAATTTGAAAACACTTTTTGCACCACTGTTTGCCATATCAAGACACACCTATGTGTCAAATACGGACACTTTATCACAAACTATGGCACGGGTATGGCCATAACTTGGTCATTTCGCCCGAAACTTATACATGTTTATAGATGATAGACCTTTTTATGAAGGTTTCTTTTGAAATGTTTGTCAAAACTCAAGTTTATCATTTTTACTAGTAACTAGTACACATAAAAGGACCCCATGCCAAAGGATTTCTTTTTTTGAGTATTTTTTCACTTTTTTTATTTTTTTGAAAAAATGGTCAAAATGGCCGCCGTGGCTATTCATTGAAAGCGGTCGAATTTTTGAAAACTATCGACGGTTCTGTGATATAACCATTAATTGTGTACCTTGAAATGATTTTTGTAAAATTTTCAGAGCAAACTATCACACACTTGTAGTTCAAATTTGAATTACTTTTGGAAAATCGGCATAAAGTTGTTTAAATAGGCGAAATTAGGTAGAAAGTGAGAAAATTCCAAATATTTTTGGATTGTCCATCAAATATGGACTACTTTGTGTGAAAATTAGATGGGTGCCATTTTGCACCATATTTTTTGCACTTGCTTCACAAAAAAAGTCATTTTTGGCACTTAGAAAATGAAAAATGATATTTTTACAAATAATTTGAAAACACTTTTTGGCACCACTGTTTTCCATACCAAGACACACCTATGTATCAAATATGGACACTGTATCACAAACTATGGCACGGGTATGGCCATAACTTGGTCATTTTCGCTCGAAACTTATACATGTTTATAAATGATAAACCGTTTTGTGAAGGTTTCTTTTGAAAAGTTTTTCAAAACTCAAGTTTATCATTTTTCCTAACAACTAAAAGGACTCCATGACAAAGGATTTCTTTTTTTGAGTATTTTTTCACTTTCTTTTATTTTTTTGAAAAAATGGTCAAAATGTCCGCCGTGGCTATTTATTGAAAGGGGTCGAATTTTTCAAAAACATCGACGGTTCTGTGATATAACCACTACTTGTGTACCTTAAAATGATTTTTGTAAAATTTTCAGAGCAAACTATCACACATTTGTAGTTCAAATTCGAATCACTTTAGAAAAATCGGCATAAAGTCGTTTAATTAGGCGAAATTAGGTAGAAAGCGAGAAAATTCCAAATAGTGCTGGATTATCCATCAAATATGGACTACTTTGTGTGAAAATTAGATGGATGCCATTTTGCACCATTTTTTTGTACTTGCTTCACAAAAAAAGTCATTTTTGACACTTAAAAAAATGAAAAATGATATTTTTAAAAATAATTTGAAAATTCTTTTTGGGACCATTGTTTGCCATAGGAAGACACACCTATGTGTAAAATAAGGACACTTTGTCAGAGCAAACTATCACACACTTGCTTAAAAAAAGTTATTTTTGGCACTTAAAAAACGGAATTTGGTCTTTACCGTGTGCCGTGTGCAGCACACGGGAAAGACCTGACGTAACTGTGCCATCCGCGTAGCCGTTTACGTGGACACGTGTCCATTGTCTTTCCTGTGTGTCCATCTTTACCGTGTGCTTTTTTTGTCTTTACCGTGTGGATTTCTTTACCGTGTGTTTAATTTTTGTGGGACAACGCCGTGCATGTCTCTTTCCCGTGTGCAGCACACGGGAAAGATCGACTTTACCGTGTGCCCGATATCCGGCACACGGGAAAGAGCTTGGCACACGGGAACGAGCCGCTCTTCCGTAGTGAGAAGAGAGATCGGTGCCCATCAGGGACTTGTCTTTAGATTAGATAACAATTGACTGCCGTAGCTGGGTACAGGGTGCTGGCTTATGTAGGCTTTTCTCTCCTTCAACTCCCTTACAAGCTGGACCCACAAGTGCAAGGTAATGCCTAAACCTGTTCTTTGTGGACCAACTAGGCCTGGTACATGACACCGTGATCGTCGATTGATGTAGGGGGGCTTCGACGAGGGTTGATGAAGCGCTGTAATATGTTGTTTTCCATGGGAGTTGTTTCTATCGGGGGAAGATGGATGGAGATATTTGTATCGTGAGCACGTAGAAAAACTCCATAACTAAAGAAAGAAAGAAAATCCAACAGCAAAATAAATTTTATGTATGATATCCAATACCAACTTAATCGATCTAACCGGGCATCACCAATACAAGTTACGCTTAATTAGGTTCCCTTCATGCCAGTCTACCACCTAAACTCGGTGTCGGCCTGCCTCTTCACCCGCTCCGGCGATGGCTTCAGGTCCTGGTCCAGGCCCTCATCAAGGCGGCGGATGAACTGGTGCCTGAACCACCGGCGGTTGCCGGCGAAGCACATGCGCAGCGCTGCCGTGGCCTTGACGCATGCCTCGGCGTCGTCGTCGTCAAGTCGCGGCTATACCTGGGGTGGCACGCGCCCAGCATCGCCATGAACTCGCTGATGCAGCCGTCGTTGTACACGTGATTCATGACGCAGCTCCTGTCGCGCGCAACGAGCATGGATGAGTGCGTAACATCTCCCCATGTCGCTTCTTCACCCGAACTTCCTTCAGGTTTCATGGCCGCCTGCCTGCTGTCATAACTCATATCGTAGGGTGTATATTGGTCAGGGTTAACGAAAACCGTTTAAATTAGTGGCCCAGAAAATATAGCATACGAAATCGAGCAATGGCTCTATCGGCTGATTTATAAAGACTATTTGACGTGCACGTGCAACGCACATAACCAACCATTGCAAACAATAAACATAAATGAAAAAATAAAAATATCCTCGTTTAAGCCATAGTAAAATGTTGGAAATTTAGTAAGTCATATTAGAAGCAAGAAAACATTGCTGGAAAATCCCATGGAATTGTTCGATACATAGTTATTATATAGCTTACAGCGTCATTATGTCTGACCCAAATACGATGCCAATTCTTGGACACATAAGATTCTCATATGCTTCGTTCCTCCTCCATGTGTTCCAGGTCCAATGATGACCTACAAATTACTTGTGAAAAATAAACATTGAATATGCTTGTCGTGCCATCCTGCATTAACGGAAAAATCGGATGTGATGTTACTATCGACGACATACAAGCTGTAAAATAACATATTTAAAATATAGTTAGCGTCCACGTGCAACGCACGTCTCCAAATTTGGACAATCTTAGTTCCTCTTTTAAATGAGTTATTTTTAATATAGTTCATATTGATCCATGTATATAATTTTTAATCTGAATGGTAAAATTTGTGCACAATATAATTTATGGAAAGAAGATGAATGTGCCATTCATTTATTTTCGTGACCGTTATGTTGTAGTCTATGATGCGCATAGTAAAAAAATTGCAATGCGGCTGAATGTAAATCTCGGTAGGAACTTCCTAATCATTACCTGTCTTGTGGAAGAAAATGCAGGCAGAGTTTGGACATGAATTTTTACCTTAAAAGAATTGGGCTTGAATTTGGTAGCAGCATAACTGGAAAACAATAATAAGCTCCAAAGTTTTTAACATGCAGGATCTTTTAGCTTAAACATGTATGGTTCTGCTTCCATACAGGCATAATGTTTGACACTTTTCTCAAAACATGGTTCATAGAAAGAGAAGTTCTACAAATGTAAAAGATTTCAATCCTCGGGCACAATGAAGAAAAAAACAACTTTTTTTTTTGCGAAACACAGTACAACGCAGGCGCTCATATACACGCGCACACACTCACCCCTATGAACGTACGCACGCACACCATACCCCTATGAGCACTTCCGAGAGACCGAGTCGGCGGGTCGAGTCTTGAGATTGACGAAGTCACCACGGGTGTCTCGCTGTCGACGGGAACGTCGCCTCCCACTGAAGAATATTCCGTCTTAAATGAGAAACACCAGCGTCAAACCTGGGGTTTGAACTCTGATGGGCTAGGGGCACAACCACCCTCCTAACCATCTTGCCACAGGCAAGTTGAACTTGTAGGTAGTAGCACTGATTGTAGAAAAAAAAGCACAAGGCTTGCTGGTGGCGATCCGATGTACAAAGTGTGTTTCTAGCAGGTAAGGAATACCATGCTGATACCACGACCACCCACCCATACCATAGCAAAAGATTGACATAAACAATCTCCATAGGAAGATCAGATTAAATTTCACACAAGCAACATTAAATGACAGGGGAAGTCAACAATGGTTCTGTAAGTAATCTTGTTGACCTTGTATTCAAATGCTAACAGAAACAAGGTTATAATCCATAGAATATATTTGTCAAATTAACAATAGCATCTCCCTCCGTGATTCAGATTGTTGCATGAAAGGACCAGAAGCAATAATATGTGTTAAATCTCTAGATGGCGAAATTCAGACACGGACACCATATTCAGAGATTTTTGGTTCGCCCTTTCTTCCGGGACATATCTCACTTCTTTCTGACGGCGATTCAAGACACTGTCTCGCATGAGTAGATCGTATTCCATTCATCAAATGATGTGTGGGGCTTCTTATTTGCAGATACATTGATTCAAACAATATACCATAAGCCTTTGGAAAAGAATTCAGTGCCTGCAACCTGTAAATTAGAAAATAGGATGCATGCACAGTACAAAGTTAGAATCGGAACGTGAAGAACTTGATGCAAGCATACATCCTGCCGGTTAATACGCACGATGGAGAGGATGGCCCCACACGGCGACCGCGGCGGCGGCGTTTCAATCATACGGCTGCATGAACGGCCGCACGAGGGTGGTAGATGGGAGATCGTTGCTGCCTTGCGGGCCCGCTCGGCTCGTTGGCAGCGATGGGCGCGCGGAGAGGCATGTCACGTGGTCAGCGGCATGTGTGTGAGGATGGCGCGCTGTGTGGTGCTGTGAGCGGCGACACCACGGAGGAGTCATGCGGGCGGTGCGCCCGGCCGGACTCCGTTGTACAATTAACCATGTAAAGTATGAGGTTAAGGCTAAGAAACCATCTAAGCCGGAGCATGGAGATCCGGCGGCCGCGGGGGTGGGCAAGCAGCGGTAGGTGTGGATGCGGCTGCCGGATGCGGGGCCGGCGGCGGCGGGATGGAACCCTCGCAAGAGGACCTCGGTCGGGGATCGGGGTCGTGACTCGCACAATACGAGCGACGGACACAAATTCCCATTTTTCCCTTCCCAAACGTTTTCGTCTGCGGTGGCAATCCTGATGTAAATAGAAGCTTGCGAAGGGGTACGTGGGAGGTGGTGTTTGGTGCTCAACATTGGGACGTTCTCGGTTCTTGGATCCACATCTCACGGTCTAGATTTAATGTATCCCGATATGTTTGCTCTTTTAATAGTACTAGTGCTCTCTCCTTCCTAGCTAGGAAGGTCTCTAGTAGGATCCCCAGCTGGAGGTCCTCCCTGGTTCCCATTGGAGGGCGTCTCATCCTCATGACGGTGGTCCTCTCGGCGCTCCCTTCCTTCGCCATGTCCGTGATGCCCATCCCCGAAGGTGTTCCCGCTGGGATGGACAAGCCGCGTCAATCCATGTTTTGGAAGGCCGCGTCGTCTTGCTCCGATGGGGATTGTTAGGTGGCATGGGACTTGCTTGCCGCCTACGTCGGCTTGGCATTGTGGACCTCGGCCTCCAGAACACTTGCCTACTGTTGAAGGTGCTCCACGGGCTCCTCTCTAGGCATGACACGTTGTGGACCCGTTGGGTCCGTCGTTGGCACCTGGGTGCCCACCATGCCAAGCCTACCCCGTCCTGGACACACTGCATGTCGATAATGCACCTTTACCGGTCGATCACCAGAGTCGTCCCGGGGATAGCATCCATATGTCGCTCTGGTACAACTCTTGGTCCCCCTCGGGCCCTCTCTCCACAGATCTTCGTGCTGCGTTCTCCCACTACAACCTCCCTGACACCACGGTCGCGAACACCATGGTTGACAGGAACCTGTGATCCTGCTCATCTTGCGCGTCTATGTGCGGGCATCCGCGGATATTGAGTATGTCCGGTCTGTTCTTTCCAGCCTTTCCCTCCAGGGGGGGGGGGGGGGTGTCGGATGGTCGCCCTGGGGAGTTCGGTGGACTTCCGCGTAGGTGATGTCTACCGATCTATGCGTAGCTCAGGGTGTGTGGTGACATTTCAGTGTGAGAATTGGTGGTGCTTCGCAACGCCAAAAGTCTGGGTAACCTTTTGAATTCTGCGTCATGGGAAAACCAGGACAGACGCCTACCTTCGTTATGTTGGTCTTGTCACATCGGATGACCGTCCCTTCTACCCCGACATGCACCAAGATGCTACCCACCTCTTGCTCGTTGCCCCCGGTTGGTTTAGTTGTGGGCAAGGGTGGCGTCGTTTGTCCACCTCCCCGCCATTGATAATGTTCCCACTCTACTGTATGAGCTTGCGGGCGCCCTTTCGCGCCTACATGAGTTGTCATTTAACACAGCGGTGCTAGCCCTACTGTGGACGGGTTTGGGTTGTCCGTGCCCCCCAGAGCGTGGACACCGGTCCCCCACTTTCTTGGTGTAGTGACCTCTTCCCGCCAAGCTAGTGCACACCTACATATGTACCCCCTCCCCTGTAACTTCTTGTGGGTGACCTGTCACCCCGCCCCCAATGGCTGATCCCGGTTGTGGGACGCCCCGGTACTGTGTGTAAATTTTGTTTGAGTTAATGAAATGTTCAGGTGGGCAGATCGCCCCTCGTTGTTTCCTAAAAAAAAAAACCCTCCAAATGATAATTACTAACCGGAAGCTATGCATCAAGCGGCCAAAGAAGATCATCAAGAAGATGTTCATAATCAAGAATACACAGAAAACGATTTGGACTAAATGTTGCATGATGATCACATCAGAGAGCAGTTGATGGAAGAACCGACTGATGAAAGACAGACTAAAGCCTTTGAGAAGCTGGTCCGAGACTCCAAGACTCCGTTGTATCCCAGATGCAAAAACAATAAGCACAATCTTCTGTTAGTCACGTTCGAACTTTTGAGGATCAAGGCAAAATACAACTTTCCGGACGCGTCTTCGATGAGGCGTTGGATTACATTGCAGAAGTTTTCCTAGAGAAAAATGTCTTGCCTAATAGTACTTACGAGGCCAAGAAGGTTGTCTGTCTTTTGGATTGCAAATACATTGATTCCATTCTTGTCCGAATGATTGCATTGTCTACAAGGGCCAAGGGCGAGAAGTATGAAAACATGCACTGATGTCTGACAAGCAATACATCCCGGTACAAGAAGGGGGCCAAGAAGCAAGCTGACGAGGAAGTGAAGAGTGGTCGACCTACAAAGGTTGTATGGTGTCTTCCTGTCTTTGACATTTCCATTTGCAAAAATAATATTTGGATCAATGATAAATACAAACATGTACTCTTGTGAGTCTTGTCTCTTTATCGAAAAAAATGTACTCTTGTCTAACTTCAAGAACTAACAACATAGTGATCTCCCCACAAAAGGAATACATATATAAATATTCTTAGACATTGTTTTCATATTTATCTTGGTTCAATATCTGTTATCGATACATCATTCCGTGAATACATGCCTGAGGCATTGCCGCTCATTTCTATGTAAAATGCTGGTTTGGACGGAGCTTGGGATGGCGTTGAGTTGCTATCGAGCATGACATTGATTCTCGACATAGTTGGCCTATCCATAGGGTTTTCCTGAACGCAGGATAGCCCAATGTGAACGCACCGCAAAATTTCATCGCGTGAGGATTCACTCCTCAAGTATGGATCAATAATCTCCATGGTTGTTTTTGCTGTCCAGTGTTCCCATATCTGCATCAGTAACAGTAGTTAATTTCTTGCCACTAATAGATAGCTATTGATATTCTATCTGAAATCCTTGCTCTGAAATAAATGTTGTATTTCGAAGGATACAAAGCAAAGTTCTCTCACTTAGATTGCTAATACATACAAAACTGTGCGCATTGTGTGGTCATTATATATGCAATATTTATAAGTGTGCCCGTGTCAAAAAGTCCATTTTTCATAATTGAACACAGTTGGAATATCTTTTGTTGATTATAGTCTGCAGGCAAGTACACTCACAAGACCCGGAAGGTCAACAGATTGGTCCGAAGTGTAGCAGTCACTATTTCTCCTTCCCGTGAGGATTTCCAAAATCAAAACACCGAAGCTGTATATGTCTGACTTCATAGAATACTGCCCACGTAGAGCATATTCTGGTGCCATGTATCCACTGAAAGATAGTGGACAAAATTTCACATCACTTAATGTATAATGCAATATCTCATTACGTAGTACTAATAATACTTTACTTACTATGTTCCAACAACTCGAACTGTGGTATCTTGTAATTGATTACCCCCAAATAGCCTTGCCAAGCCAAAGTCTGAAATCTTAGGGTGCATATTTGCGTCCAATAGAACGTTGCTTGCTTTCAGATCCCGGTGAACTATCTTCAGTAGAGAATCTTCATGCAGATATTGCAATCCTCGAGCAATTCCATTTAATATTGTAAACCTCTTCCCCAATCAATCTCTTTGCGCTTCTCAAAATCTATCAATGCAATAATATCAAGATATCAGAATCTGGACCTTTCCATGGACATCCGAATGTTCTTTTCAGAAATAAGGGGATAATAATGCTCTAATCACTACTACAGAATGACCCTCTGTTGGGGGTCGCCACTAACGGCCACAATTTGCCCGTCAGAACTATCTGAATCTTGCTGCGGCAGAGCAAGGTGCAACTTCACTGACGGGCATTTATAGAGCATGTCCATCGATGTCCTCCACAGCTGACGGGCCGACCATGCCAGTCGGTGGAGGTGCCAAAACCACCGACAGACAGTAGTCTACATTGACGTCGCCCGTCAGTTAAAGTTTGTATTCAACTCATCAATATGTATAATATTGCATCGTAAAAAAGTTAAACAAGTACAAAATCATAGTTCAAATTCACATTGGCGTCGAAATTCGTCTGTCAGTGGAGGTGGGTCTCCCTACCAGTTAATGAAATAAGTATGTGGTTTTGTGTAATACCGAAAAGAAAGGTGTCCAGACTTGTGTTAGGCAAGTATTCATAGACAAGAAGTTTCTCTTCGTCTTGCAAGCAAACACCCACAAGCCTGACAAGGTTTTTATGCTGAAGCTTGACAATCAGGGCTAGCTCATTTTTTAGTTCCCCTATTCCTTGTCGAGAGCTCTGAGAGAGCCTTTTCACAGCTACTTCTTGACCATCAGGAAGGGACCCCTGTGTAGGCAAACAGTTTTGCAACTAATTTTAGAAACAATGGAATGATGGTAAATAAATCGAGCAACCTAAAAGACAAGACGCAAGGATAAGGTATACCTTGTAAACTGCACCAAATCCTCCTTCACCGAGCTTATTATTTTCAGCGAAGTTACATGTGGCAATCCGTAGTGTTGGCAGATCAATTACAAGTGATTCAATACTTTCGAGATCCTCCATTTGAGATGCATCTGTCATAGCAAGATTTCAATAGTTCTGACAAATATAAGTAGCAATTTAGCAACCGACTTCTTAGGACGTAGTGGGGTACTGAGGTATAAAGCATTTGGTGTAATATAGCCACAGAAGTTATACTTAACCAAAAAAAAAGAGTGGTAAAGATAAGAAAACAATGGCAATGTAAATATAAACTGCAGTTAACCTGGGATCGGACCCGTTGGCTGTTATTCCGTTATCATGAGGTAATGGAATCCGGCCCCCTCTCTGGGGAGTCGTTTGAAAAAAAAAATGCCAGTGATGTTTTTTAAAATTTATAATTCATCACAATTTGGTACGGGCAGGTTCTGAAACCTGTTTCAATGGGTCTGATGTGAGCACTGAAGCCTGAAAAAAATTCGTCGCAGAACTTACATGATAATGATTTTTTACTACTTGTTATCCTCCTCCAGCAACAAAGACAAACGGCAGAGCATAGAGCCATAGAAGCCACTGTAGGTACCACGATTGTAAGAATTTTACCAGTTCCGTTACTCTTCGTGTAACCATTGGTTTTCCCGTCTGCAATACTCTTGTTGCCTGAAAGTAAATGCAATGCCTTTTATATTGAACAATTCCTGAACATGTAAGCTTAATTTATAATTATGTACTATAAAATTGTTTTACAAGACAATACTGTATGCAGGCCAGGACATCATGCATGGAAGAGTACTCACAAGAAGCTGCACATCTTTTATCTTTTTGTTAATAGTATTAATTGACAGTAGTAAGGGTAATCATGATTATTGTGGTAAAAAAAAAAAGATTGGAAGTAACATTTTTCATTTTCATTTTGTAATGATGGAGCAGTGACTGTAGAGAGTAGTCGACAGAGCTTAAGAGACTGGAGAGAATTTTCGTAGGCAAACAAAACACACCTGTCTCCGGCAGCTGCACCATGCTGGGGCCTGCGTAGAACGGGTACACCTCATACCGCACGCTGCATCGCAGCCCGGTGATCCTGACGCCCTTCGCATCTCTCATCTCTCATCTCGCTAATTTTTTTTTAATAATACATTTTTTTAATTAAATTCAAAAAATATTACGCAAAATCACGAAATTGCAAAAATAATACGGCCTCGGCCCAGCTTGGGCCGATAAGGGCCCGTCGGCCAGGCTTGGGCCGATTTGGCCTTATCGGCCAGACTTGGGACGACGAGATCGCATGGTGGGCCAGGCCTGCGCCCGACAGGCCGTTACGCGTCACGGGTGGGCACTAATCGGCCAGAACTCAGCCGACCGGCCTGTCGGCCAGGGCTGGGCCGACAGGACGCTGGATAAGACCAGCCTTGCCCACATCTTCCTCCTGTCGTCCTCTTTCTCCTTTTCTTCTTCCTCTCAAACCAGCAGCTCCTTACTGCGTTTCAGCGGCGATCTGTCCATCCAGCCACCAAATCTTCCTTCTACAAGTGTTAGAGAGTTAAGGCAGCTCAGATCTACAGATGTGTTGGATTATTGTGTGATTTCGTGTTGTTTGGTTGGAGTAATGGTGGAGTTTAGGTGGAGGTTGCTGTAGGGTGGTGGATGGTGCAGCGTGGTGGTGGTGAAGCGGTGTTGCATTGGCGGTGGTGGTGACGTTGCTGGTCCATTGAATCGGCACGCTTCAAGGGTATGCGTTTATTTTGCTAGTAATATTAAGTACATAGTTGTTCCCGGTTGTAACAGTAAATTGGTGTCACATTTTTAGGTTGTTGAGATGAGTAATTTAGTGAAATGTTTGTTTTTCTACGGTCCTGGCGAAGTTGTAGTAAATGAGCATGGAGCTGATTTGGGTGAGTTTCGATGGTCAGAGTTGGAACTGAGTGACCCACAAACATGGTCTATAAGTCAGCTGAAAGATTGGTTGGCAGCGTGTTTAGGGCTTCCTGAAACAGACACCGTCGGTGTGCATGCACTGTGGACGAAGACAAGGTCCCCGGTGTTTTTTTATTTGAGGCCGATAGAACGGACCTCTCAGATGGTGCGATGGTTGCAAGGCTGCGCAACCAGGGGATGTACCCCTCATGCCTTACTGATACCTGTCGCGAAGGAGGTGATTCCGCGTGAAGGCGAGGGAGGGCACGATCCTGGCCAGAGTAGTCAGGAGATGCAATTTTCTGGACATGATTATAATCAGGGAGATGTTGGAGGTGGTGGTTATGACTATGGCCAAAATAGTCAGACAGAGCAGATGGAAGAGGAAGATGTTGGAGGTGGTAGTTATGAATCTGGCCAAAATAGTCATACAGAGCATATGGAAGAGGGAGATGAAGATGCTGCTGAGGCAGCAGCAGACGATGTATTCCAAGAAATGATGGAAGAGGAAGACGAAGATGGTGGTAGTGCTTATGGGCATGATTCCGACGAGTCGGATGACGAACATGTGGTGCCAAATCCTGCGTCCTGGAGTCATGATTTCTCGTCGTCAATGACAGTGAACGATGGTCATGATTCTGCCTGGGAATACCATCAGAACCAGGTTTCTGCGGGTGCTCTATATACCGACAAGCAACATTTGCAAGATGCAATCATTAAGTGGGCAATGTCGACTTGCAAGACATTCAAAACCAAGGTGTCGAGTAAAAAATATCTGACAATGGAATGTGAGGTAGCAGGGTGTCCTGGAAGGGTGCACGGTTATCGTCCTCACTTCGGCATAAACTGGAAAGTGAGCGACGTAGTACAGCACACATGTAGAATTGAGAGTATTCCTCAAGATCATCGTAACATTTCGTCGACGCTTATAGCTCGGTTGCTGTACTCAGAAATAGTACAGGGCAAAGCTATGGAAGCGAAGGCTATTATACATAAGGTGTTCACCAGGTTCAAGTACAAAATATCTTATGGCAAAGCTTGGAGGGCTAAGCAGATGGCACTTGAGAAAAGATTCGGATCGTTCCTAGACTCATATGACTCAGTTGTTCGGCTCCTCTACACATTGCAGGCCCGTAATCCAGGCACATATGTTGACGTCAAACACTTTTGGATGGCAGAGTTTCCAAACGTAAAGGTGCTGCATCGTGTGTTCTTCTCTTTCGGTGTATGCATAGAAGCTTTCACTAACTGTCGACCAGTTATCTGTGTTGATGGTACATTTCTTACTGGCAAGTATAGGGGACAAATCTTGACTGCCATTGGTCAGGATGGCAACAATCAGATCGTGCCACTTGCATTTGCTTTTGTGGAGAGCGAGAACACTGAAAGTTGGACTTGGTTCTTCAGGCAGCTTAAAATAGCAGTAGTAAAAGATAAGCCGAACGTGTGCATCCTTCATGACCGCCATGCTGGTATACTGAACGCCGTCAAGGCACTCACAAACCCTGTGGCCGCGGAACAAACGCCATGGCTAGACCTGCAGAGTCGTTGGTGCATGCGCCATTTGGGGGCCAATTTTTTCTCACAGTTCCGAGATAAGGCTTTGATGAATCTATTCAAAAAACTGTGCAAGCAGAACCAATTCTGGAAATACACATTTGTACGTGGTAAGCTTGATGACTTCACTAACCAGCATGTTAGGCAGAGGAGAGCTGCACGAAATGTTGCAGTAGCAGCACATGTGCAACTTGTGGCGCAACAGCTAGCAACCGGACCTCCACCAGCTGAGGATGTACCTGTTGGGCTTTGTGACTTGCCAGGATTTGATCCGCCTGGTGTTAGGAGAAAGACTGGGAGGTTGATCAAAAACTTTCAGCAGTGGATAGAGCACGAGCCTCTTGAGAGGTGGTCTTTGCTGCACGACACTTATGGAGCCAGGTACGGTGTTATGACTACCAACCTTGCTGAAACATACAACTTCGTTCTTAGAGGAAATAGGGCATTGCCACTTACAGCCATTGTGGAGGGTATTTTTGAGGGCACAGTCAAGTATTTCAGAGAAAGACGCCAGAAAGCTCACATGCATATCGTTAACAACCCAAACACACCTTTTTGTGAGAAGATTACGGAGTACATGGATAGGAAGATGGCAAAAGCTCGTACTCATGCTGTGCAGGCCATAGGAAATCAAGAAAGGAGGTTCGAGGTACGCTTACCTTCTGACAAGTTTGGTTGCGGAAATCAGCTCAGAACGCATGAGGTGCGAATTGGAAATGAAGCCCGACCAACATGTGACTGCACATGCAATAAACCAAAATTGCTTCACCTGCCCTGCTCCCATGTATTGGCTGCATGTGGCCAACTCGGACTGTCAGCCATCTCGTTCGTTTCACCATATTATTTGAACGAGTCTGTGCTTAATACCTGGACCGGTGAAATGGTGGGATTTCGAGCTGTGGGTAATTTTAACACGGTTGACCCTAATGAAAGGCAGTACATCCCCAACCCAAGGCTACTGCGTCCTGGTAGAGGTAGACGACCGTGCAAGCGTATCAGAAATGGTATGGATGAATCTGAAGCCGGAGTCCCGACAGTGCAATGTTTCTTGTGCAATGATTTTGGTCACAGGGACACTGCTTGTACAAAATTCCCACCTACGAATGCTGCTCCGGCAACTAGAGCAGCTGCTCCACGTGGGCGAGGCAGCCGAGGACCAAGAGGAAGGGGAAGAAACTAGGATGTTTTAAATTTGGACTGTGCTTTTATTTGTAATAATGAGGATCAATGTTTTAAAATTGGACTATGTGTGGATCAGTGATTTAAATTTGGAGTTTGATTTCATCTGTAATTTGTCTGCATTTGTGGCTAAAAAAGAGGAGGGAGAGGTGGGAAAAAATGGAAGAAGAGCTTCTCGGCCCAGATTGGGCCGACAGGCTCTTGTCGTCCCAGTTCAGGCCGATAGGCCCAGTCGGCCCAGCTCTGGCCGACCGGTTTCTCTGCCACACGCAGAGCCGGCCGACAGTACCTTATCGGCCCAGGCCTGGCCGACAGGACCTAATCGGCCCAGGCCTGGCCGAGGCCGTATTATTTTTGAAATTTCGTTATTTTGTGTAATATTTTTCGAATTTATTTAAAAAAATGTATTATTAAAAAAAAATTAGCTCTCATCTCAGCAATCACTGCGGCAAGGCAATGACGGCACTGCCCCGGCGTCAGGTCAGGGGTGCACCACGCCATACCGTAGATATTGGGAAGGGTGGCAACAAAGGCGATGGTTCCGGTCACGAACTTTCTCGTTGAGTTGACGGTGGGGACGTACTCGACCATGGCGTTAAGGAGCTCGTAGACGAGCGTGTCGTACCGGCCGACGAGGTCGAAGGTGATGTTCTGGGCCTCGTAGATCATCACCTCCTCCGAATTGGTGGTCGAGACGAGCAAGTCTCGATCCGAAAACTCGAGGAGGCAGATGTCGTAGAAGATGGCGATACCCCTGTTGTAGGGGCACAGCTTCTGCGCATCCGTGAAGCCGGCGGTGATGCAGGCGAGGCAGACGGGAGCATCCTGGTCGCCGCGGCATACCCCGAAGGCATGAACCCTTTCCGGTGCCGTGCCGGTTGCGGCTGTGGCGAAGAGGCCAGGAGACGTGGAGACATCGGTTGGTAGGGCCGTGGCGACCTGGCGGAGGTTGTCCTCGTAGGTGATGTTGGCCGTGTAATTGCCGGTGTTGTTGCTGCATACCTCCCAGGGCATACCAGCCGCGAGCGGTGTGAGGGAAATCAACAAGCCCGTAACCGCCATGGCCACGGCATGGCGGCGGATGTACATGCCGCTAATTAAGTGCCCGTAACAGAAGAGGTGGGTGCCTGAGTGCACCTGTGCTTTTTTGTTCCGGGGAAAAGCAGGATGTATGATATCTTTTTGTTCCGGGCCGGGGAAGAAGACTTGTTAGCTATCAGTCACCCCCTACTGAATCACTGCCGCACTGGTGAGGGAATCAACTTTCTTCAGTTGGACAGATAGAGGCCGCCCGAGTCGATGCTGCACTATTGTGGTGGCCATGCAAACACTCTTTATCTAAAAAAAAAATTGTGGTGGCCATGCAACCTCACATTGATATTTGAGAGGAAAAGACATGCGATCGGTCGAACGATCCTGGCCAAAAATCGGTCGCCCGTTCGCGGGGCCCACCCATGTGATTGGCAGCTACCTTCTCTCCACTCACTGCATGCTACTTTCTCGTTTTTTTCTCTGCTCGCTCCACGCACAAGTTTTTTTTTTTTGAAACGAGTCAAAAGCTTTGCCTGCTATATTGATAAAGAAGAGAGAATCCGCAGGTGGCCGAGCTCCGTCGCCTCGTCACCCGCAGGTCCGTTCTCTCCCTGCCCCTCTGTGTCGCCGCCGCGCCGTGGTTCCCGTTCGGCCGCTGCGCGTTGATGGCTACGTGTTGGTGAACCCCAAAGGAAGGTTATGATGTAGACAGCAGAAGTTTTCCCTTGAATAATCTACCCAAGGTTATCAATCCAGTAGGACTTGACGATCTATCGGAAGGTTGTTGATGTTGACTCCCCCTGGCGCTAGGGAGCTTGCACCAACGTGGAATCTGCACAGACACAAACCAGAACTTTGCCCAACACGAAACAGAGAGGTTGTCAATCTCTCCGGTCTTGCAGAAACAAAGAGTTAAACGTATGGTGTGGAAAACAGCAGGAAAAACAGCAAGTAACAGGAAACAGATGATTGCAGCAGGTTGTGTAAACAGTATGAGGAAATTGGACCAGGGTCCACAGTTCACTAGTGGTGTCTCTCTCAGAACAGATAACTAGCATGTTGGGTAAACAAATTACAGCTGGGCAATTGACAAATAGAGAGGGCATAACAATGCAATACATGCCAAGATGTCTACTATGAAATCTAGTTGGGCATTACAACAAAGTACATAGACCGTTATTCCAACCGCATCTATGCCTAAATAATCCACCTTCAAGGCAGCATCCGCATCCTATTCAGTATTAAGTTGCTAACAACAGATTATTGCATGAAGTAAAGTGTGTAATGTAATCAATACAAGTGCCCTTGGACACTGCACCAATGTTTTATCCCTAGTAGCAACAGCACATCTACCATCTTAGACCTTTCTGTCACTGATCCAGATATCTAGAGACTGAACCCACTATCGAGCATAAATACCCCCTCTTGGAGTCACAAGCATCTACTTGGCCAAAGCATCTACTAGCAACGGAGAGCATGCAAGATCAAGAGCACATAGATAAACAACTTGAATAAACATGGTATCAATATTCATCGGATCCCAGCAAACACAACATCTAGCATTACAATAAGATGATCTTGATCATGTTAGGCAGCTCACAAGATCTAAACATGGAGGCACAAGGTAGAGAGACAACCATCTAGCTACTGCTATGGACCCGTAGTCCAGGGGTGGACTACTCACGCATCACTCCGGAGGCAGGCATGGTGATGTAGAGCCCTCCGGTGATGATCTCCCCTCCGGCAGGGTGCCGGGAAGAGCTTCAGAACTCCTCCGATCTGAGATTGACGATGACGGCCGCGACGGAACTTTTCGTGGAATATGATCGACCGTAATAGGGTTTTCGCGTCGCGGAGAATATATAGGCGAAGAGGCGGCGTCGGTGGCCGAGGGGGGCCACCACGCCATAGGGGGGCGCGGGCCCACCCTGGGCCGCGCCCTAGTGTGGCGTGGCCCCCTGGTGGGTCTGCTCCGACTCCCCTTTGGACTCCGTGATCTCCTCGTGATATTATTGACGATGTCTTTTGTTTCGTCCAATTCCGAGAATATTTCCTTAATAGATTTTCTGAAACCAAAAACAGCAGAAAACAGGGAACTGGCACTGTGGCATCTTGTTAATAGGTTAGTCCCAGAAAATGCATAAAAATGATATAAAGTGTAACCAAAACATGTAGCAATTGATATAATAACAGCATGGAACATCAAAAATTATAGATACGTTTGAGACGTATCAAGCATCCCCAAGCTTAGTTCCTGCTCGTCCTCGAGTAGGTAAACGATAAAAACAGATAATTTTTGAAGTGACATGCTACCAACACAATCTTTGATCAAATAACAATGTAATGCACATGATCTGAATGAAGTGATCCAAGCCAATGGTCTATAGTTTGCAAGCAAGTAAATAAAGAGTAAACATAAGTGATCACACAAGTGCAAACTTTCATGAATAATACTATAAAACATTTAGAGATATAATAGTCTAACATAATAGTTAGTTCACAGCAGCAATAATTTCAACATGAAAGTGTTTGTATCAACACAAAGGAAGATAATAGCTTCAGCTTTTGCTTCAACTTTCAACATGTATATCATATAGATAATGTCAATGCAAAGAATATGATCAACCAAACACAAAGTTATGTAAAAACTGTTATACTGGAGTTGACAATGATGTTTGCTTAAGTAGACAGAAAGAAGTGGGAAAACTGACTCAACATAAAAGTAAAAGAATGGCCCTTCGCAGAGGGAAGCAGGGATTAACATCATGTGCTAGAGCTGTAGTTCCCGAAGGCATATAGAGAGCATAAAATATTGTTTTGTAAGGTAATGGTGTATACAGGTGTCAACAAATCAAATAGCAGGTACTTGTCATCTTCCATGGCTAACTAACTTTTAGAGCGGTTCCGAGAGTTTTTAGGACTGCACTTGTAACAAGCACTTATTGGTGACACTCCTCCCAACCATTTACTTTCCACAAACCATGGCTAACCGAATCCTCGGGTGCCCACCAACATTCACCATGGAGGAGTGTCTATTTATTTATTTATTTATAGGGTGGACTAACCAGCTCTTTAATGCAAAATAAAAGGTGGAGAAGCAGATGAAGCTGCCAATCCTTGTAAATTAATTAGCATGGAAGATGACAAATCTCACTACTACGTCCTTATGAGCTTTTCAAGTAGTGACACAAAAAGGAAATGTAACAGTTTTGAGTAGTTAGTAGATAGCACATGAAGAAATTTACTTGGAATGGTGAAAACACCACATAATAGGTAGGTATGGTGGACACAGGTGGCATGGATTTGGCTCAAGGTTTTGGATGTACAAGAAGCATTCCCTCTTAGTACAGAGTTTAGGCTAGCAAGGTTATTATAAGCAAACATCATTATCAACTGGAATAGCAAGAGTGTACATAAAACACAAGGTTTGACGAACCATAGACTCCCACTGTCTTCCTTGTTAACACATAGCCTTCATCCAAAAATTATCTAGACTACTATGGACTTCCAATTATGCAACAGATTATTATAGCAGAAAATCCTTATAGTAGTTCTTCATTAATAGCCATTACTTACATGATGCACAAGCTTAAACATTAATTACTTGACAGCTCAAAACAATTGGCAAGCATCAAATTACTCAAGACAACGATCTAAAAAGATTCATGTAAGCATTTTATACCACTACCACATGCATAGCATTTTTCTGGTCCAACCAAACACCAATCAACTTATTTGACAACTCTCCAAACAGATATAAGTGAAGCAAGAGAGTACTTTCTTCAAAAGAAACTGAAAGCTCTAACAAGAGATGTATGAAAAACTGAGAGCTAACAGCAATAACAGCAACTAGACAGGAATACTCAACAAGTATAAGTGAAGCACAAGAGTATTCTAATGAAAAAGTGGAGCGTGTCTCTCTCCCAAACATGAATACTAGGATCCAACAAGTATAGCACAGCAAACAAAACAAAACAAACTGAAAACAAAAACACACTGACGCTCCAAGGAAGAGTACACTAGCATGAAGCAATAAAAATATAGCACCATTAGAGATGACCTGATAATTTGTAGATGAAGAAGGGGATGCCTTGGGCATCCCCAAGCTTAGATGCTTGAGTCTTCTTGAAATATGCTGGGGAGGTAAGCCTCCCCAAGCTTAAGCTCTTCACTCTTCTTGATCATGTAATATCATTCTCCTCTATCAACACTTGAAAACTTCCTTCACACCAAAACTTAACAGCTTTTCTCATTAGCAGGTTAGTGCACTAAAAGATAATACTTCAAAGTTCTAGCAAAGACAAAACTCACAAGCCAACTATTTTAAACATTAGCCACTGTTACTAGGCTCAAGTGGGCACTTTTACACGAAAAGAAACCACTTAAAAACTTGTAAAAGAGAGAATGCAAAATAAAAGACAGAATCTGTCAAACCAGAACAGTCTGTAATGACGAATTTTTTCGAGGCACTTACGATGCTCAGATGAAAACTTTTGAAATAATGAAAGTTGCGTAACATCATCAGGAACATGCACAAAAAGTTTCAGCATTTTTCGATTTTTTCTGATTTTCTACTGAATTAAACGGTGACGAACAGCAATCTGTCCCAATGCAGTCCCGAAAATAAAACCAACTTTGCATTAGTAACTCTCCTTGGCACAACAAAACAGCAAATAAAAGATACAAAGGAGTTGCTACAGAGGTAAACAAGCATCCTTGACTCAAGAAAACAAAAATAAAACAGCAAATAAAAACATGGGTTATCTCCCAGAAGTGCTTTTCTTTAATGCCTTTCAGCTAGGCTTTAGGATTTTAATGATGCTCGCATAAGAATAAGAGTTGAAAAACAAAGAGAGCATCAAGAGGCAAATATCAAAATCATCTGAGTCTAACCCACTTCCTATGCAGAGGAATATTGTAGTAAAACAAATCATTGAAGCATAAAGCAGCTAGCATAGGAAGATGCAACAAATCCAACTTTAAAACTTCCAACACAAAGAGAGGTATTTTAGTGACATGAAAACTTTTAAAACCATCTTTCCTCTCTCATAATAATTTTCAATAGCATCATAAACAAACTCAACAACATAACTATCACATAAAGCATGCTTTTTATGATCTACAAACACATAACTTTTATCAAGCAAGATAGTGGGATCAAAAATTTCAAACCCACTTTTAGACATATTGAAACAAGTTGATTGATCACTCTCAATAGTAGAATTAATAATATTATCAAGCAACATAGGACCATCATCTAGAGCTTTATCATAAACATTTTCTAAGCAAACACTCTCATTACCATGCATTTCGAAATTAGGAATAAAAAGAGGATTATCATAAGACTTATCAAAATAGCATGGATTTTCATAAACAACATTGGGGGAAATATTTGGTACTTCTGTTATTTTTGCTTTCTCTTGAGTCAAGGAATGTTTGTCTACCTCAAATTTATCAAAAGAAGTTATTTCAATAGTATCATTACCAACTTCCCCAAGCTTAATATTTTCCATAGCATTAGCAACAACCATGTTCAAAGAGTGTATACCAATATCATTGGTACTATCATGCAAATAAAGTTCCATAGGTTTTTTAATTTTCTCTTCAAACACATCATGTCCTAGCTCAAGATAAATTTCATAAAGGTTTCTCAAGTTGTTTTCAGCCATAGGACAAGTTTCAAGCAAAGTACCCATGAATAGCAAGCAAAGAACTAGACATAATAACAAACCGAAATAAACTAGATGCAGGAATTTAATTTTTTTGGATTTTTGATTTTAAACAGCAAGCAAAACAAAACTAAAACAAGACAAAAACAAAGTAAAGAGATTGGAACTGAGAGACTCCCCTTTCAATAGCCTCCAAGTCCCCGGCAACGGCGCCAGAAAATAGCTTGATGACTACGTGTTGGTGAACCCCAAGAGGAAGGTTATGATGTAGACAGCAGAAGTTTTCCCTTGAATAATCTACCCAAGGTTATCAATCCAGTAGGACTTGACGATCTATCGGAAGGTTGTTGATGTTGACTCCCCCTGGCGCTAGGGAGCTTGCACCAACGTGGAATCTGCACAGACACAAACCAGAACTTTGCCCAACACGAAACAGAGAGGTTGTCAATCTCTTCGGTCTTGCAGAAACAAAGAGTTAAACGTATGGTGTGGAAAATAGCAAGAAAAACAGCAAGTAACAGGAAACAGATGATTGCAGCAGGTTGTGTAAACAGTATGAGGAAATTGGACCCAAGGTTATCTGCCAAGATATCTACTATGAAATCTAGTTGGGCATTACAACAAAGTACATAGACCGTTATTCCAACCGCATCTATGCCTAAATAATCCACCTTCAAGGCAGCATCCGCATCCTATTCAGTATTAAGTTGCTAACAACAGATTATTGCATGAAGTAAAGTGTGTAATGTAATCAATACAAGTGCCCTTGGACACTGCACCAATGTTTTATCCCTAGTAGCAACAGCACATCTACCATCTTAGACCTTTCTGTCACTGATCCAGATATCTAGAGACTGAACCCACTATCGAGCATAAAAACCCCCTCTTGGAGTCACAACCATCTACTTGGTCAAAGCATCTACTAGCAACGGAGAGCATGCAAGATCAAGAGCACATAGATAAACAACTTGAATAAACATGGTATCAATATTCATCAGATCCCAGCAAACACAACATCTAGCATTACAATAAGATGATCTTGATCATGTTAGGCAGCTCACAAGATCTAAACATGGAAGCACAAGGTAGAGAGACAACCATCTAGCTACTGCTATGGACCCGTAGTCCAGGGGTGGACTACTCACGCATCACTCCGGAGGAAGGCATGGTGATGTAGAGCCCTCCGGTGATGATCTCCCCTCCGGCAGGGTGCCGGGAAGAGCTTCAGAACTCCTCCGATCTGAGATTGACGATGACAGCCGCGACGGAACTTTTCGTGGAATATGATCGACCGTAATAGGGTTTTCGCGTCACGGAGAATATATAGGCGAAGAGGCGGCGTCGGTGGCCGAGGGGGCCGCCACGCCATAGGGGGGCGCGGGCCCACCCTGGGCCACGCCCTAGTGTGGCGTGGCCCCCTGGTGGGTCTGCTCCGACTCCCCTTTGGACTCCGTGATCTCCTCGTGATATTATTGACGATGTCTTTTGTTTCGTCCAATTCCGAGAATATTTCCTTAATAGATTTTCTGAAACCAAAAACAGCAGAAAACAGGGAACTGGCACTGTGGCATCTTGTTAATAGGTTAGTCCCAGAAAATGCATAAAAATGATATAAAGTATAGCCAAAACATGTAGCAATTGATATAATAACAGCATGGAACATCAAAAATTATAGATACGTTTGAGACGTATCACGCGTGCTCGTCGCCGGCCACGCTCCGGCGACCCAAAAGGAGTGGCGCCGCCCCCTTATGGTAGCCCGCGTCCGCGCGCGTCGAAGGAGACTTCGCGCGCATCCCCTCACGGCTTCTCTCGTCGAGCCCGTGCTCAACCAGAGCAGCAGCTCCATTGCTGACGTCATGCCGATGTCAGCGGGCCTTTTCTTTTTCTGTAATTATTAAAATGCTGACATGTGGGTCCAAGTTGTAATTATTAAAATGTTTTCTGTAATTATGGTTGATTGCTAGATCATATATCTGTAATTATGGTTGATTGCCATTGTAATTCGAAAGTATTTAATTTTTTAGAGACAAAATGATTATCCTTGTGTTGTTCGTAGTTCGAAAGTATTTAATTTCTACTTGTGTTATTGTTTGTGCAAACTAATATATCAACTTTCAAATATACACATAAAAGTGTTTTCATACATGTAACAAGTTTTACATTGTCCAAACTCAAAAAAACATTCAACTCCAAGATTCATACATCCAAACAGGAATTGGAATCGTGTTTTACCCTCTGATTCCAGCCATAAATTCTAGTGACAACCAAACAGCGGAATTGGAATTGGTGATGAATATTGTGTATAAGAAATATTGTTGATGAATATTGTGTATAAGAAATATTGTTGATAAATATTGTATATAAGAAATATTGTTGATGAATATTGTGTATATGAAGATGACTATTGGCATACCACTTATCATATTACATTCGGTTTGTAGTTAAGCTATGGACGCCCGCGACAGCGACGGCGGTGAAGAGTTAATATTCAAGATGATATGTGAAGGTAGAGAAGGTGGAGAAGATGCCGGTGGAGAAGGTGGAGAAGATTACAGCTCACAATTTTTGAACGACTCCGGTGAGAGAGATGAGCTAGAACCAAGAGACGAAGGGACCTTAACAAATTCCGGCGAGGTATATTAAGCCTCTGTTGATCACTTGATACATTAATTGATTTGTATCACACTTATTAACGAATCTTTCTTCTTTTAGCCCTCCAGA
The DNA here is from genome assembly GCA_947311845.1 of Poa pratensis. Taxonomy (NCBI): domain Eukaryota; kingdom Viridiplantae; phylum Streptophyta; class Magnoliopsida; order Poales; family Poaceae; genus Poa; species Poa pratensis. The sequence goes on from CAMZMU010000038.1 coordinate 23,301,008, forward strand.
TCGATCCAATCTGCTAATAGGCAACGAGGCCCGACCGAAAAGTTACCCGATCATGCAAGGTTGGCGATCGACGAAGTCGCTGAAGATGGCGAACCAGTTGCTCCCAAAGAGAACGTTCGTAAATTTATAAGTCAATGAGGAGTTATTGTTAGGGACACCATCCCGATCACCACTCGAGAATGGAATAAGCCAAAGGTAGACGATGGAGTTAGTTATGTCGACCAAAGATCCAAAGATGAGCTTTGGAATACGCTCATGTCACATTTCAACCTACCGCCAGATCTCGACGATGCCATGATGAAGAAAGTCAAGGCGTGGGCTCTTAAGAAGATGGCCACACAATTCCAGACATTCAAGAAAAATTTATATAGTGAATATAAGAAAAATGGAACTCCAACATTCACTGGAGCACTAGAGAAGATAAAAGATCACTGGGACGCATTTGTGGCATACAAGGATTCGTCTGAAGCTCTGGCAAGGTCGGCAAAAAATAAGGAAAATGCAGCGAAAAAGAAATATCACCATACTATGGGGACAGGTGGCTACAAGACTGCCGTCTCTAAGTAGGAAAATAATGATGCCGACCTGATTGCTAAAGGGATCACTCCAGCTACAGTGGATTGGCCCGAGAGGTCCAGGCAGTGGTGGTACGGACATGGGGTATCGTTGGACCAATAGACAGGGGAGATGGTTGTAAGGGAAAAAAATTCAAACACCCTCGAAAGAGCTTGTTACAGCAATAAACGATGTTCGGGAGGGAAAATTCCATCCCGAGAGAGAGAGAACGACGAGCTGACACGCGCCCCCGGGAACAAAGAACACGTAGGACGAACATGAGGCAAAGGCGCCGGTGTCACGTGGAGGGAAGGGTTTTCGGAGTACAGTGAAAGTTATAGAAGCCGTGAGAGAAAAAAGAAGCAGGAGGCAGACCGGTTAGCGAAGCTAGAAAAACAGAACGAGGAATTGGAACGCAAGTTCATGCGGCAGCAGGAGCAACTGGACACACTTAGCCAGCAAAGGGCATTTCAGCGGCAGCAAGAAGATCCTGCAATCGATACTATCGTCCCATCGTCTCAGCGGAAAAGCAGCGTGGGTTCCACGGAGGTCCTGGCTGATCGTGATGCAGTGATGGATGAAGCACCGATGGCTCGCTACCCCGTGTATGATATCACGGAGAGGACAGATTGTGAGCTACATCAGTCAATGAAGAACATATCCTTCAAGGTGGCAGTCGGCTTTGCTTTACCTAATGAACCTGGAGCAAGCTACCATGGCAGTCAGATTCCAGCTGGGTATGCTCGTGTCGGGGTGGATCAAGTTCTGAATGGATATGAGACATTAGAGCTTGACATGCCTGCAGGTGAAGAAGTGGAGATCACGACACTGGGAGAAGCCAAGCGTGGTATCGCTCTATGGAAAAAGGAATACATCGTGTTTGCAGACTCGGAGCCAAGGCCACCGACTCCTTCGAGTAGCAATCCACCACCTCCAAGTCCACCCCTCCCCGATAGGGACCCCAGCGCGAGTCCATCTCGATCTCTGGCGCGTCAGTCGACTCCGCCCACTAAGTGGCTAAAGCTGAAGCCCACCGCTTCGCCGACTAAGAAGAAAGGTGGAAAGAAGAAAACCAAGGACGACAAGGCTCCTGCCAAGTTACCTTGCGACATGACTGATGAGAAGCTCAAAGAGCGCGTGGATGCCGAAGTGAGAGCCCATTTTGCACTGAAACAGCCCGAGCCAAAGGAGAAAATACCTGAAAAAACCGTTGAGCACTTTAAGAGCATGCTTAGGCAAGTACCGTCACATGTGGCTAATAGGCCAACAGATCGACTATGAGCGCTCTATTCAGAAGTCATATTCAAAACAGATGAAGAAGACGAGAAGTAGTGCAAGCGGAAAGCCGCAAGCGAAAAAAGTTCCCCAGCTCGGAGAACAGGAAATACAATCGATCCCCCGCTCCAGGTGTTTCCGGACGACTGCAGCGTCATTGCTAGCAACATTGGTATCAGTGCTGCTCAACTGATGGGCCACGCAGATATCCCCATGGCTGATCTAGCATGGAAATATGTCCATGGGGCGCCTATGGTCAGACCTGAGAAGCTCCACCATCTACCAACACAAATGCGAAGATTGCATGAGTGGTACATGGAAGTCGCAAAGGAAGGGCGAACCATGCTATGGGTGGTACATAAGAAAGAGCATTACTTTTTTGAAAACCAGATAATGATTCAGTTTGAAGAATTGTTTCAGTTATACAATAAAGACGCCCTCGACAAATCTATCGTCAGTTGCTATTGCCTGTAAGTGATTTATTTCTGTAATATAAGTCTCTAACTCAGCTCGTTCATTCCCTGTAATTATCCTCACTATATTCTTTTGTACGCTATTATGCAGAATTAATGAAGATTCTCGAATGCAAAAAAGGGAGAATCTATGACATTGGGTTCGTTGACCCATATACCGTTAATGAAGTTACGATACAGAACCACCCCGACGACACATCGGCTAACATGCTAAGGTTTTTAAAGGAACAAAATACTGCATCAGAAATACTATTTCCTTACAAATTCAAGTGAGTGTTAGTTACTGTCTTGTACACATTCTGTTTGTGCTTACTCGATGTTTACTGTAATTGATGAGCTATGCATGCCTGCGTATATAAACGTGCGCAGGTTCCACTGGATTCTGCTAATCATCAGAGTTGGAGTAGTTGATGTCATGGACTCATTAAATAAACACCCTGAAGAGTACACCAGCGTGGTTTTAATGCTCCGGAAGTAATATATCAGCATCTTTCGTTCATTTCCTGATATCAAGTAATTAATAATTTCTTTATTCATTTTCTTTGCCGGGCAGGTGTTGGAAACAGTTCATCAAGGATGTTGTCGGTGAATGGAAACAGGAGCTGCGTTTTGGACGGATCCCGGTAAGTAGTACTAGCTTGGTCCGCGCATCTCTTTAATTCTAGTTTCAATACCATTATCATGCTTGATTATTATTTGATTGAATTCTATTCTCGTAAAGTGCATGAGGCAGAAACATGGGACTAATTTATGTGCATACTACGTTTGCGAGTTCATTCGCATGACGACCAGTGAGCGGCGCAGAAATCTAAGACAACTTCAAGTACGTAAATACTATTCACAATTTTATTTTATTACCATCAATTGTGTTGAGTTTCATTCATGATTTTTTAATGATGATTTGATATATATACACACAACTCATATATTCATATTGATCTCGTTTTTTAAAGACCGAAGAGATGTGGGAGAAGCTCCTACCAGAGAACCACCTACGAGCAATTCAAGAGGAATTGGCGGGATTTTGCTTACGGAGGTCGTATCTCCAAACGGAGAATACCATTGCCGTTAATGCCTCCGTGTAATTTAATGATCTCGCAAACGTAGCAACTCTATTCCCAAATTGTATATATATATGTCGTCTCCTACCGAAGGACCGCCTACGAGCAATTGATCGAGAGGTCTCATATATTTTATTTTCCCAAATTGTATATATATGTATGCTTGAAAGAGAAATTATACTATATATGCATCGACGTGTACAGTATGTAGTAGCGTAGAATATGTATACGAAAATTTGTTTGAAATGAAAAATAATTGAATGGAAAACACAAAATAATTGAATTAAAAACGCAAAACCCTAAACCCACCCTACCCTGAACCCTGAAAAATAACTGAATAAAAAAACAAAAAACACAGATCTTTAGTCCCGGTTGGTAACACGTCCCACCTGGGCGCACGGCCGTGCCCACGTGGAGGGTTCTTTATTCCTGGTTTGTAACAAACCGGGACTAAAGGGCGGGGCCTTTAGTCCCGATTGCGTAGTCCCGGTTGGGGAACCGGGACTAGAGGCCCTTCCCAACCGGGACTAGAGGCCGTTTTTCTACTAGTGGTTGGTCATCATCAGATTGATAGTATTCCAGATTAAAGAAGATTCTTCAAGATCTGTTTATTTGGAAGAGCTGTCGTACTATACGATATGTGTTTATCTCGCGGTTGCCAGCGAAGCACTGGCCGGTGGCTTGGCGCAGGGCCACCGTGGCCTTGACGCACCGCGATGGCGAATAGCCGTGTGTCACGAACCTGCTCTCTCACACACCCAAACACACAGGATACAATGATACAAGGGGCCTCGATGTCACATCGAGAAGGGGAAATCGTCCAGCACGAGGCTAGCGATGAAGGAAGACACTACGGGAGACCGCCTCTTTCCCGTGTGCCAAAGACACACGACGAAGGCCGGAAAACACACGGGAAAGGCTTTCCCGTGTGCCGCACACGGGAAAGAGCACACGGGAACGAGCTCTTTCCCGTGTGCCGAAAATCGGGCACATGGTAAAGCTGCTGAGTGGGCCCCACCGCCACTTGACGACGATGACGGACGTTAACGGCGGGCTGACAGGTGGGCCCCACCGGTCGCTCTTTCCCGTGTGTAAACTCACAGGAAAGCCACTTCCCATTCCCGTGCGCAAACACACGGCGAAGACGGGTGAGGTCGTTAAAAAAAATCCCCGTCCGGACGGGCACGGTTGTCCCACCCCGCTGTCCGGCCGTCCTCCGGCAGCAGCGCCGCCTCGACATCGTCGAGCCCTGCTCCTGGCGCGTCCGCGGTGGCGGAGGGGAACGATTCGATGGCGTCGTGGAGCGCCGTGAGGACGGCGTCGTCGGCGTTGGCTGAGCGCGGCGAGGACGGCCTGGAGCCGTCGCCGGCGAAGACACCCGCGCCGTACGGCGAGGACGGCCTGGAGCCGTCACGGGCTTGCCGGCGAGGCGCTGGCGGCGGCAGAGCGGCGCGGTGGAGTGGAAGAAGGCCTGCATCTGCGCGGCCATGGTGCCGTACCGTGCGGGGAAGCCAAAGAGGAACCCGTCGGCGTCGGGGAGGCCGTCGGGGTCCGCCACGAGGATCTCCTCCATCTCCATCTCCGCGACGGCCTTTAGAGCGCCCATCTGGGCGAGCACGACGCGGGGCAGGGTCTCCGGGACGCGGAGCAGGATCCCGAGGGCGCCCGGGACGGAGCCCACCCCGCGCTGCACGACGCGAGCGAGGAGCCGCACGTGGAGTAGAAGACGATGTAGATGCGGACCGGGCGCGGCAGCTGGGGCGCGGTGAGGGCCGGGATGTAGGTGCGGTCCCGCCGGTGCGTTGCCTGGGGGCGTCGAAGACGGAGCGGTGGCGGAGAGGATACGAGTGGTGGAGGAGAGCGCGTCGGATGGATAAGGGAAGGGATTGTGTGCTTTCTTATAGACGTTGCAAGCAATTGGATCGTGCAGACAATCATCCAACGGCTCAGACGCGTGATCCGCTAAAACTACTCTTGGCCAATCAGCACGCATATTTTCTTTCCCGTGTGTTTGCACACGGCAAAGATTTTTTTGATTTTCTTTTTCCTTTTCTTATTTTTTTATTACGTAGCAGTGACTGTTGGATAGAATAATTCTTGTGTACCTTAAACTATGCCAAATATGGGCACTTTATTTTCTGTGAGGTTTTTTTTTGAGTATTTTTTCACTTTCTTTAAGGTTTTGAAAAAATAGTCAAAATGGCCGCCGTGGCTATTCATTGAAAGGGGTCAAATTTTTCAAAACTATCGACGGTTCTGTGATATAATCACTACTTGTGTATCTTAAAATGATTTTTGTAAAAAATTTAGAGCAAACTATCACACACTTGTAGCTCAAATTTGAATTACTTTCGAAAAATCGACATAAAGTCATTTAAATAGGCGAAATTAGGTAGAAATCGAGAAAATTCCTAATATTTGTGTATTATCCATAAAATATGGACTACTTTGTGTGAAAATTGGATGGGTGCCATTTTGCACCATATTTTTTTGTACTTGCTTCAAAAAATAAATTCATTTCTGACACTTAAAAAATGAAAAATGATATTTTTAAAAATAATTTGAAAACTATTTTTGGCACCACTGTTTGCCATACCAAGACACACATATGTGTCAAATATGGACACTTTATCACAAACTATGGCACAGGTATGGCCATAACTTGATCATTTCGCTCGAAACTTAGACATGTTTATAGATGATAGACCTTTTTGTGAAGGTTTCTTTTAAAAAGTTTGTCAAAACTCAAATTTATCATTTTTCCTAACAACTAGTATACATAAAAGGACTCCATGCCAAAGGATTTCTTTTTTTGAGTATTTTTTCACTTTCTTTTATTTGTTTTGAAAAAATGGTCAAAATAGCCGCCGTGGCTATTCATTGAAAGCGGTCGAATTTTTCAAAACTATCGACGGTTCTGGGATATAACCATTACTTGTGTACCTTGAAATGATTTTTGTAAAATTTTCAGAGCAAACTATCACACACTTGTAGTTCAAATTTAAATTACTTTCGGAAAATCGGCATAAAGTCGTTTAAATAGGCAAAATTAGGTAGAAAGCGAGAAAATTCCAAATATTTTTGGATTGTCCATCAAATATGGAGTACTTTGTATGAAAATTAGATGGGTGCCATTTTGCACCATATTTTTTGTACTTGCTTCACAAAAAAGTCATTTTTGGCACTTAGAAAATGAAAAATGATATTTTTAAAAATAATTTGAAAACATTTTTTGGCACCACTGTTTGCCATATCAAGACACACCTTTGTGTCAAATATGGACACTTTATCACAAACTATGGCACAGGTATGGCCATAACTAGGTCATTTCGCTCGAAACTTATATATGTTTATAGATGATAGACCTTTTTGTGAAGGTTTCTTTTGAAAAGTTTGTCAAAACTCAAGTTTATCATTTTTCCTAACAACTAGTACACATAAAAGGACTTCTTGCCAAGGATTTCTTTTTTTGAGTATTTTTCACTTTCTTTTATTTTTTTGAAAAAATGGTCAAAATGGCCGCCGTGGCTATTCATTGAAAGCGGTCGAATTTTTCAAAACTATCAACGGTTCTTGATATAACCATTAATTCTGTACCTTGAAATGATTTTTGTAAAATTTTCAGAGCAAACTATCACACACTTGTAGTTCAAATTTGAATTACTTTCGGAAAATCGGCATAATGTCGTTTAAATAGGCGAAATTAGGTAGAAAGTGAGAAAATTCCAAATATTTTTGGATTGTCCATCAAATATGGACTACTTTGTGTGAAAATTAGATGGGTGCCATTTTGCACCATATTTTTTGTATTTGCTTCACAAAAAAAATTCATTTTTGGAACTTCGAAAATGAAAAATGATATTTTTAAAAATAATTTGAAAACACTTTTTGGCACCACTGTTTGCCATATTAAGACACACCTATGTGTCAAATATGGACACTTTATCACAAACTATGGCACGGGTATGTCCATAACTTTGTCATTTCGCTCGAAACTTATACATGTTTATAGATGATAGTCCTTTTTGTAAAGGTTTCTTTTGAAAAGTTTGTAAAACCTCAAATTTTTCCTTTTTCCTAACAACTAGTACACATAAAAGGACTCCATGACAAAGGATTTCTTTTTTTGAGTCTTTTTTCATTTCTTTTATTTTTTTGAAAAAATGGTCAAAATGTCCGCCGTGGCTATTTATTGAAAGGGGTCGAATTTTAAAAAATATCGATGGTTCTGTGATATAACCACTACTTGTGTACCTTAAAATGATTTTTGTAAAATTTTCAGAGCAAACTATCACACATTTGTAGTTCAAATTTGAATTACTTTCGGAAAATCAGTATAAAGTCGTTTAAATAGGTGAAATTAGGTAGAAAGCGAGAAAATTCCAAATATTGTTGGATTATCCATCAAATATGGACTAGTTTGTGTGAAAATTAGATGGGTGCCATTTTGCACCATATTTTTGTACTTGCTTCACAAAAAAAAGTCATTTTTTACACTGAAAAAATGAAAAATGATATTTTTGAAAATTCTTTTTGGGACAATTGTTTGCCATACGAAGAAACACCGATGTGTAAAATATGGACACTTTATCAGAGCAAACTATCACACACTTGCTTAAAAAAAGTTATTTTTGGCACTTAAAAAACGGAATTTGGTCTTTCCCGTGTGTTTGCACACGGTAAAACGTGGACACATGTCCATTGTCTTTCCCGTGTGCCCATCTTTACCGTGTGCTTTTTTTGTCTTTACCGTGTGTTTTCTGTGGGACAACGCCGTGCATGTCTCTTTCCCGTGTGCAGCACACGGGAAAGATCGACTTTACCGTGTGCCCGATATCCGGCACACGGGAAAGAGCTTGGCACACGGGAACGAGCCGCTCTCCCGTAGTGAGAAGAGAGATCGGTGCCCATCAGGGACTTGTCTTTAGATTAGATAACAATTGACTGCCGTAGCTGGGTACAAGGTGCTGGCTTATGTAGTCTTTTCTCTCCTTCAACTCCCTTACAAGCTAGACCCACAAGTGCAAGGTAATGCCTAAACCTGGTCTTTGTGGACCAACTAGGCCATGTACATGACACCGTGATCGTCGATTGATGTAGGGGGGCTTCGACGAGGGTTGATGAAGCACTGTAATATGTTGTTTTCCATGGGAGTTGTTTCTATCGGGGGAAGATGGATGGAGATATTTGTATCGTGAGCACGTAGAAAAACTCCATAACTAAAGAAAGAAAATCCAACAGCAAAATAAACTTCGTGTATGATATCCAATACCAACTGAATCGATCCAACCGGGCATCACCAATACAAGTTACGCTTAATTAGGTTCTCTTCATGCCAGTCTACCACCTAAACTCGGTGTCGGCCTGCCTCTTCACCCGCTCCGGCGATGGCTTCAGGTCCTGGTCCAGGCCCTCATCAAGGCGGCGGATGAACTGGTGCCTGAACCACCGGCGGTTGCCGGCGAAGCACTTGCGCAGCGCTGCCGTGGCCTTGACGCATGCCTCGGCGTCGTCGTTGTCACGTCGCGGCTATACCTGGGGTAGCACGCGCCCAACATCGCCATGAACTCGCTGATGCAGCCGCCGTTGTACACATGATTCATGACGCAGCTCCTGTCGCACGCAACGAGCATGGATGAGTACGTAACATCTCCCCATGTCGCTTCTTCACCCGAACTTCCTTCAGGTTTCATGGCCGCCTGCCTGCTGTCATAACTCATATCGTAGGGTGTATATTGGTCAGGGTTAACGAAAACCGTTTAAATTAGTGGCCCAAAAAATATAGCATACGAAATCGAGCAATGGCTCTATCGGCTGATTTATAAAGACTAGTTGACATGCACGGGCAACGCACATAACCAACCATTGCAAAGATTAAACATAAATGAAAAAATAAAAATATCCTCGTTTAAGCCATAGTAAAATGTTGGAAATTTAGTAAGTCATATTAGAAGCAAGAAAACATTGCTGGAAAATCCCATGGAATTGTTCGATACATCTCTTCTACTATATAATACGGCTTGAGGAGGTGATGGTCCGTTTTTATAATTTCCAATTTTACCCTTTTGCATTGCTAGGTAATTACCCACCATGCCATCCGTAAGTGAAAAAAACGATTGGACTTTTTTCTTTCGTCCTCTCCTGGAGCGATCTCCTACCGTCATCGGGCGCGTCGACCCTGTACGTCGCACCAGTTTTGCAGTTTAGCCCTTGAGAAACTTGGAAATCAACCCGCACTCCAAGCCAACTCAACCGGATCCCCTGCATCTTCTCTCTGTTTCCTCCGCCGCCGGCCTGCCTTCGTTCCCTTCTTCGCCTGCTTCTCCCGCGCCCTTCGTCGATGCGCAGAGGAAAGGAGGGTCGCTCCAAAACAGACCTAGCGCTAGGGTTTGCGGCCGCCTCCCCTTCCCGTCGTCCTCTAGCCAGCCATCGTCCTACGGTGACGCCGCCGCAGGAACGGAGCCTCCTCCGTCGTCCCCTGCTCTCCCGGTCTCGGCCCCCCTCCGGGAACCAGATCCTACTCACTCGAGCACGGGACAGGGATGGAGGTCATGTACGTTAGTACATGTCGATCTTGACGAGGTGGAACTCCTCCGTCGTCAACATCTGCGCCGCCATCTACGGCAACCCCTACGCCCTGTTGTTCAGGTTCGGCAGCTATGCCGATGTACCAGAGCTTTGGGCTTTCTAAGAGCGAAGTGTTCAAGGCATTCAGGTCACAACTCACTAATCTAATGTTCAGAGATGAAACGATGCAAGAGAAACTCCGGCTTTTCCTGGTTCCGCTGATCGATGTGATTATGCAGCCTATTGCCTTGGTGTGCTGTGTTGAACGTAATGAGGATGTTGGAAGTCCGGGAGAAACCAGTGTAGCCAATCCAGTAGGGTGAATCAGTGAAGGCGTTGACAGTAAAGCTAAATCTAACATCAAGGTCAATGCGAACTATGATTCTAATTTGTCTCATTTCTAATCTTACTCAACCTGTCAGATCACATACCATTGTTTTCTTTACTGCCGGTATGATCTTGAGTTCCAAGAGTGTTCTCTTTTCCGTCTCTGCGCTTTGGGTTTATATGAATCTCTAAGCACGTGCTCTCAGGATGTTGCTTAAGGTAATTTCATCTTAGTTCTTACAATGGAGAAAAAATTGCCTGATGCCTTGATCTCGTGTGGGTGACAGTCAGTTTAACTGCATGTGCAAATTAGACAATTTCTCTCAGTGTGCGGTATGCACACCAGCGGTAAATTTTCTGGATTTGCCATCTACCATGGCGCCTCTCTGTTATTTTCAAGGATATCTCGATAACAATGTGGCGTTTTGACATCAGAACTCGGTGGTAGGGAGAGTAACAATCATGGACGACTGTGCTAGCTGCTCAATCCAATGTTACAGTTCCCTCTAGCATCCCACATTTTCTAAAGAGGGGCAGGTAATGTGAGTTGGAGTGAAGAGCTCAATACTTTACTATCGGTGTAGATGAATTTATAGGATTTATTTCTCTAGATAATGTGTTTCCTCAGTTGTATGTTTGCTTCATTGCTTCTTTCGGTAATAGTTTTCTCTTGGATTTTCAGTTCAGAGCCCATTCAAGAATGTCCAGAATTTTTTCAAGGCTTATAAATGTCGAAACCGAAAGACTCCCTTACTATATTTTCTCCGAGAAATGCTACACTTATGGGACTCATTTTACATAATTCACTTACGGAATGTCGTGTCTGTTACGGGTTGGTAAATTTTTACCTTGGCACTATAGGGATAAATTTACACTGAAGTGAGTTGAGTTAGACTATACCTTTTTAGTTTTTAGAATCTCCGAAACTTGTAAAGGGCAAACCACAACTTTAGTGTCTCTAGATTTTTCTAATCCGTAGATTCCGTAGCAACGCACGGGTATTGAGCTAGTAGTTATTATATAGCTTACAGCGTCATTATGTCTGACCCAAATACAATGCCAATTCTTGGACACATAAGATTCTCATATGCTTCGTTCCTCCTCCATGTGTTCCAGGTCCAATGATGACCTACAAATTACTTGTGAAAAATAAACATTGAATATGCTTGTCGTGCCATCCTGCATTAATGGAAAAATCGGATGTGATGTTACTATCGACGACATACAGGCTGTAAAATAACATGCAACCATTAGCATTAGGAATGAGTAGAAGGAGTAGTCATATTTAAAATATAGTTAGCGTGCACGTGCAACGCACGTCTCCAAATTCGGACAATCTTAGTTCCTCTTTTAAATGAGTTATTTTTAATATAGTTCATATTGATCCATGTATATAATTTTTAATTTGAATGGTAAAATTTGTGCACAATATAATTTATGGAAAGAAGATGAATGTGCCATTCATTTATTTTCGTGACCGTTATGTTGTAGTCTATGATGCGCATAGTAAAAAAATTGCAATGCGGCTGAATGTAAATCTCGGTAGGAACTTCCTAATCATTACCTGTCTTGTGGAAGAAAATGCAGGCAGAGTTTGGACATGAATTTTTACCTTAAAAGAATTGGGCTTGAATTTGGTAGCAGCATAACTGGAAAACAATAATAAGCTCCAAAGTTTTTAACATGCAGGATCTTTTAGCTTAAACATGTATGGTTCTGCTTCCATAGAGGCATAATGTTTGACACTTTTCTCAAAACATGGTTCATAGAAAGAGAAGTTCTACAAATGTAAAAGATTTCAATCCTCGGGCACAATGAAGAAAAAAACAACTTTTTTTTTTGCGAAACACAGTACAACGCAGGCGCTCATATACACGCGCACACACTCACCCTTATGAACGTACGCACGCACACCCTACCCCTATGAGCACCTCCGAGAGACCGAGTCGGCGGGTCGAGTCTTGAGATTGTCGAAGTCACCACGGGTGCCTCGCTGTCGACGGGAACGTCGCCTCCCACTGAAGAATATTCCGCCTTAAATGAGAAACACCAGCGTCAAACCTGGTGTTTGAACTCTGATGGGCTAGGGGCACAACCACCCTCCTAACCATCTTGCCACAGGCAAGTTGAACTTGTAGGTATTAGCACTGATTGTAGAAAAAAAGCACAAGGCTTGCTGGTGGCGATCCGATGTACAAAGTGTGTTTCTAGCAGGTAAGGAATACCATGCTGATACCACGACCACCCACCCATATCATAGCAAAAGATTGACATAAACAATCTCCATAGGAAGATCAGATTAAATTTCACACAAGCAACATTAAATGACAGGGGAAGTCAACAATGGTTCTGTAAGTAATCTTGTTGACCTTGTATTCAAATGCTAACAGAAACAAGGTTATAATCCATAGAATATATTTGTCAAATTAACAATAGCATCTCCCTCCGTGATTCAGATTGTTGCATGAAAGGACCAGAAGCAATAATATGTGTTAAATCTCTAGATGGCGAAATTCAGACACGGACACCATATTCAGAGATTTTTGGTTCACCCTTTCTTCCGGGACATATCTCACTTCTTTCTGACGGCGATTCAAGACACTGTCTCGCATGAGTAGATCGTATTCCATTCATCAAATGATCAGTGGCCGAGCTTCAAACAAATATTTGGGCGGGCCAAATAAAGAGACTAAAGATTTTTTTTATTGACTAACTATGAATTTAGGGGGAAATTGAGTGAAAATATGCTATCAGATATCCAGCTAAGAATTGGGATAAATAAAATAAAATTATACGTGCTAGCCCAGCAAAGATACAGGATCTTTTAAATTGATTAAACAAAGCTAAGCTAGCTACCGACAGTTTTTTTCTATCGTCGAGAAAAACAACGGTCAAAGCAGCGTGCTGGTTCTGCCTTCTCGGTTAATTTCTTATTAGCCTTTTTTATCTCTGGCGAACGAGCTCTGGGCGCTTGTTGCCTGCTTGCGAGGCTGCCGGCCTGTTTTCTTGTTGGCTGCCCTTGGTATGCTTGTGCGAATGGATTGGGCCATCAGATGAATAGGCATAGATTATTTTTCGGACAAAATCCTGGGCGGGCCACGGCCCAGGTCGGCCCCAACGTAGCTCCGCCAGTGCAAATGATGTGTGGGGCTTCTTATTTGCAGATACATTGATTCAAACAATATACCATAAGCCTTTGGAAAAGAATTCAGTGCCTGCAACCTGTAAATTAGAAAATAGGATGCATGCACAGTACAAAGTTAGAATCAGAACGTGAAGAACTTGATGCAAGCATACATCCTGCCGGTTAATACGCACGATGGAGAGGATGGCCCCACACGGCGACCGCGGCGGCGGCGTTTCAATCATACGGCTGCATGAACGGCCGCACGAGGGTGGTAGATGGGAGATCGTTGCTGCCTTGCGGGCCCGCTCGGCTCGTTGGCAGCGATGGGCGCGCGGAGAGGCATGTCACGTGGTCAGCGGCATGTGTGTGAGGATGGCGCGCTGTGTGGTGCTGTGAGCGGCGACACCACGGAGGAGTCTTGCGGGCGGTGCGCCCGGCCGGACTCCGTTGTACAATTAACCATGTAAAGTATGAGGTAAAGGCTAAGAAACCATCTAAGCCGGAGCATGGAGATCCGGCGGCCGCGGGGGTGGGCAAGCAGCGGTAGGTGTGGATGCGGCTGCCGGATGCGGGGCCGGCGGCGGCGGGATGGAACCCTCACAAGAGGACCTCGGTCGGGGATCGGGGTCGTGACTCGCACAATACGAGCGACGGACACAAATTCCCATTTTTCCCTTCCCAAACGTTTTCATCTGCGGTGGCAATCCTGATGTAAATAGAAGCTTGCGAAGGGGTACGTGGGAGGTGGTGTTTGGTGCTCAACATTGGGACGTTCTCGGTTCTTGGATCCACATCTCACGGTCTAGATTTAATGTATCCCGATATGTTTGCTCTTTTAATAGTACTAGTTGGCATGTACGTGCAACGCACGTCTTTATAATTAAAGGGACCATTTACTTATGCAATCATCATAGAGCACGTAAATCTCACACCAAAGCCACCAAAACTTGTGCCGCGATGAAGGCGTGTTTTTTGGGTGTATTATCAGCACAAATTATGTCATATCCTTAATGTCACATGCAACGCACGTCTTTATAATTAAAGGGACCATTTACTTATGCAATCATCATAGAGCACGTAAATCTCACACCAAAGCCACCAAAACTTGTGCCGCGATGAAGGCGTGTTTTTTGGGTGTATTATCAGCACAAATTATGTCATATCCTTAATGTCACACCCATAGCCTTGAACACGACCTTCGGCGCGTCACCACCTCGGACATCATCACCTGCATGTAGAGTGGAATATAAAGAGCGCACGGAGGAGGTAGCGAGCCATTGTCGCGGAAAATGCCCTTAGCCCAGTGGGATTCACGTGACGCTCGCCGAATCTACACATGCGGGTAAGGAAGGAGGAGATGCACCACTTTATAAGGCAAAACATGTCATGGGTGAGTTACACAAATTAAATGTAATAAAGACATCATTTATATTAATATCCTACACATTTCATATTTAGTTATTTATGTGATAATGCAAAAAGACCACTAAGCACAAGCTAGATGGTGCAAACAGGAGCATGGATGGCATATTAACATTACTTACATTTTATGATCAAAATAGATATATAATTTTTATTATCTAGAGTTATACAACAATAGATATGATTTATACAGGATTAACACATTTTCTGCAAAAAGAAAAAGGGAAATAATTAGACAGAGAGGAAAAGATATGGCTTTTGCATCTGGTGGGATTCGAACTTGGGTCTGATTCGTGAAATATCAGGAGCACAGCAACTGGGCTACACTGGCTGTTGCGATTGACTTCAGAAGCGAAGGAAGATCCGATGCTAACTGAATTTCTGGACAGAAAGTTTCAGACTTGGACTGGAGGTGCGACGGCGGAAGAACGAACCGGCGACGACCAAAGAAAGAGCTGCACTCGGATGTGCGCGTGGATGCGGAAGGAAACGCAGGTGCTCACGCGTGATGCCGACGTGCGTGCACCCACGGGAGTGCGAGCAGCTGGTCTACGTGCGTGCTCGGCAGGAGAGGTTGGACATGGCGTTCTCGGACCTTACCGAGCCGGCGCCGGTCGCCGGTCCGTGCGACGACAGGCAGTTGTGGCTAGCGTGCGCCGGCGGTATGTGCACCGTGCACCCGCTCGGCTCCAGCGTGCACTACTTCCCGCAGGGCCACGCCGAGGACCAAGCACACGCTCGTCCAAGCCGCCGGCGCTGACCTCTCCGCGGCGCGCGTCCCAGCGCTCTTGCCCTGCCGCATCGCGGCCGTTCGAATCCAGGACGCCGTGGATGAAGACGGGCAGGAGAAGCCGAAGTCGTTCGCCAAGACGCTCATCGCCAAGGTACTGCGGCGAGACTATCTTCCCGCGGCTGGACTACGCCGCCGACCCGCCTGTGCAGACCGTCATCGCCAAGGACGTGCACGTGCCCGTGCACGGAGCTGCGTGAAAGTTCCGGCACATCTACAGGGGCAATGAGAGGAGAAGGAGATAAGGCAATTTGATGGAAGCGAAGTAGTACACATATGGAAATAACTGAGATGCGGCTCGGCGAAACGGCGACGCGGAGTGCGCCCGCGGACGCGTTCGTCCCGCTGATAGTCGCCGTGGTGATGACGGCCCGAGCTACGCCGGCGCGAGTGGCTGCGGCGGTGCTTGTCCCCGTCCCTGCCCACGTCATCCTTGTCCTTGTCCGAGACATCGTGGTGGTGGCGGCGCATCGGGCGAGCACAGACCGTGGCGAGAACGGCTGCGGCTGGTGCCACCACAGGGACGCTCTTGAGCAGCATCGTGGCGGAGATGAGTGGCAATTTAGTAGTATTATGTGATTTGGTGAGAGGGTAAAACGGGAAAAATCGGACATTGTTGAGTTGTCAAACATTGGGACGATCTGTGCTGTTTGATCGGATATTGAACGGTCCAGATTTAAAGTATCCCAACAAGTTTGCTCTTTTAATAGTAGTATAGACTAGTGCTCTCTCCTTCCTAGCTAGGAAGGTCTCTAGTAGGATCCCCAGCTGGAGGTCCTCCCTGGTTCCCATTGGAGGGCGTCTCATCCTCATGACGGTGGTCCTCTCGGCGCTCCCTTCCTTCGCCATGTCCGTGATGCCCATCCCCGAAGGTGTTCCCGCTGGGATGGACAAGCCGCGTCAATCCATGTTTTGGAAGGCCGCTTCGTCTTGCTCCGATGGGGATTGTTAGGTGGCATGGGACTTGTTGCGTTCTCCCACTACAGCCTCCCTGACACCACGGTCGCGAACACCATGGTTGACAGGAACCTGTGATCCTGCTCATCTTGCGCGTCTATGTGCGGGCATCCGCGGATATTGAGTATGTCCGGTCTGTTCTTTCCAGCCTTTCCCTCCACAGGGGGGGGGGGGGGGGTCGGATGGTCGCCCTGGGGAGTTCGGTGGACTTCCGCGTAGGTGATGTCTACCGATCTATGCGTAGCTCAGGGTGTGTGGTGACATTTCAGTGTGAGAATTGGTGGTGCTTCGCAACGCCAAAAGTCTGGGTAACCTTTTGAATCCTGCGTCATGGGAAAACCAGGACAGACGCCTACCTTCGTTATGTTGGTCTTGTCACATCGGATGACCGTCCCTTCTACCCCGACACGCAGCAAGATGCTACCCACCTCTTGCTCGTTGCCCCCGGTTGGTTTAGTTGTGGGCAAGGGTGGCGTCGTTTCTCCACCTCCCCGCCATTGATAATGTTCCCACTCTACTGTATGAGCTTGCGGGCGCCCTTTCGCGCCTACATGAGTTGTCATTTAACACGGCGGTGCTAGCCCTGCTGTGGACGGGTTTGGGTTGTCCGTGCCCCCAAGAGCGTGGACACCGGTCCCCCACTTTCTTGGTGTAGTGACCTCTTCCCGCCAAGCTAGTGCACACCTACATATGTACCCCCTCCCCTGTAACTTCTTGTGGGTGACCTGTCACCCCGCCCCCAATGGCTGATCCCGGTTGTGGGACGCCCCGGTACTGTGTGTAACTTTTGTTTGAGTTAATGAAATGTTCAGGTGGGCAGATCGCCCCTCGTTGTTTCCTAAAAAAAAACTACCCTCCAAATGATAATTACTAACCGGAAGCTATGCATCAAGCGGCCAAAGAAGATCATCAAGAAGATGTTCATAATCAAGAATACACAGAAAACGATTTGGACTAAATGTTGCATGATGATCACATCAGAGAGCAGTTGATGGAAGAACCGACTGATGAAAGACAGACTAAAGCCTTTGAGAAGCTGGTCCGAGACTCCAAGACTCCGTTGTATCCCAGATGCAAAAACAATAAGCACAATCTTCTGTTTGTCACGTTCGAACTTTTGAGGATCAAGGCAAAATACAACTTTCTAGAGGCGTCTTCGATGAGGCGTTGGATTACATTGCAGAAGTTTTCCTAGAGAAAAATGTCTTGCCTAATAGTACTTACGAGGCCAAGAAGGTTGTCTGTCTTTTGGATTGCAAATACATTGATTCCAATTCTTGTCCGAATGATTGCATTGTCTACAAGGGCCAAGGGCGAGAAGTATGAAAACATGCACTGATGTCTGACAAGCAATACATCCCGGTACAAGAAGGGGGCCAAGAAGCAAGCTGACGAGGAAGTGAAGAGTGGTCGACCTACAAAGGTTGTATGGTGTCTTCCTGTCTTTGACATTTCCATTTGCAAAAATAATATTTGGATCAATGATAAATACAAACATGTACTCTTGTGAGTCTTGTCTCTTTATCGGAAAAAAAATGTACTCTTGTCTCACTTCAAGAACTAACAACATAGTGATCTCCCCACAAAAGGAATACATATATAAATATTCTGATACATTGTTTTCATATTTATCTTGGTTCAATATCTGTTATCGATACATCATTCCGTGAATACATGCCTGAGGCATTGCCGCTCATTTCTATGTAAAATGCTGGTTTGGACGGAGCTTGGGATGGCGTTGAGTTGCTCTCGAGCATGACATTGATTCTCGACATAGTTGGCCTATCCATAGGGTTTTCCTGAACGCAGGATAGCCCAATGTGAACGCACCGCAAAATTTCATCGCGTGAGGATTCACTCCTCAAGTATGGATCAATAATCTCCATGGTTGTTTCTGCTGTCCAGTGTTCCCATATCTGCATCAGTAACAGTAGTTAATTTCTTGCCACTAATAGATAGCTATTGGTATTCTATCTGAAATCCTTGCCCTGAAATAAATGTTGTATTTCGAAGGATACAAAGCAAAGTTCTCTCACTTAGATTGCTAATACATACAAAAAACTAACCGGATGTTGCTCATCGTAACAAACCCATCCTCACATGCAAACAACAGAAATTACCGGATGCTGCTCCTCTCCAATGTTTTATCGACCCTAACAAACATCATAACAAACCTATCCTCGTGTTCCTAGATTTCCTCCATGGTGCAGCTGCAGGGTGCGTCGCAGCCTCGAAGGGCATCAGGCTCGACTTCGTGAGTGAATAGACCCAGCCCAGTCCCCTCCTACCTCGTTGCCCTTCTTCTTCCCCTTCCTAATCTCATGATCTCATCCCCATTCCGTCTGCGCATCGCCCCTCATCCCTGCAAATTTCTGATTCGCTAATCTCATCTCATGCCTCTTTATTTCTGCATGCAGGTGAAGCAGCTGCTCCGGAGGAGCGATCAGGGCCGCGTCATCGCGACGTGTCGTGCCCTGGATTCCGCCGCCGAGCTGCAGGAGCTGAGGCGGGAGCACGTGCGGCGCTGCACCGTGCTGCCGCTGGACGTCACCAATGAGACCACCATCGAGGTAATTCTCTCCTGCCGTAATTATGCAATCTAATTCAGTAATACTACCGGTGGAACCTTCTGTTATTTCAGTAAAAGGAAAAGGCGGCCTCAATTAGGGGAGACCATTTTTTTTTTTCGAAAAGGGTCCCCCAGCCTCTGCATCGATTGATGCATGCGGCTTTTATTTATTTTATTGAAAGTTAAGTCTTACAAAAATACATCATGGATCACACAGGGTTGATACATGTATCAACCATCTAAAAAACACGGACAACATGAAGTGACTATTCATCAACATGTAATCCTAAGATCAAAACGCCAGCTGCACTGGTTGTATATATCCCGCGCAACCAATTCCAGCCGGTTGCACCCAAAATCCAGAACACCTCGCTTTTCCGTTGACTGTAGGTAGGACCACGTACGGATCCAGTGGGCAGCCAATGGTATTACCTGCATGAAGGAAGATGATTTTGCATTGTTAAAGATATAATCATTGCGTATGTTCCAAATGGCCCAGAGTAAAGCACATACACCCACTCGGATTTGCACTTTCTCTTTTTTATCAACGCCCCTTAGCCAGTTGCCAAAAAGATTATTTATACTAGTAGGAGGGTACAAATTGAAAGCCATAAAAACAATACGCCAAACCATCTTTGCTAATGGGCAGGAAATAAACAAATGTTGGACCGTCTCCTCTTGATCACAGAAACAACATTTCTTTGACCCATCCCAGTTCCGCTTAGCAAGATTATCTTTAGTTAAAATCTCCTTACGCATAAGAAACCACATGAAAATCTTGATTTTAAGTGGCACTTTCATTTTCCAAATATGTTTACGGAGAAACCTAGTATGATCACTTAAATAATCTAAATACATTGATTTGACCGTAAACTTTCCTGATGTAGTTAAACCCCATGAAAACGTATCAGGATCAGCAGTAAGCTGAATGACCATTAACCGGTTGACAAGATGCAACCATTTGTCCCATCTGTCCCCAGTGAGCGCTCTCCTAAAACTTATATTAGGAGGAGGCGCATTTCTTAAGACAGAAGCTACCGAAACTTCTTTTCGATGAACTATATTATATAGGGATGGATATTGACACGACAGGGGCTTGTCCCCTAACCAAGTGTCTTCCCAAAACCGTATACTTTCTCCGTTTCCGATATTAAACGAGCCCCGGACAAAAAAATCATCTTTGACTTTCATGAGTCCCTTCCAGAAGGGTGAGTCACTAGGTTGCACTTTAACCTGGGATAGAGATTTAGAGTGTAAATATTTATTGTGAATTAGCTCATGCCAAACACCATCTTCCGACATAAGTTTGAAAAGCCATTTGCATAACAAACTTTTGTTCTTGGATTCTAAGTCCTCTATCCCGAGTCCCCCTTGATCTTTTGGACGACAAATAATGTTCCATCTAGTTAATCTATACTTCCTTTTATGGCCATCACTTTGCCAGAAAAATCTTGATCTAAAAAAATCCATTCTTTTACGTACCCCTTTAGGTACCTCAAAGAAGGATAACATAAACATGGGCAAACTAGTTAGAACTGAATTGATTAAAATCAACCGGTCCCCATAGGACAATAATTTCCCAACCCAACTAGCTAACTTTTTCTCGAACCTATCCTCAATAGGTTTCCACTCCCCATTTTTCAACTTTCTGAAATGAATGGGGATGCCCAAATACCTAAAAGGGAAAGATCCAGATTCACATCCAAAAATGTTTCTGTACTGGTCTTCCACCTCTTTTGCTTTCCCAAAGCAGAACAACTCGCTCTTATGAAAGTTTATTTTCAACCCCGATAGTTGTTCAAACATACACAAGATGAGCTTCATGTTCAACGCCTTTTCCAGGTCATGACTCAAAAAAAGGATAGTATCATCAGCGTACTGTAATATAGACACCCCTCCTTCTACCAGATGAGGTATCAATCCATCTACTTGACCATCCTCTTTTGCTCTCGAAATTAAGATGGCCAGCATATCCGCTACTATGTTAAACAAGATAGGAGATAACGGATCTCCTTGTCTCAAGCCTTTTTTAGTCTGAAAATAATGACCTAGTTCATCATTTACCTTGATACCAACACTACCACGACTCACAAATTGTTCGATCCAGGTACACCACTTAGGACTAAAACCCTTCATACGCAAAACTTGTTGCATAAAAGGCCACTGTACCTTGTCATAAGCTTTTTCAAAATCTATTTTTAAAAGAACACCATCCAATTTTTTCCTATGAAGTTCATGGATGGTCTCGTGTAGAATCAGCACTCCCTCTAGAATGTGACTCCCTGGCATGAAAGCAGATTGAGTTGGCCGGATCACCTTATGTGCCACCCCCATAATTCTATTTGTGCCCACTTTAGTAAAGATTTTGAAACAAACATTTAAAAGACAAATAGGTCGGTATTGTTGGATTTGAACGGCGTTTTCCTTTTTGGGCAGAAGTATAATATTACCGTAATTTAAGTGAAAAAGTGGAAGCTCCCCTCTTTGGAAACTTTCAAACAATTTCATCAAATCATGTTTCAGAATATCCCAAAACTTTTGATAAAACTCGGCTGGGAATCCGTCTGGTCCCGGCGCTTTATTCTTTTCCATTTGCATAATAGCCTCATACACTTCTTTTTCAGAAAAATTGGCTGCAAGGATAGCATTTTCCTCAGCCGATATCTGTGGAATATCTGAGATTTCGGTCTCTACCAAAGAAAAATTATTTTGGGCCGGTGCCCCAAACAATTCCTTGTAGAAAGTTGTAATATAATTCTTGATATTCTCCTGCCCTATAATGGTTCCTTCATCTTGCTCTAGCTGAAAAATCTTTTTTCTCCGATGCTTACCATTAGCAATGAGATGAAAGTATTTTGTATTATTCCCCCCTTCTTGGATATGTTTAACTTTAGCTCGTTGCGCCCATTTGGACTCCTCATCCCGCCTTAGCTTGGCTATCTTATCATTTGCCTCCCTCATTGCTTCCCTTTCAGAAGCACTTAATGGAGATGATTCTGCTTTGATGTCTAGAGTATTAATTAACTCTAGGAGACGTGTTTTTTCTATTTTGTAAACACTACTAATATTTTTCGCCCACCCTCTTAGGAAAGCGCGAAGGTGGCGAATCTTGTTTTGCCATACCTCCATAGGAGTGTTACCATGAGAATAACGAGTCCATTCTCTAATGACCATCTCAGCAAAGCCCTCTTGGCGTAGCCAAGATAGTTCAAAAGAAAAATTTGTTTTATTGCCCGAGTAAGCTTGTTCACCCGAATCAATAAGTAGCGGGGTATGATCCGAACCAGCTCTAGTTAAAGCCCTAACATTTACTAGAGGAAATTTCTGCTCCCACGATACACTCGCTAAGAACCTATCCAACTTCTCATAAGTTGGCGTCGGCATGTGACTAGCCCAAGTATATTGTCTACCTGCGAGATCTAATTCTCGAAGGTCTAAACTCTCAATTATTGCATTAAAAATAAATGGCCAACGTGCAACAAAATTATCATTGTTCTTCTCACTTTGTCGACGAATTATGTTGAAATCTCCCCCGACCAATAAAGGTAAAGGTTCATCTTCACAAATCCGTACAAGTTCGGACAAGAATTCCCCCTTTTGGGCATCTTGAGCCGCTCCATAAACCACTACTAAAGACCACTGAAAATTGTCTGCAACTGAAGCGAGATGAAACTTAACACACCGCTCTCCAGGCAACACATTTTTAACACTTAAAGTCTGGGAATTAAAACCCACCAAGATACCACCTGATCTACCTTGAGGTGGTAAACAGAACCAGCTATAATCATAGCCTCCAGCAAGGTTCCTAAGAAACGGTGTGGAGAAATTATCTCTGCCAGTTTCTATGACGGCAAAAAAATCCAACTTAAACTCTCTTATAGTATCGGAAACTACTGCATGTTTGGCCGAATCTCTAAAACCCCCACTATTCCAAATGGTTCCTCTCATTTCTTATTAGAAATTAATTTGATCCTAATACTACGTCTAACCGCAGTAGCATCCGTTTTTTTCTTGTTGTAAGCTCTTTTTTGTCTAGGAATCGGGAGTTGAAGATCCTTGTGATCTTCTGAGCCTGCTTGCTCTTCTCCTAATAAATCCGTACTAAGTTCCAGTGCTTTATTCAAAACTAAACTACCGGAGGACCCATTCTCATTGTTAGCTAGCTTTTCATTTTTCTGTAGCATAACCAAGGTACGCTTGTCATCTAGATCTTTTAACAATTCAACCGAGGACTCAATTTGACTAGGAGATGTACCTAAAGATATCCCTAGTGTTGCCGCTCTAGCTACTATAGTTTCATTTGGAATAGAAGCAACTGAAAACTTCGAAAATAAACGGGTACCTGAAGATTCGGGGAGGTCACGCTCATAGGCCCTCTTCTGGGCCCTCTCCAGCTGAGTATCGTCAGCATTGTCCTGAGCACGCAGCCGCGCACTGGACCGAACACCCTTGGCATGAGCTTCAGGAATACCACCATAAGCGATCACCTCGTCAATTGCATTCCTGCCACCTAGAAACACGCCTGTTCCTGGCAATGGCGTCGATGGAGAAGCTCGGCGTACACTCCCTCCTGGAGCATAGGCTGAGCATGTCGACGAGGTAGAAAGCACCGGCGAAAGCAATCCCATGGCCTCCTGCCGTGGGGTATGCGATCCAGACGGCGAGAAATCGCCAACTGTACGCCCTTCTGGAGTACATGGAGCGGTCATCGCGCCCCTCGCAGACATCTCCTGTGTCGCGTCGTACTGATCAGATGCCACCACTGAACCCAATGGTGAGCAAGCTGCCGCTGTAGAAGATCGATTGGGCCTCGAGGTGGCCGGAGGTGTCACAGCAAACCCTTGAGAGTACGAAAACATGCGAGACACCGCAGCGACAAAGGTTTTCTCCGGAGATTGGACCACTTCGTCTTCCGCTGGTACAGTTCCTGTCGTGGCCGAAAACGCAGTCGCGCCATCCATCACCACATGCGATGATGTGCACTGCAGCTTCGGTGGCGCTGAACAGGCGAGCGGTGAAGGGAGGCTTTCTTCGTCATCCTCTACCCGATCAGCCCACCGCCTCCTTGGTACAGAAACAGAGAGCTTGTTCTCTAATGCACCGGAAGACAAAGCATCAAAGTTTAACGATCCAAACTGAATAAACGGTGCCTGCTTTTGATTTCCTTGACCGCCATCCGCAAGACCTGAAGCTGCAGAAGTATCCTTCTTTTCTTCTGTTTTTTCCGCCACTGGAGGTTGCTTATCATCTAAATTTTTCTCAACAGCATCTTTTTTATCATTTCCCTCATCGTCATCACCCGGCTTATTATCAGGATCAAAGTCCTCCATGTGACCATGGATCTCTCGACCTGCTGATCGATTCCCCCGCATCCTTTCGATCCCAAATGTCATACATCCAGGTCTGCTCTTCACATTTGATCGAGAAACCATCTTTTCATCACATTGGAGCATGCTTTGGATTTGAATTTAGTTTACAATTGGCTTATGATGGATCTGATCTCCTCTTGCAGAAATCTCACTGAATAAACTTCAAAAGTCGTCCTCGCTACTGGCATATGAGGTGATTTGGTCCTTTCGATTATCAGTTGTACTGATCTGCCATTTTCTGTACACTAACTTACTCGAAACCAATGGGACAACATGAGCTCCCTATAGGAATAATATTTAAATCAATTTATTTCTACAATTTCAGTATGCCATCGATCTGTTCTTGATGTTATTCTTACAAAACATCTAAGAGCTGACGGCCAATCCATTTTTTTAATTACTATGGAAGGTGTTCCGGAGAATAGGGGTGTTAAATTACAGTGCTCTCAAGGAACTAATCAGGATCTCTGAGGTGAGAAGCTCATCTGTTGCATACGCATTTTGTGTATTGGAAAACTATAATGAAAAAAATCAGGGACCATCTTGAGGAACTATTCAGGATCTCCTTTTTTCTTTACTATTAAAGCAGAGTCCATGGTATGGTGTCACATGTCTAACAAATTACAAAGCAAATGCCATCCCGGATAGGAACACCCGTAAAAAAAACTAACCGGATGTTGCTCATCGTAACAAACCCATCCTCACATGCAAACAACAGAAATTACCGGATGCTGCTCCTCTCCTATGTTTTATCGACCCTAACAAACATCATAACAAACCTATCCTCGTGTTCCTAGATTTCCTCCATGGTGCAGCTGCAGGGTGCGTCGCAGCCTCGAAGGGCATCAGGCTCGACTTCGTGAGTGAATAGACCCAGCCCAGTCCCCTCCTACCTCGTTGCCCTTCTTCTTCCCCTTCCTACTCTCATGATCTCATCCCCATTCCGTCTGCGCATCGCCCCTCATCCCTGCAAATTTCTGATTCGCTAATCTCATCTCATGCCTCTTGATTTCTGCATGCAGGTGAAGCAGCTGCTCCGGAGGAGCGATCAGGGCCGCGTCATCGCGACGTGTCGTGCCCTGGATTCCGCCGCCGAGCTGCAGGAGCTGAGGCGGGAGCACGTGCGGCGCCGCACCGTGCTGCCGCTAGACGTCACCAATGAGACCACCATCGAGGTAATTCTCTCCTGCCGTAATTATGCAATCTAATTCAGTAATACTACCGGTGGAACCTTCTGTTCTTTCAGTAAAAGGAAAAGTCGGCCTCAATTAGGGGAGACCATGGATCTCTCGACCTGCTGATCGATTCCCCCGCATCCTTTCGATCCCAAATGTCATACATCCAGGTCTGCTCTTCACATTTGATCGAGAAACCGTCTTTTCATCACATTGGAGCATGCTTTGGATTTGAATTTAGTTTACAATTGGCTTATGATGGATCTGATCTCCTCTTGCAGAAATCTCACTGAATAAACTTCAAAAGTCGTCTTCGCTACTGGCATATGAGGTGATTTGGTCCTTTCGATTATCAGTTGTACTGATCTGCCATTTTCTGTACACTAACTTACTCGAAACCAATGGGACAACATGAGCTCCCTATAGGAATAATATTTAAATCAATTTATTTCTACAATTTCAGTATGCCATCGATCTGTTCTTGATGTTATTCTTACAAAACATCTAAAAGCTGACGGCCAATCCGTTTTTTTAATTACTATGGAAGGTGTTCCGGAGAATAGGGGTGTTAAATTACAGTGCTCTCAAGGAACTATTCAGGATCTCTGAGGTGAGAAGCTCATCTGTTGCATACGCATTTTGTGTATTGGAAAACTATAATGAAAAAAATCAGGGACCTTCTTGAGGAACTATTCAGGATCTCCTTTTTTTTCTTGTTTATTCTGACATTATAGCAAAGCATGGGGCATAATATCTTGTTACATCTGAAGGTTGGACATATAGGAAATTGCTGGTGGGGCAAAAGAGTTAAGTTAGTATACTTGACATACTAATGACATTTTTTTTAGATAAAAGTCATACTAATGGCATTATTTGAGCATAGGGATTATGGTATCCGGGCTTCAGTTCTACTTGCAGAACATGTGGAAAAACAAATGGGTGATAACAAGAAAATATAGCGATTTGGAATGGGAATAATATTTCGTATTCTAGAACTAAAGAACAAGCTAATTTTTATGTGACTATAGGGTAGAATCAAACAACCTTTGTACCACGTGCATCAGTATAGTTTTCATAAACCACCGGCAGTAAAGTTTCTTGGTAACATGTCAACTGTTTTTTTAAAGGGTAAATGGCAATAGCTTTGCCTTTTGTATTGATATAGGAGGAGTAAACATGGTACGGCCTAGGTCAAAAATAAAAAAGGCCATTCAGGCCAAAAACAGGAACTCAAGAGATCACATCAGCTAGGTTCTTGGCTCCTGCCAAAATCCAGTTCCTGCTTTCATCTTTGATTTTCTTGAACAGTGTCGGCGGCGCGGCAAATCTATTGTTGAACACCCGAGCGTTACGCTCCTTCCAGATTTCCCACGTGATGAGCGTGATGGCCGACTTGAGGCCATTGGGGTGGGCGGAGGGTGCCGAAACCAAGGCATGCCAGTATTGAAGTACTGTGGGCCTATCTGAACCCAAACTTTGCAGAAGGTGGGGACATGATAGCCAGGACGCTGCAGCATGCCAAATGCGCTTGGAGTAACGACACTCGAAGAGGATATGCCGGGCTGTTTCAGGTTGACACCTACAGAGCTGGCACTGCGGTGAGTACCATGTTTGCCTCCTAGGTCAACTGATTTTGATTGTGTTTCTCCTGAGGATCGTAGGATAGGAGGGAAAAGATCACAATGAAAGTTCAAAGTAAATATGATTTTTAAATTGAATCCTGTTATTTTAGAACTGATCATAAGCTTACAAAGTAATGCTTATTTTGTCTTAATAAATCGTTGGTAAATAGTTTAGAATGATAAATTTATGGCTTGGCATCGGGAACCATTCTATAAAATGATGTGTCAAATTGGTTTGCTGCAATATATGACGGCATGAAAATTTGTAGGGATGAAGCCTATTCTTATGCTTTTGGGGAAGCCGCTATCTGAAGGAGAAGGGGCCGGGCAGATCAATAGCTTGAATTGGAAGACGACCATAGTGACCTCTCCCTTTCCTCTGAGGTGCCAGATTGGAAGGAAAAGAGTGGTGTCGGTGATTGTAGCATTCTGGGTAACCCAAACATGCTTGTGAGTTGAATCGGTTGCATAATTTGTTCACTGTAGTATGGTAATTTTAAGAAGTATGTAATCAGGAAACAAGATGGTTCCCTAGATAAAGTGACATCACGTGGGTCTTTAACACAATGTCTTTGCCTATGATAATGGTTATGTCAGACACTCAGATTGGTCTGAATGTAGCTCCCTTCATTTGTGGTTTTTGTTCACAAAATTTATCATGTCATGAACTGCAACAAGTAGCTCTTTTGAATCCAGCTACCAAATGTATTGTTTTCTGGCAACCAATTTTTTTTTAGATTTACTGAGAGACATTTTAATTTTGGAACACTAGGGATTTTATTTCAAAGTTATGTAATTGCTGGTACTTGGGTGATAATTTTTTTATCCACTCTCTGGAATCACTCAGTCTTTTTAGTTCTGCACCTTTGCATTTCAGTCGGTTTTCCATTTTTAATTGTTGTCTTGAATTTAGTTTCTGTCTTTTAACTTTAATTGCCCAAGGGAGTTGTGTTACGTTAAATTCTTTGAATTTCCACATGTGTAACTAATCACCTAATCTCAAAGAAAGGAGGATGAGGGCCTATGGGTTACACAAAACGCACTCTTTCCCAAGTTCTTGATATGCCTCATAACACAACCCTTCCAGTTGTGTATGTCGTTCCTTGTAGTGCAGTCGACACCGTTCCTATATGAAGTTTACAAGGTCATGATTACTAATGGCTATCATTATTCACATGGTGTATATCCTTGTAATTGTGAGACAAGTCTCATACGGGTTTTCATTTTGCAATGCCACGACTTTGCATTAAAAATATATATGAACGAATGATGTATTGCACATATTTTCATACTGTATTTCGAAGATTTGTTGTTGGTGCTTGTGAATGCATTACACTCATACTCAGTAATGTTATCTGTTTGTTTTCTTTGATCTGACTTAGAGATGTCCTCCCATTTTTTCTCTTGCCCTTGTGCATACTGAATGATTCATTGTAAAGATAACGTGAAACCATCAACCTTTTGCATAACTCCTTGACCAAATGTATCTAAAGAAAAATCGTGCACGAGGGCACTAGAGCGGAGTTACAACTTAGCTAAACCTAGAGCCGAGGGCTAGGCGACGAGGTCACTAAACGCTACTTCAACCACAGAGATTTATGGATTAGGAACGTATGCAAGCGATGAAACAGCGACGCGGAATGGGTTGTTGTTGTCGAAAGTAAAAATACAGCAGCCATAGATTGGTAGAGAGGGAGCAACAATAGCTAGGTGGGCAAAATGAAAAAAGTACCATACAGATTAATGAATATATAAATCATTTTAATAATTTATTTGTTTTGATAATGATAGTGTATTCATCTACAGGAACTTGTCAGGTTACAGTTATTAGAATTATGCTCTAATGGGATGGTGCAAAGTTGGTTTATCAAAATTGTATCATGAGTATTCTCTATTACACATTCTTACAGCTTTAATGTGAAATTTTAAAGATAATAACATATATTTATTGCTCGTGCAGGATGGCTATGAGATGAGGAAAAAGTTTTCGCTACATCTGCTCAAATACCATGCAAATGAAGTCGAAAATAAAATTACAGGTGTTGAACGAGAAGTCGAGAATATCTTAAGCGTGTCTATAGATCATATTATAGATCATATTTTAGTTAATAAGAGATGATTCAAATAGTTGCTTTTTTGTTTGTTGGAATACTATGTAGCTATCTTATCTATGTACAATAATATTTACATGAATTCAATGTTTACACGTACAATTAAAATTTTACCCGTTGCAACGCACGGGTATTCAACTAGTAATACTACATATTGTTCATGACATTTTTTGTGTAACTGTTGACCATGAATTGCTTAGTATGATATTATTGTTGACCTGAAATGACTACTCCCTCCGGTCCGATATAAGTGTCGGAGGGATTGAGCTGAGTACGACAAATTTGTAGCACTCCCAACGACACTTTTATGGGATCGGAGGGAGTACTTGATGTAAATTTGTACTTGAAAAACTTAAACATACTCAAGGTGCACTTAACTGTGCATGTGTGCGCAACTAGAAAAAGTAGAGATGTACTAAAATAGGACATGTCTGTGTCTGTATCGACTGTGAGCATCTTATTCTCAGTCGGCTTTACTAACAAGTTCATAAAGATATAGAAAATGCTCACTGAGATGTGCAAATTTGTTCATGTAGTTAAAAAAATCTTATTTAC
This sequence comes from Poa pratensis, assembly GCA_947311845.1. NCBI lineage: Eukaryota > Viridiplantae > Streptophyta > Magnoliopsida > Poales > Poaceae > Poa > Poa pratensis. The sequence continues at coordinate 23,330,963 of CAMZMU010000038.1, forward strand.
CGGTCAACTTTACATATTTGGTTCATAGTGATCTATTCGGTAGGTTCATTCATAATACACCACATACGCTCAGATATGTCATGTTTCACGCATCGCGTGTGCTATATGCGGTTGCCCTGCTTCGCACTTGGCCATTGGCGGGCTTCTCTACAGTCACAATAAAAGAAAGCGGCGTATCATGAAATTAGTTTCTTTTTCGTTTTTGAGTCACTTGTACTCGTTTACTCCTCTTAATGAAATGAAAACAACACTTTTGCTGCTTTTCGTCACAAAAAAAGGGCCCAAAGGTCTGGAACCGTCTCCCGACAACTGGTAATGACAGTTCTCCAACTGCGGCAGAGCTGGCGGGCCTATAGAGTCACAATCGAAGGAAACAACGCATCAAGCGAAGTCAGTTTTGGGTTTTTGTTCAGGTAAAAAAAAAAATTGGGTTTTTTTTTGTTGAGATTAGTCAGTTTTGGGTTAGCAGTGAGGTCACCAAGTGCGTGGCCACGATCCTCCGATGCGAACGAATCCGAGACAACTCGCCTATCATAAAGGGTCCGCAGTCCTTCTCCCTCGCCCCATTTGCAGTCTCTGCAATGTCAACCAAAGTGTGGAAAAACCCAGGACTCTGAATCTCTGATGCGAACAGTTTCAGAAAAAAAACTCGCCATCAAAGGTGGTCCGCGGTCCTTCTCCCTCGCACCATTTAACGTCGCTTCGCTGCATTGCTGCCGTCTCGCTCTGCTCGTTTCAATCTCTTCTCCCACACTAGTAGGCAGGATGGCTAACCCTCAATGTTGTGCGAACCCGCCGATGCTGAATCCCGTCTGTGGGGAGGGCAAGGTCGTCGACAACTTCGGAGGGCTCGTGGCGTACATCGCCGGCGCCCAAGATTCCTAAGTTATTGGAATGTCCAGTAGGTTTAATGTCGTAGTGGACTTTATTTTAGTGGCCTATACATTTTTTTTACGGGTGTGGCCTATACCATTTTTGAAGTACTTAGATTTATATCAAAGTGTCAACTATGAATGAGTTCTGATGCAATTTCATAACTCTTGAAGGAAGATAGCTGATAAAGTTGCTTCGGCTGGATACTTTGTTGTGGTGCCAGATTTCTTTCATGGGGATCCATTAAGAAATGACAAAAATGATAAACCACTTGCAGAGTGGCTAAAGGAGCATGCCCCGGTTTGTTGGCTTCTGATCACCTGGAAACCTTTTCCTTACTGAAGAGTGCTATTTCTGATGTTACTTCCTGCTAAAAGTAATTAGACAAAGATTGTTCTTGTAATAAATTATTCCTTCATACAGGAAAATGGAATTGAATTGGCAAAACCAGTTATTGCTGCTCTAAAGGAGCAAGGAGTGTCTAGTGTTGGTGCTGGGGGTTATTGCTGGGGTGGTAAGAACTGTTCTGTTTATCTACATCCAAACTCAAATTTCAGGCTTTAGCTTACTAAGGGCTTGTTTGATTCAAAGGAACTTCATAAGATTCTTGTAGGAATTTTTCCCATAGGAATTTTTCCCTTGCTAGTGGTTTGATTCATAGGATTAGTTCCTATAGGAATTTTTCCCATAGGAATCTTTGTACTACTTCCTATAGGAATTCTAACATCCACTCCAACCTCTTTTTACAATTCCTTTGGTGGAATCAAACAAAGTTTGGTACAAACCAAATCCTATAGGATTGAAATGTGCATGACATAGCAATCCTATACTTTTCCTATTCCTATGTCTTTCCTGCCCTACAAATCAAACAAGCCCTAAGGGTTGTGCTTCTTCAGGAAAGGTAGTTGCAGACTTAGCGAAAGTTAATGAGATCCAGGCAGCTGTTTTGTCGCACCCTTATTCTGTTACTGTTGATGATATCAAAGGTAAAATCCATCCCTTTGGAGTTCTAAATTCCATTTGAAAGGATTCCAATTCTTACACTAAGGCATGTGCTATACTTCAGAGGTGAAATCCCCCATCGCTATACTTGGAGCTGAAACTGACGTAGTGTCGCCACCAGAATTAGTCAAGCAGTTCGAGCAGGTTCTGTCCTCCTCTAACACAGGGGTAAGTTCTTATTTCGATCAACCGGATTTTGATGTCAACCATGTACGCAGATTATGTGACATAAGTAAGGCTGAGCTAAGTTGTCACATTTTTCAACTGCCCCAGTGCCAAACTGTATCTGATCAAGAACTGTTTGATTCTTCTGACATTGCGTGTTTCTACATTTTGGTGTTACAGAGCTATCAATAATTTTGTAATTGAGAGCCATCTTTACTCGTAGAGGTCAATATTTTTTTTTTTTTTTTTGAATTGAGGTCAATATTTTACTTTATGAGGCGCTTAGCTTTTTACTCCCTGCACATGGTAAACAGATGATGTTCGGACATGTCTTAGGTCAATACTAAAACTTTGACCACATATAATGTTTCAAGTACATGGACTGAGAAATCGTAAATAAAATGCCAAGATTTTCCAGAAAAGTATATTCATAATATAATATATTCTTGTATTTGTACATATATTATAGTAAAAAATAGTGGTCAAAGGTAAATCTTGAATGAGAACTTGCCTGTGACAAGATGGTTAGGAGGGTGGTTGTACCCCCAGCCCACCAGAGTTCAAACCACAGGTTTGACGCTGGTGTTTCTCATTTAGGCGGAATATTCTTCAGTGGGAGGCGACGTTCCCGTCGACAGCGAGGCGCCCGTGGTGACTTCGTCAATCTCAAGACTCAATCGCCGGCTCAGTCTCTCGGAGGTGCTCATAGGGGTAGGGTGTGCGTGTGTGCGTTCATAGGGGTGAGTATATGCGCGTGTATGTGAGCGTCTGCGTTGTACTGTGTTTCGCAAAAAAAAAAAAAGGTAAATCTTGAAGACCATGTTAATATCCAAAAATGTATCTATTTGTGATATGGAGGGATTAAATGTATAAGCTAGCAATATTATCCATCTGCACACCTTGTTTATTGAATGTAAGAAGGTATTCTACTTCACATTCACCAGAACTTGTCACATGTATCATGATTGAAAAATGGCAACAACAAAAATGAGAATAAAAGTCTGAAAGTACAGTAGAATGCTACATAAGAATGGAGACACACCTTATTGTTAGGAGTATTTTAGAAACGGAGGTTATAATCTTCATCTTAATTTATACGATATTTATGGGTCTACAGATTGATTACTTTGTCAAGATTTTCCCTGGGGTTTCTCATGGATGGAGTGTCAGATACGACAGTAATGACGCAGCTGCTGTGAAGAGCGCCGAGGAAGCTCTGGCGGACATGCTTGAGTGGTTTAACAAGAACCTCAAGTGAACCTGAAGTAGCAGACATCCTTTTGTAACAGGATATTGTCATTCTTCATTCTTCATCAGTCATCACGCAAGCTTCCTGGGTTTATGTTATGGTAGTAGTTATGTGTCTGCGTGTTTGTATTCTGTTTGTGCTGAATAATGAACCATTGTGCTGAAATAAAATGTGATATTTTCTTTTTTGGGGAGCAGACATGCTTCTCTGTGTATAAAGTAATAACATACTCTTATAGGTCCACCAATTTTCCTCCCTCCAAAATTAGGCGATTTCAAATGTCGCAAGTGAGAAGATTACGGAAAGGAGAAGCCTGCCTTACCATCTGCTTATCTTCTTTTTTTTCAAATTAAGGAGTTCCGCGTCAGTTTATCTCTGGACTGGACTTGCAATGCATGGCCCATTTCTTGCCGTACAAGCGGTCGAATTCTTGCAGCTCACCAGGATTTGTTATTGGTCAAAGCCGTGCATCAAAACCAGCACAAAAGTAACACGTCTTATATTTTGCGACACACGGAGGTTTTTTTAGGGATAGTTTTCAGTTAGCTGTGAGTTTACTTGGTGCGCGATCCTCGATCGACAACGAGCGCCCAAAAGTCGGGTGCCGTCTCCCGGCCACTCTGAGTTTGTCTTCTCCGGCAGCTAAGACCATCCATTATGTCGGCCGATTCAACAAAAAATGTTGTGAGGTCTGTGGGACAGTGCTGTGAGAGGTTGTTTTGATCATCTGCCACACACTCCGGCTCTCGGAGAGGTGAGAGAGGGGAGAAGGTAGATCTCACAGGCGGCAGGACGGATCCAGTAGCGGAAGTGGAGGGGTGGCGGAGGCGAAGGGGCGGGCAGGTGGTGCGGCCGGAGAGGAAGGAAAAGAGGAGGCGAATGTTTTGCGGTAAACCACAAAACCGACCCCGGAACTAAGGCTCTGTGGTTGGTTAAAATGGTTAACTCGGTTAGGTTATATGGTTATATGGTAAATACGGTTTTGATACTTCGGTTAGTTGGTTTTATACGAAAATATGATTCGGCTTCGGTAATAATTATTTAATATTGGTTCGGTTTCGATAATAACCAAACTAACCAAAGTTGACGCGAATTTTTGAATAACACTTAACTTTTATGTCCATATATTTCATTTTTATATTTTGTATGACTGAACTGATTTTATTGCACAGATGAAAAATAAACAACAATGCAATCTCGGCCAAATGAAAAATTTAGAGCATTAGTAGGAGTCGAACTAATAACTACATACGGTAGCCAAACAACAATAATCCACGCTCAAACCAGTGAGCAAGCTTTTCTTTTCTTTGGTGTATAGAAGTCATCGTGTGTACTACTCCCTCCGTTCCAAATTAGATGACTTGCATTTATCTAGAAACGGATGTATCTAGACACTAAACAAGTATAGATACATCCGTATTTAGACAAATGCAAGTCATCTAATTTAGAACGGATGGAGTATAAGACCTTCCTGAAGTCGGGCTGCGCCATCAGACGTGAGATTCTGTGCTGGGCTAAGCTTTTCGGTTTATTTCGGTTGAACCGGAATTACTTAGCTTAAAACCGAATAGCCGATGTCCTTTCGGTTAGGTCTTTTGCTAACCAAAACATAACAACTTAAGCATAAAAACTGGAAATTCGGTCGCGGTTAGGTTTTTTTGGTTCGATTTTAGGTTTCAGTTCGGTTAGGCGCATGAACCCATAGATATATGGGACAAAGGGGCGTATTTAGGGTTTACCACATTTTTTGGGGTAGCGGGTCTTTTACGATATCTGGTGGAGTTAATTTTTGGGCCCAATACCGCAAATCGCGCGATTTGTTTTGATTGGGCTATTTTACAGTATCTGCTAGAGTTGCTCTGAGAGTGCACGCCCTTACGGGGCAAACACGACGGAAATGGCCCTCCCGGCTCCGGCTCTGGTTCACATAAAAGTGATTTGTAAGATATGTCTTATGTAAAACCACTAGTGGAAACATCATCAACAATCCCGGGTCCAGAGGGCCTTTGGTCCCGGTTTTACAACCGGGATTAAATGGTCGGGACTAGAGGGGGGGTGGCTTTTATCCGGGTGTCCACGACCCGGGATAGATGGGCCTCCACGTGGGCGCGGCTGGGCGCGCAGGGCGGGGGAGCTTTGGTCCCGGTTCGTGTCACGAACCGGGACCAAAGGGTTTGCATCTTTTGTATTTTATTTGCTTATTTTTTAGGGTTTTCGATTTTTTGTTTTCCATTTAATTATTTCCTATTAATTAAGATCACGTTGCGCATACAAAGTCACACACATATATAAAGTTGACACATCGATCGATGTCACGCGTGATGCATACATATAAGTCACACACATACGTTTTGATACATATATAATTAAGTCACACACCGACATCACGTTTCTCACGTCGAGATCACGTCAATTGCATTGGAGGCAGAAAATAATTTCTAGGGTGAAAAAATTCTCCGGATTTCTTCAGGACCTCCTTGTTCAAAAATCCTGCCAATTCCTCTTGAATTGCTATAAGGCGCTTCGTTGGTATGAGCTTGTCCTTCTCTCGTTCCATCTAGATCAATAAGAAAATGTGAAATCATCAGAAAATGTGAAAATGGAAATGAACACAAATATGGTAATGAAGTAATTGCCGAGAGTGTATACAGACCTCTGTTGTTCTGAGCTTTCTATCCCGCTGATGAACAAAAGATCGTATGTACTCACAAACATAATATCCACATAAATTATTCCCTTGTGCCTGCCTCAGACACCACTTTACAAAGAATAGAATTTAATCAAAATAACAATCAAGCATGATAATGGTGATGAAACTAGAATTTAAAAGTTGCGCGGACATATATATATAGTACTACTACTTACCTTGGTTTCATACCAAAACAGGTGCGGTTTCCAAGTCCCACGAACCTCAGTAATGAACTTTTCCCAAACCCTGGCCGGCAAAAGAAAAAATCAAAGGACTTGAACGAACGAAAGAGATCGATATATAGAGCGATAATGACTGAAGTTACCTCTGAAACATTGCTTGCAAGTTGATATAATCGTCCATATCTTTCCTTAACGAGTCCAGGACTTGAACGCATGCTTGTTCAGGTCTAATGTCTACCAGAATCCAATGGTTGCTTCACACATTTATATGTCCATGAGTTACACTAAACATCGAGTAAGCAAAGTAGAATGTGTAGAAGGTACGGTAACACTCACCTGAAGTTGTAAGGAAGAAGTATATCTTCACATGTATGGTGTTTCACTAGATATTGGAGCATGTAATGCTCGGTGTCCTCGGGATGGTTCCTTAGGGTTACTTCATGAATCCAATATGGGTCCATGAACCCAAAACTATAGATTCCGTTATCTCTGCATTCGACGATCTTCATTCTGCATATATAATAGCGTACAAAAGAATAAAGTTAGATAATTGGAGGAGACCTCAATGGCCATGTGGGTACATCTAACACAGGTTTTGAAGGGGTGCATGGGGGCTTTGGCTATGGCATCAGGAACCAAGAAGGGGAGGATGTCTTAAGCTTCGCCCTAGCCTACGACATGGTCGTAGCTAACACCCTATTCAGAAAGAGAGAATCCCACTAGTGACTTTCAGTAGTGGCCAACACTCTAGCCAGATCGATTTTGTCCTCTCTCGAAGAGAAGATAGACGCGCTTGCCTTGATTGTAAGGCGATACCTGGAGAGAGTGTTGTCCATCAACATAAGCTGGTGGTGGCTGACTTCCGTTTTTGGATTCGTGTCCAGCGGGATAAGCGCCCAAAAGTTGCTAGAACAAAGTGGTGGAAGTTAAAGGGAGAGGCAGCTCAAGCTTTTAAGGAGAGGGTTTTTAAGGAAGGCCCTTGGGAGGAAGGAGGCGATGCAAACAGTATGTGGATGAGGATGGCGACTTGCATTCGGAAGATTGCATCAGAGGAGTTTGGGGTGACCAGGGGAAGTAGAAGGGATGCTAAGGATACCTGGTGGTGGAACGTTGAGGTCCAGAAGGCTATTAAGGAGAAGAAGGATTGTTTCAGACGCCTACACCTGGACAGGAGCGCAACCAACATGGAGATATACAAGGGGGCAAAGAAGGCCGCAAAGCGAGCGGTGAGCAAGGCAAGGGGTCGGGCGTATGAGGACCTCTACCAGCGTCTAAACACGAAGGAAGGCGAAAGAGACATCTATAAGATGGCGAAGACGAGAGAAAGGAAGACGAGGGATGTCAACCAAGTCAAATGCATAAAGGACGGAGCGGATCAACTCCTCGTGAAGGACGAAGATATCAAGCGTAGATGGCGAGAGTACTTCGACGACCTGTTCAATGGAGAGAATGAGAGCTCTACCATTGAGCTAGACGATTCCTCCGATGATACCAGCCGACGCTTTGTGCGGCGTATCCAGAAGGCTGAGGTTAGGGAGACTTTGAAGAGGATGAAAGGAGGCAAGGCAATGGGCCCTGATGGTATCCCCATCGAGGTGTGGAGAGGCCTTGGAGACATAGCGATAGTATGGCTAACTAAACTTTTCAACCTCATTTTTCGATCAAACAAGATGCCCGAAGAATGGAGGCGGAGTACATTAGTGCCAATCTTCAAGAACAAGGGGGATGTTCAAAGTTGCACTAATTACCGTGGAATCAAGTTGATGAGCCATACAATGAAGCTATGGGAGAGAGTCATTGAGCACCGTTTAAGAAGATTGACAAGCGTGACCAAAAATCAATTTGGTTTCATGCCTGGGAGGTCTACCATGGAAGCCATCTTCTTGGTACGACAACTTATGGAGAGATACAGGGAGAAGAAGAAGGATCTTCATATGGTGTTCATTGACTTGGAGAAGGCGTATGATAAGATACCACGGAATGTCATGTGGTGGGCCTTGGAGAAACACAAAGTCCCAACAAAGTACATTACCCTCATTAAGGATATGTATGATAATGTTGTGACAAGTGTTCGAACAAGTGATGGCGACACCGATGACTTTCCAATTAAAATAGGACTGCACCAGGGGTCAGCTTTGAGCCCTTATCTCTTTACTTTGGTGATGGATGAGGTCACAGGGGATATACAAGGAGATATCCCATGGTGTATGCTCTTTGCGGATGATGTGGTGCTAATTGATGATAGTCGGGCGGGGGTTAATAGAAAGTTAGAGCTGTGGAGGCGGACTCTAGAATCGAAAGGTTTTAGGCTTAGTAGAACCAAAACTGAGTACATGAGGTGCAGTTTCAGTACTACTAGGCACGAGGAGGAAGAGGTTAGGCTTGATGGACAGGTGGTACCTGAGAAAGACACCTTCCGATATTTGGGGTCTATGCTCCAGAAGGATGGTGATATCGATGAAGATGTGAGTCATCGAATCAAAGCTGGTTGGATGAAGTGGCGCCAAGCTTCTGGCGTCCTCTGTGATAGGAAAGTGCCACAAAAGCTAAAAGGCAAGTTCTATAGGACGGCAATTCGACCTGCGATGTTGTATGGCGCAGAATGTTGGCCGACCAAGAGACGACATATCCAACAGTTAGGTGTAGCGGAGATGCGCATGTTGAGATGGATATGTGGCCACACAAGAAAGGACCGGGTTAGGAATGATGATATACGTGAGAGAGTTGGGGTAGCACCAATTGAAGAGAAGGTTGTCCAACACCGTCTAAGATGGTTTGGTCATATAGAACGTAGGCCTCCGGAAGCGCCATTGCATACCGGACGGATAAAGCGGGATGAGAATGTTAAGAGGGGTCGTGGTAGGCCAAACTTGACATGGGAGGAGTCTGTTAAGAGAGATCTGAAGGATTGGAATATCACCAAAGAACTAGCCATGGATAGGGCTGCGTGGAAGTTAGCTATCCATGTGCCAGAACCACGACCTAGTTTCGAGATCTTATGGGTTTCAACTCTAGCCTACCCCAACTTGTTTGGGAAAAAAGGCTTTGTTGTTGTTGTTGTTGTTGAATTGGCAATGAACGAGCTGAGATAGAGACTTAATTAAATTGCATAAAATAAATCACTTACAAACAATAGCAGCTGATGATGGCTTTGTCGAGGGAGTCTTGATTGAATAACTGAAATATTTCGTCAAACGGCACATACATCGTGTTATCCTCTAAATAATGGTCTTTCGTATATGAAACGTGGAAATACTCATGGTGCTCCTTTACGGCTCCCTCGTACCACTCATGCAAACGTCGCAATTGTGTCGGCAGAGATTTGACCATCTCAGGTCTGACCAAGGGCTTCCCGTAGGCATATGTCCATGCATACATATACTCTTTGGGGTTTTCTATGCGAATTGTGTCTTGCTGTATTTCCTTATCGGACACCACTTTGAACGCGGGGACCGACTGGTTTGCCTGTTCTCCGAGCTGGGCCACTTGTTTCCCGGATTTCTTATTAGCTTCCCTCTTTTGGCGAAATGCAGCCTCCTTCTCCTGCTGGGCCTTTTTAGCTGCCATCTGCTGCTGCTCCCTCTTTTGGCGACATGCCTCATTCTCCTGCAAATTCCGTTCTCTAATTAACTTTTCAATGGTACGATGATAGTCGTCTCGCAGAATAGGCGGCCGTGCCGGCCCAGTCGATAGATTTTTCAGAAATTGTGCCACTTTTCCCGGTGCTATTACCTCCTTTCGCATGTGCCGTTTCGGTGCCAATTGTTTTTTCACATCAGCTCGCACCGACTCCTCGAGTTCCTCTGGAGTCAAGTCGTAGGATCTCTTTGGAAGAGGCTTTCGCAACTCGCGTTCCTCTCGAGTTTCTGGCGGGAAGTTTAAAGCGCACCTCTCTGTATATTTCGACGGGAACTTTAGTTTCCGCGAAACAGAGCGCACTCTCTCTTGAGGTGGTGGGGATGGACTCGGGCTGGGCTCCCGACAGTCGTCACGAGGTGGCGAGGATGCATCTTGAGGTGGGGGGGATGGATCTTGAGGTGGTGGTGCAGGGGATGGATCATGACGTGGGGAGGGAGGATCTTGAGGTGGGGGGGATGGATCATGACGTGGGGAGGGTGGATCTTGAGGTGGGGGGTTGCTACTTGGAGGAGTCGGTGGCCTTGGCGGCGGCAAGTTTGGAAACAAGATGTATTTCTTTGGCCACAGAGCGATGGACTTCTTGGCATCTCCTAGTGTCCTCTCGCCGTCACCTCCAGTAATGTCAAGATTTAGATTAGCATATAACGGCACAATGTCATCCACCCCGACACAAGCATAGCCAGCTGGAATCCCGCCGAGATGGTACCTTGCTCCAGGTTCATTCGGTAAAGCATAGCCGACCGCCACCTTGAAGGACAAGTTGCTCATTGCCATATGTAGCTCGCATTCTGTCTTCTCCATGATATCATCCACGGGGTATCGAGTCGGCGGCGCTTCAAGTTCAGAATGTTCCATCTGCGTGGAACCCACGCTGCTTTTCCGCTGATCAGATGGGGCGGCTTCGATTTCTGGACTTTCTAGCTGCACACGAGATTCCCTTTGCTGACTTTGCTCCAGCTGATGCACCTTGTGTTCCAATTCCGATAACCGGTCGCTCTCCTCCTTTTTCTTTCTCTGACGGCTTCTATAAGTGTGAGCGTCTGCCGGAAAACCTTGTGCCCAAGTAACTCCGTATCCATAACCTCGTACTCGTCCAACTTTTTCAGGATTCCCGAGTGCGAGTGACAGCTCGTCTTTCTCTCTGTCGACCTTGTAGGTTCCATTTCGAACTTGCTCTATTGCTTTCTCAAGTTCTTTGGTTATAAACCTAATCTTTGCCTCCCATTTTCCCTAAGCAACAATCTTCCCTGTGTCAGGGTCTAACCCAGCGCCATGCGCGAACAACCAAAATTTGGACCTATCGGGCCAGCCCGCTGTCTGTGGAATCTTCCCCTCATCAAGCAGTTTTGCTTCAAATGCTTCCCACTTAGGCACGGCAGCCTTGTAGCCACCTGCCCCCAAAGTGTGGTGATATTCCTTCTTCGCAGCATTTAACATGTTTCTTTCCGATCGGGCCACAGCGGCCTCCGATTCTCTTTGCTCTTTAAATAAGGGCCACTGGTCGTTTAGCTTCACTTGTGCTCCGGTGAATACTGGAGTGTATTCAGGATCTTTTTCCTTCTCTTCACAATAATCTTTCCATATAGTTTTCTTGAAGGTTCGGAACTGTTCAGCAGCCTTGCCAAGAGTCCACTCCTTGACTTTCTCCATCCACTTCTCGTTTTCTGTCACTTCTGGAGGCAGGGTGACCTTTGTCAAGAGCTTCTCCCAAAACAAATCTTTTGTTTTGTCGTCGACATAAGTCCAAGTCTTGCTCCCGTCCTTCCGCGGATGCCATTCTTGACATGTGATCGGTATCATGTCCCTAACAAAAACTCCGCATTGGTTTATAAATTTGCGGCGGCACTCTAAGGGTTGCATTGGTTGGCCAGTAGCATCAACTATGTCGATCACTACCCTTTGACCCTCCTTCATCGGCTTCGACGGGCCTCGAGGCTTCATGGCTTTCGACCCTTTCGACCCATTCGACCCTTTCGACCCTCTAGATGCAGATGATTTGCTTGTTCCAGAGGGCTAAAAGAAAAAAAGATTCGTTAATAACCGCAGGATCAAATAATTAAGCTATGTCATCGATCAACAGAGGCTTAATTAATATATACCTCGCCTGAGTTTGTTACTACCAGTTCCTTCTCTACACAAATTTCTACTTCCTCAGCTCCCTCACCGGAGTCATTGAGAAATTGGGAGCTGAATTCCTCTAAATTAGCCACATCGTCTTCTTCACCGACAGGCGCGGCTGCACGTCCTGCTATAATCATACGCAACATCTCTTCACGCTCCTCGTCTCTAGCGCCGACGCCCGGAAAAAGTGGATCCAATGGCTCTCCACGCTCCTCGTCTATGCCGAAGTCGTCCGGACAATTTGGATCCATGGGTCACTTAATGTGCCTGCAATCAATTTTGTAACAAGAATATGAATAAATTTAAGATGACACTAATTCAAAGAACAAATTATTTAGGATGACAAAGAACAAATAATTTTATTACATGATTTAAAATGGCCCTAATTCAAAATGGCACAATATGAACAAATAACAAATAATCTCTACAATTTTGTTGTTTAAGTAATCTCCACATGAATCTCCATATTTTCTAATTAAATGACACCAAAATTCATAGCAATTTTAATCTACACATCTAAAATTCATAGCAATTGTAACCTACACATCTAAAATTCATAGGAATTTTAATCTACACATCTAAAATTCATAGCAATTGTAATCTACACATCTAAAATTCATAGCAATTTTAATCTACACATGAATGATTTGGATCAATGATTTTACTAACTATGATCTAATTTTAATCTACACATGAATAATTTTAATCTACATATGAATTCATAGCAATTCATATATAACACCTATGATCTAAGTTAGTAATAGCAACTTAATCAATTTGCAAAATTCATAGCAAAATTCGTTGCTATGTTTGATCTAAGTTAGTAATAGCAACAAAATTTATAGTAAAAAAAATAGCAACAAAATTCATAGTCAAAAAAGGGCCTCCACGGGCTGCACCACGACGGCGGCGCCACGGGCTGCACCACGACGGCGGCGGCCTCCCGGAGCCCAGCAGCGGCGCGGCACGGCGACCTGCGGGCCGGAATCGCGCGCAGTGGCGCCCCGGCCAATCCCGCGCCACCGCGCGTCCCGCGGCCGTACGACGGGGAGGGGAGGAGAGGACGACGGCGGGGAGGAGAGGAGAGGACTTACCTCGACGACGGCGGAGGCGCAAGGGCCGGAGGGGAGGGCGACGGCGGGGCGCGATGCAGAGCACGGGCCGCGAGGCGCAGGGGAGGGGAGGGCGCGCGACGGCGTCGTCGCAGTCCGCGCGGGCGCCTCCGGCAGCAGGACGCGCGCGGCCACGGCGGGACGATGGGCGACGGCGTCACCACGGCGGGGCGACGGCGGCGCTCGGGCAGGGCTTCGCAGCTGCGGTTCGATTTGGGGGGAGATAGAGAAAATTTCGACGGAAACCACACATATCGCGCGAAAACAGACCTTTCATCCCGGTTCCTGCCACGAACCGGGATGGATGACCATTTCATCCGGTTGGTAACACCAACCGGGACCAAAGGTCTGTCTGGGCCGCGAAAAACTGCGCGCGAAGCCCAGCAGGCCTTTGGTCCCGGTTGGTGTTACCAACCGGGATGATTGGTGTTTTTTTTTTTTTTCTTGTTTCCTTTTCTTATTTCTATTTCTATTTCTGTTTTCTTTGTCTTTTATATCTATTGATTTAATTGCTTTTGTAATTTTGTTTATCTTTTACATGTTTTTGAATTGTTATTTTAGTTTCTTTTTAAAATTTAACTTAAATGGTCCATCATATATGAAAGGCCTTTTTTTCTTGTTTCCTTTTCTTGTTTCTATTTCTGTTTTCTTTTTCTTTTATATCTATTGATTTAATTGCTTTCGTAGTTTTGTTTATCTTTCGGGGACGTCGCTTAAACGAAACACACGATCCCATGGCTCAAATTAATATGCAAAAAGTATCACGGTTACAGATTTTTATTTAATCTCTCCGGTGGTTACACAGCTGGATCGATCGTCCTCATGTCATTTTTATTTAACTAACTTCTGCCAGGTCCACGATTCCCTGCCATGTATTAGTATACATCGTATCCAACAGATACATGTAGCGACGGACGTGCGCATCCTCCTCGCTTATACGGCGCTTGTGAGCACATGGATCGTGTGTTTCTTTAAAGCGCTTGTGAACCGTTGGATCAGGGGTGAGCCCGACTTTAGTCCCGGTTGGTGTTTCCAACCGGGACTAAAGAAGCACACGGATCGTGTGTTTCTTTCTAGCGCTTGTGAGACGTTGGATCAGAGGTGTGTTTCTTTTGAGGGATTGTGAGCTGTTGGATCAGCAGTACCACGACCACTTCGTGACCCACATGACCCGGTTGTTGTTACCAACCGGGACTAAAGAAGCACACGTACCCTATATATAGCCCCCCTCCCGGACATGTTCAGCACTCAGTGTCTACTCATTGTAGTTCATTTTGGCAGCACATGGGTAGCAGAGAGCACTCAGTGAAGGCTGAAGGTGAACCCTCCCCTCGGCGGAGGCATCTTTGGGCAACCAGCGGCAAGACGTCTCTGATGATCTGCGACCGTTCCAAACGGTTGCAGATCATCAGAGATGTCTTGCAGGACGGTTGTAGATCATCAGAGATGTCCGGCGGAGGCATCTTTGGGCAACCCTCCCCTCGACCGTATGTTTTGTTCTATCACTTGGAGAATGCAGAGATTGTGTTGGTAAAACTGCAGCTGATTGAAGCTTCTTATACATGCTCCTTACATAATGGTTTAATACATTCCATAGAATGCATTACATAAAAGGTTTCATACATTATTACACATCACCAACATCACCAACTATTGTTTCTGTTTTCTTCTGAGCCGTAGCCATGGAGAATCTTCATCATTTAACAGGATGCTTGGGTCAGTTTTCACTGTGAAGGGCGGAATTTCATGAAACTTATTATAATCTTCAGACATGTCTATCTTGTTATCCACTCCCACGATGTTTCTTTTCCCTGAAAGAACTATGTGGCACTTTGGCTCATCGGACGATGTATTCTTTTGCTTATCTTTTCTTTTTTTCGGTTTGGTGGACATGTACTTCACATAGAAAACCTGAGCCACATCATTGGCTAGGACGAATGGTTCGGTGTGGTACCCAAGATTCTTGAGATCCACTGTTGAAGAAGGATGGTGGGAACAACAACTCGAAGAAGGATGGCGGGAATAACAACTCGAAGCTGACCAGACATTGGACCACATCAATTTGTAACCCTATAAATAGCCCCCCTCCTGGACATGTTCGGCACTCAGTGTCTACTCCTTGTGTAATCAAAGCATTCGGATTCACGTCATACGTCCAACAGTGCATTTGATCTCTCTTCTGAGTTTTCAGAACACAGTTACATAAAAGGTTTAATACATTATTACACAATCTTCTTCTACTTTCTACCCGTCACTTTCTTCTGATTGCGCCGTAGTCATGGACAAGCTTCTCCATTTAACGCGAGACTTGGGTCAATTTTCACTGCGAAGGGCCGGATTTCTTCAAAATTGTTGTAATCTTCTGACATGTCTGTCTTGTCCTCCACTCCCATGATAGTTCTTTTTCCTGAAAGAACTATGTGACGCTTTGGCTCATCATATGATGTCTTCGCTTGCTTATCTTTTCTTTTTTTTGGTCTGGAAGACATGTCCTTCACATAGAAAATCTGAGCCACGTCTTTGGCTAGTACGAATGGTTCGTTGTCGTACCCAAAATTCTTGAGATTCACTGTAGTCATTCCGTACTGCGGGTCTACGTTTACCCCACCATCCAGGTTGTACCATTTGCACCGGAACAAAGGTACCTTGAAAGAAGGTCCATAGTCAAGTTCCCATATCTGCTCTATGTACCCATAATATGTGTCCTTTGTCCCATTGTTGTTTGATGCATCAAAGCGGACACCACTGTTTTGGTTGGTGCTCTTTTTATCTTGGTCGGCCGTGTAAAATGTATTCCCATTTATCTCGTACCCTTGAAAAGCCAATATAGTCGAAGATGGTCCTCTGGCCAACAAGTTTAGCTGTTCTTCAACAGTGTTGTCATTAATGAGACGTGTGTGCAACCACCCGCAGAAAGTCTTCAAGTGTTCTTTTTCAATGCATTCTTCAGCCATTAATGAGCGTAAAGTATTCTTGTGTTCCTCGATATACGGAGCCACCAAGGTCGAATTATGTAGAACTGTGTAGTGTGCTCGATTGAAAGAATCCCAGTCAGAAAATATTTGTTTCTTTCCTAGTGTTCCTTTTCCACGCAATCTCCCCTCATGGCGCGATTGAGGAACACCGACCGGGTTAATGTCAGGAATAAAGTCAACACAAAACTCAATGACCTCCTCTGTTCCATAACCCTTGGAGATGCTTCCTTCAGGCCTAGCACGGTTATGAACGTATTTCTTTAAGACTCCCATGAACCTCTCGAAGGGGAACATGTTGTGTAGAAATACAAGACCGAGAACTTGAATCTCTTCGACTAGGTGAACTATGAGGTGCGTCATAATATTGAAGAAGGATGGTGGGAACACCAACTCGAAGCTGACAAGACACTGAACAACATCCTTCTGTAAAGTTCCTAGAGTCAATGGATTGATCATCTTCTGAGAAATTGCATTGAGGAATGAACATAGCTTCACAATGGGTAGTCGAACATTTTCCGGTAGAAGCCCCCTCAATGCAACCGGTAGTAATTGTGTCATAATCACATGGCAGTCATGAGACTTCAGGTTTTGGAACTTTTTCTCTACCATGTTAATTATTCCCTTCACATTCGACGAGAAGCCAGACGGGACCTTGATACTGTTCAGGACTTCAAAAAAGATCTCCTTCTCTTCTCTGGTAAGAGCGTAGCTGGCAGGACCTTGATACTTCTCTGGATTAAGGTGGTCGTCTTTCGTCTTCTCGTGCATATGTTGATGGTTCAGTCGTGCATCCGGTGTATCTTTCGTCTTCCCATACACACCCAAGAAGCTTAGCAGGTTCACGCAAAGATTTTTCGTCACGAGCATCACGTCGATTGCAGAGCGAACCTCTAGGATTTTCCAATAGGGTAACTCCCAAAATATGGATTTCTTTTTCCACAAGGGTACGCGCTTGTTGGCGTCTTTCGGAACAGATAGACTGCCAGGACCCTTTCCAAAGATTAATTCTAAATCCTTGACCATCTCATATATAGCATCACCATCAGGGCAGGTAGGCTTCGTCCGGTTATCAACCTCACATTTGAAATGCTTGCCTTTCTTTCTTACGGGATGCTCAGGTGGAAGAAATCGACGATGACCTGGGTACACATTCTTGTTGCCTACATATATACTTTCAGTCTTATCTAGACAGTGCGTGCAAGCATTGTATCCCTTGTTTGACTGTCCTGAAATGTTACTAAGAGCAGGCCAATCATTGATGGTTACAAACAACAACGCTCGTAGGTCAAATGCCTCTTGTTTGTGCTCATCCCACACACGTACCCCTTCGTCACTCCACAACTCTAAAAGTTCTTCAATCAATGGCCTCAGGTACACATCAATGTCGTTGCCGGGTTGCTTCGGACCTTGGATGAGCACCGGCATCATAATAAACTTCCGCTTCATGCACAACCAAGGAGGAAGATTATACATACATAGAGTCACAGGCCAGGTGCTATGACTGGAGCTTTGTTCCCCGAAAGGATTAAAACCATCTGTACTTAGACCAAATCTTATGTTCCTAGCGTCATCTGCAAACGTCTTGAAGGTCCTGTCGATTTTTCGCCACTGCGACCCATCAGCGGGGTGTCTCAGCATCATGTCTTTCTTACGGTCTTCTTTGTGCCATCGTAACAACTTTGCATGCTCTTTGTTTTGGAACAAACGTTTCAACCGTGGTATTATAGGAGCATATCACATCACCTTGGCAGGAACCCTCTTCCTGGGGCATGGATCGCCGTCAACATCACCAGGGTCATCTCGCCTTATCTTGTACCGCAACGCACCACATATCGGGCACGCATTCAAATGCTCGTACTTCTCACCGCGATAGAGGATGCAATCATTGATGCATGCATGTATCTTTTGCACCTCTAATCCTAGAGGGCACACAATCTTCTTTGCTTCGTACGTACTGGGGGGCAGTACGTTATCCCTTGGAAGCATCTTCTTTATTATTTTCAGCAAATTCTCAAATCCTCTGTCAGTTGTACCATTCTCTGCCTTCCATTGCAGCAATTCCAGCGTGGTACCAAGCTTCTTCTGGCCATCTTTGCAATTTTGGTACGACAATTTTTTGTGATCCTCTAACATGCTATCCAACTTCGACCTCTCGTTTTCACTTCCGCTGTTTATCCGTGCATCAAGAATGGCCCGGCCAAAATCATCATTGGGCTCATCATCATTGGGCTCTTCTTCAGCTTCGTCTTCCCCCATTGGAGTATCACCGTCTGCAGTGAACGTAGGATAGGTGTCATTATCCTCTTCTTCTTCATTTTCTTCCATCATAACCCCTCTTTCTCCGTGCTTGGTCCAACAATAATAACCATCCATGAAACCCTCCTCCAACAGGTGGACGTGAATGGTTCTTGACGTAGAGTAATCCCGCTTATTCTTGCAGACTCTACATGGACAAAGAATATAACCACTCGACGGCTTGTTATCATTAGCCACACGGAGAAAACTATGCATGCCATTGATAAAGTCGAGACCGCGTCGGTCACTGTACATCCATTGCCGGCTCATCTGCATTATATAAATATATCAAAAACCATTACACTACATCATAAATATATAGTACTGACCAAATTAATTAATACAAGTTCATCACATTAAAACCAAAGTAGAGTAGTGCCCAAATGTAATACATTGTTCTAATGAAACATACATTAATTGAACCTAACATACAACTATCTAAAGAATTTAAATCCAACAACAAATGCGATCAAAATCGCAACTAAGGTACCTATTGAACCAACAGCATAATGATACCAAGCCTCTCGACTAATGGCATATTTTCTAATCTTTTTAAGCTTCAAGCGCATTGCCTCCATCTTCATCTCGTGAGCAGCGACGACGACCCCGCAAGCATCATCGATGTCGGCAATCTTCAAGTCCAATACACTCTTCTCTTCTAGGTATTGGAGACAAAGATCTTCGCTTATCTTCAATTTTGCTTTCAAATCGTCGTTTTCCTTTTTAAAATACTCGACAATAGGGTCGACTGGAATTTCCGGTTCAACTACCTCCTAAATAAAAATATCTCTACGTCAAGTTGGTCGGGCATGAGTGTGATAAACACGAAACGAAACAAATAGTTATGAAAATATACCACATCCGAATCATAGATCGGACGAGGGCCGACGGGGACGGATATCAAAACCATGACACTATACATATAAAAAACATAAGAAATTAATTATACAAGAAATAAATATGCATTTAAATCATACAAGTATATATATAGGTTTTAAAAATAAAAGATAAAAAAGAGGCTCACCAAAGTGGTGCCGGTGACGGGACGACGCGGGCTATCGACGGCGGTGAGGACGGGGACAACACTAAAATCCACAAATAATAAATTAATTTGAGCTCGCAAATACACTTTCTAGCTTGGGCATTTCATCAAACACCTTGCTAGCATTACAAAATTGAAATGAGCTAAACTAGCAATGAAATGAGCTAAAGTTGTAGCGCCGGAGGAAAGAACGATGTTGCTAACCTTTGAATAGATGGGGTGCCTTCAATCCTCTCAAATGGTGCAAAAAAAATGGGGATTAATTTGAGTGGGAGAGAGGAAAATGGAGGAGAAATGGTGATGAACTCGAGCTAGCTCGGGGTGGAAGAAGATGATATAGCAGGGAGACCCTTTGATCCCGGTTTGTAACACGAACCGGGACCAAAGGTCCCCTGCCAAAGGGGCTGTAATGTACCTGCACTTAGAAAATGGCAAGGTACCTGTGTATAGTGCAAACCCCTGGATCGTTTCATTTGCACACACAGTTTAAGATGAATATCACAACATTGTATCAATTATTACACGAATGATCCAGACTTGGAAAATAAATAGTTCGATACATCTTTGCATAGCTTATAGCTAGCTCAAAACAAATAAAGCAGCGGAATAAATCTTCAATGAGCCTCCATTCTTCATGATGCGCCACAGGCGAAAACATGTTGGTTGCAGACTCGAAACCCAAACGTGACCTTACTCATCGTCAGAAAAGTCTGCAACAAAGTAATATTTGCAACAGAGTGGGTCAGAATCATTAAAAATGATCCTGGCAAGTGACACTATGTGGACTCATATAGGAATAACTCTATAACCTATATGCATATTTGGCTGGTGGAGTTTGAAGGCTGATTTGCATAAAAGCCAATTTTGCCTAACACTTTGTAAAACTTTTTCCTTCAAACTTTTGAGACAAGATGGCTTGAAAACCATTGTCTTAACTACCCTTGTTCACCACCAAGTTTTAATTTCGAAATTTGAATGATGAAGCCTCCGTTGAATCCTTGATCAGCTGCTCAAATTGTCCGTAACCGGGGACACGGCTAAGTACTTAGTTTTTAACTCTGCAGAGGTTGTGCACTTTCACCATTAGACCCAACAAACCCAAACTATCCTCAAGCACTCAAATTGTGCTAAGGAAAAGGAGAGAGTTGAGACAAGACTTTTCAGAAGCATTTCCTCATCCCATGCCGCCTTGACCCGTTCCCATTCTAACCATCTACCACCACCTGTCAAGACGAGACGAGTCCACGCAACTTAATCCATCAAGTCAGAGCCCATATGACTAATGGTTGCACGGTAAGCAATCTTCACTTAGAGAAAACATTGGCCCCTTAATACCCTGGGTGGCAACCAC
Organism: Poa pratensis; assembly: GCA_947311845.1. Classification (NCBI taxonomy): domain Eukaryota; kingdom Viridiplantae; phylum Streptophyta; class Magnoliopsida; order Poales; family Poaceae; genus Poa; species Poa pratensis. Next base: position 23,351,658 of record CAMZMU010000038.1, read on the forward strand.
AAGTGACCATCCCTTAGAGGTCACCCCTAAGAGATGACACTCAACCTTTCCATCATCTTTTCATAACCAAGTCCACCCAGGTGATAAATTACTTAGTAGGATTTAGCTTTAAAGAAAACACATTTGCATAGCATCCAATAATCTACTAAGTTATCAAAAGGGATTCTAGACACAACTAGAGTAAAGGTATGGTGGGTTTAGCATATAGCTATAATTCTATCCAACACATGCATATAAGAAATACACTAAGTAATGCATATAAAATACTTAGGAAAACTTCATGGGGGTGTGCCACTTGCCTTGGCAACAAGCAGAACAACAGCAGCTGCAACAGTCCTCGTTTCCCTCCGGAGTTTCTAACACATCAAACAATACATAATGAACAAACAATTTTCATAAAACTTCTAAGGAAAATATGTCATGCATGATGTGCAAAATATTTCTAAGGACTAGGGATGCATGCATGCCATGCCATGAAATAATTCTAAGTTAAAACAAGACAATCAAAAAGGTCCAAAAATGACTAAGGACCAAGGTCCTAACACTTGGGTCGAAATTTAACTAAGGACTAAAACTAACACATCATGTCCAAAATAATTTCTATGGAAAGTAAACAAAATAGGAAGTGCTAAAATTTTCTAAGGAAAAAGGTATGATTGCAAGGGTTGATAAATTTTTCTAAGGACCAACATTAGTTATAGCAAGTACTTAGAATAATTTCTAAGGAAATAACTAAGTTTTCTAGATACTAAAAATTTCTAAGGAAAAGTTTAGCATTTTTAATGTGTTGAAAATTTCTAAGGAAAAATTCTAAGTGTTCTCAACATTTTTATTACCCAAAATTTTCTAAGGAAGAAATATTTCGGTGGGGTGAAGTATTTCTAAGTTATTTTGCATATAACATAGTCACAATTACTTAGCTAAATTTTCTATTCGAAAAACTAATGTGAAGAGCAATTTTAATATAAATTACTTATTAAAATAACACCTAAAAGCAATAAAAACAAAATACATGCAAAAACATAGGAAAACACTTATACAAAAATACTAGAGCCATACTACGGCCATTACTTATACAAACAAAAATATAGCAAAATATTTTGCTCAATTATCAATTTTTATAATTAAGTTATAGCCAAAATATCAATTAAACCATTTTTAAAATTTATCTAAATTAATTTCGTCCAAACCTCGAATTAAGCATACAGAAAGTTTCTACACATTATTAGCTTTCCAAAAATATAAATTTCATAAATTTTGGCTAAAGGAATAAAAATTAATAATGAATCTAAAATCCAGGGACTAATCTGTGATGCGCAGGGGCTAAAACGTAAAGAAAAACTGAAAAGATCTTCGCGCTGGAGTCCTCCGTCGACGTGGCCTTCTCTGATTGGTGCGGAGCTCCCCGTTGACTGGTCTTCTGCAGATCGCGGGCGTCGCGGACGGGATGCGGCGCGGCTTCGCGGACGGCTGGACGACGTGGAGACTTCTGGTTGGTGCGGAGATCTTCGCGGGTCTTCGCGGGCTGAAGCGGGTGCGGACGGATGCGGGCGGATGCGGCGACGCGGACGACGTGGCGACGTGGCATCTTCTTATTGGAGCATACCTTTTCGCGACAAGTTCTAATCTACACCGTCTAAAATCGATCCAACGGCCTAGATCTTCTGGACCAATAGGTCACCGGTACCTTCGCCGGAGTTTCGCCGGAACCCTAATTACTACGGTGGCGCCATCGCCGGAGATCTGCTCCTCTACACTACGAAGCTTGCGGGGATGGACGGCTCATACCAGAAGATGCAGGGCGTCGCGGCGGATCTGATGACGTGGTTGTTGAGGTCGCGAGCTTCCTTCTCCTCCTGGGATCGCTCGTCGATGTTGGGGATGGCGGCGGCGAGCTCCTGTCGATGATGGATCTCTCGATCTGCTGCGCGAGAGGATACAGCGAGTTGTCAGGGAGGAGCGCACGGTCGCGGAGAAGCGAAGGGGAGGGTTGCGAGGGGCAATGCGCGCAAGGGCTCACCGGAATACGGCGAGGTCGTCGACGGCAGTGGCGGCACGGCGGCGTCTCGTGCGGGCAGCCTGGGGGCTCTCGTCTCGATTTGTTTGGGGCAAAAAGACGGCGGTGTCGTGGGGTTTAAATAGAGGTCAAAACCGTGCGATTACGTGCGAAACAAGCTGGATTCGGTTACGATTGGGTTAGGGTTTCGTCGGTGAGGTCTCCGTGTTCATCACGGCTGGAGGTTGCTGCTGACAGGCGGGTCCCACCTGGCAGCGAGACAAGCACGCGGCTGGGCTTTGCTATTCAACGCGCGCGCGTTAGGGTTAGTTGGGTTCGGCCCATTTAGCTCGCTTCGCACTCTTTTTTCCAGAAACTGTTTTCTTTTCTATTTTTAACCAAAAACCAAACAACTTTTGATTTATAAAACCAAATCTACTCAAACCAATTTCTATACTTAGTAAAAACATACCCCACATGTTTAGCATGTATTGGGGATAAAATATTCAAAAACTTTATTTAAAATTTGAAATAGGTTTGAAAAGCATTTGCAGATAAAATGCAATATTGTTTTTGAGACATTTTCTCTAAATTTCATAATTTGAATTCAAACACAATGCAAACAATGATGCAATGACATGATGCATGATGCAAATGAAAAGTTTTAAATTTTTGTGAAAATTGGGATGTTACAAACCTAACCCCCTTAAGATGAATCTCGCCCTCGAGATTCGGTTTGGCTAGCAAATAGGTGAGGATGTTCTTCTCTAAGGTCATCTTCTCTTTCCCAAGTTGCTTCTTCCTCTGAATGATGATTCCATTGTACTTTGCAAATTTGATGGTCTTGGTTCTGGTAATTCTCTCTGCTGTCTCCAAAATTTTTATGGGTTTTTCCTCATAGTGAGATCACTTTCCAGCTGAACTTCTTCTAGTGGCACTGTATCTCTCAGCGGAGTTTCTGCCATTTCAGGGTGACACTTCTTCAGCTGACTAACATGGAAAACATTGTGAACTGCGGAAAGTGCTTCCGGTAGTTCCAATTCATAAGCCACTTCTCCTTTACGTGACAAAACTTTATAAGGTCCAATAAACCTTGGTGACAGTTTTCCTTTGATTCCAAACCTCTTCACTCCACGAAGGGGTGAGACTCTAAGATAGGCTCTATCTCCAATATCATAAGTGACTTCTCTCCGTTTGGAATCAGCATAACTTTTCTGCCTAGATTGAGCTGCCTTCAATCTGTCCTTAATCAGCCTAACCTTTTCTTCAGCTTCTTCGATTATATCAGGACCAAACAGACTTCTTTCTCCTACTCCACTCCACAAAAGTGGGGTGGTGCATTTCCTTCCATACAGTGCTTCAAATGGTGACATCTCTATGCTGGCTTGATAACTATTATTATAAGAGAACTCAGCATATGGGAGATTATCATCCCAACTAGACTTATAGTCTAATGCACATGCTCTCAGCATGTCCTCCAGGATTTGATTTACCCTTTCAGTCTGTCCATCAGTCTGGGGGTGAAAGCTGTGCTAAACTCTAGCCTAGTTCCAAGGACTTCATGTAACTGCTTCCAGAAATGTGAAGTGAATTGAGTGCCTCTATCTGACACAATCTTCTTTGGAACTCCATGCAAACATACTATTCTCTTCATGTAAATATCTGCTAGCTTGGCACTTGTGTAAGTTGTCTTCACAGGCACGAAATGAGCTACCTTGGTCAAACGATCAACAATAACCCAAATAGAATCATAACCAGACTTGGTTCTGGGTAGACCTGTGATGAAGTCCATCCCAATCTGATCCCATTTCCAGTCGGGTACTGGCAAAGGTTGAAGTAACCCTGCTGGCTTCTGATGCTCAGCTTTTACACGGCTACACACATCACACTTGGCAATATATTCAGCAATATCTCTTTTCAAATTGTTCCACCAAAACCTCTCCTTCACATCCATATACATCTTGGTGTTACCCGGGTGTATGGAGTAAGGTGAATCATGGGCTTCCTGAAGTATCAACTTTCTGAGATCACATCTTCTGGAACACAAATTCGTTTCATGAACCATACTGTGCCTTCTTCATCTAGTCGAAAACCTTTGGCCTTGCCTTCACCTAAATTTTTCTTGATTTCTTCCATCACTTTGTCTCCTTTTTGAGCCTCCTTGATTTTGTCCATCAAAAGAGGTTGCACTTCTAGAGATGCTACAAAACCTTCAGGTACTATCTCCAACCTAAGATCCTTGAATCCCTTGCATAGTTCTTCTGGCAATTCCCCTGCCGTGAGTCCGTTAACATAAGTTTTACGGCTTAAGGCATCAGCTACTACATTGGCTTTTCCTGGGTGGTATTGCAAACTCAGGTCATAGTCCTTAATCAATTCCAGCCATCTCCTTTGTCGCATGTTCATTTCCTTCTGTGTGAAGAAGTATTTAAGACTTTTATGGTCCGTGAATACTTCACAACGCTTTCCATAGAGATAGGGCCTCCATATCTTCAGGGCATGTACTACTGCTGCTAATTCTAAGTCATGTGTGGGGTAGTTGACTTCATGCTTCTTGAGCTGCCTTGAGGCATATGACACCACTTTGCCTTCTTGCATCAACACACCTCCAAGTCCTCGATGTGAAGCATCGCAGTACACTTGGAAATCTTTCTCCAGATCTGGTAAACATAGAACAGGTGCTGATACTAAACGTTTCTTCAGTTCTTGAAAACTAGTTTCACATTCTTCGGTCCACACAAACTTCTTGCCCTTTTGTAGCAATTCTGTTAAGGCCTTAGCAATTTTGGAGAAATTTTCAATGAATCTCCTATAGTATCCTGCTAGTCCCAGAAAACTACGGATTCTCCCACATTCTTGGGCGACTCCCAGTTGGTTACTGCGAAACCTTTTCAGGGTCTACTGCTATTCCATCCTTAGACACAATGTGTCCTAGAAATCCTACTTGTTCCAGCCAAAACTCACATTTGCTGAACTTGCCATACAATTTGTGCTCTCTAAGTCTTTGCAAAACTTGACGTAGATGTTCCTCATGTTCCTTGTGGCTTTTGGAGTAGATCAAGATGTCATCGATGAACACACGACAAACTTGTCTAAGAAATCCATGAACACTTTATTCATCATATTCATGAAGTATGCCGGCGCATTGGTTAAGCCAAAAGGCATAACTGTGTACTCATACAAACCGTATCGGTGGTGAAAGCAGTCTTAGGTATGTCCAACTCTCTAACCTTCATCTGAAAGTATCCAGATCTGAGATCAATCTTTGAGAACACACAGGCTCCTTTCAATTGATCAAAGAGGTCGTTGATTCTAGGGAGTGGGTATTTGTTCTTAATGGTTACTTCATTTAAAGCTCTATAGTCCGTGACTAGCCTCTGAGTACTGTCTTTCTTCTCAACAAACAAGATTGGTGCTCCCCAAGGTGAAGAACTTGGACGGATAAAACCTTTCTGCAACTGTTCCTCCAACTGTTTCTTGAGTTCTTTCAGTTCCTCTGTCGCCATTGGGTATGGTCTTGGCTATTGGTCCTGTGCCTGGTTTAAGCTCAATGAGAAACTCAACATCTCTATCGGGTGGCATTCCCGGTAGTTCTTCAGGAAACACATCTGGGTATTCCCTTACTATGAGCACATCACCGAGGCTAACCCCCTTAAGAGAATTAACCTAAACTTCTTCATTTCAAACTTTGACTTGAATCTGATCTTCTTCTTTTCTGGGTGGTGAGGGTGATTGCTCTGTTTGCACAGTCTATGATCCCTCAAAATGAGTCATCCAATCCATCCCTAGAATGACGTCTAGACCTTGGGTTTCTAGGATGATTAGGTTTGCGGGAAACTGTGCTTTCCAATCTCAAGGTTAAGTTGTCTACACCAGAGTTTACTAACATTTCTCCAGGAGAGCTTACTCTAATTGGTTTGCCTATGGTTTCCTCAACTAGCCCATGCTTGTTTACAAATTCTCTTGAAATGAATGAATGCGATGCTCCAGTATCAAATAAAACTAATGCTGGACAGGAGTTGATTAGGAACGTACCAATCACAGCATCAGGTTCATCATAGACTTCTTCAACATTGATGTGGTTCACATGTCCCTTGTTGAAAGGATTGGGCTTGCTAGGAGTGTCCACTCTCTTCTCAGGGCATTCATTAGCATAATGTCCCTTGTTGTTGCACTTGTAGCAGAGCACCTGGCTGAGATCTTTCTTGGGTTCAGAATTTGGGCGATGCTGTCCATTGTTATGGTTATGTCCAGCATGTCCATTTCCCCTGTGTCCTCCATTTGATCCTCCATTGTTTCCCTTGAATCCTCCATTGTGATTGTGAGCATGGGGTTTGTGAAAGTTGCCCCCATTGTGGTTCCCATGTTTATGACCATGGTTCCCATCATGAACAAAGTGCTTCTTAAATGAGGGTTCAGAGTGGTGCTTGTTTGAATTCATCTTCCTCTTCCTGTTTTCAGCTTTCTTCATGCTATCCTCAAGGGTGATTGCCTGATCAAGAAGTGTCTGATAAGTTGGAGCATAGGCCACAGTCAAAGGTATCTTCAGCTCATCACTTAGCCCTTGAGAAATTTAGCCTTCCTCTTTACATCTGTGTCAACGTCCTCTGGAGCATATCGAGACAAGGCATGAAAGTCATCCATGTACTCCTTAAGACTTCTGTTCCCCTGACGCAGATTGCGGAACTCTTCCTGTTTCAGATTCATAATGCCTGTGGAGATATGAGCATTACGAAATCCTTCCTTGAATTCCTCCCAAGTCAAAGTGTCCAATGGGTGAGTAATCTGATAAGTTTCCCACCATTGGGCTGCAGGTCCTTCAAGCAGATGTGCGGTGAACCTAATTTTCTCAGCATCTTCACATTCAGCTGTCACCAGATCCTTTTGCACAGAACGCAGCCAGTCATCAGCCACAATTGGGTCAGTTGTAGTTGAGAACTTGTTTGGCCTAAGCCTAAGAACCTGGCAAGTCTGTCCACTTGGGGAGGAGGTGGTGGTGGAGGTCCATGTTGATTTGCCATGAATTGTGCCATCATGGTCATCAGCTGAGTCTGGGCTGCCATCATCTGTTGCATCATAGCTTCGTTGTTGTTGTTGTTGTTGTTGTTGTTGGTGTTGTCACGACGGGGAGGCATCTGTGGTTTTAGCATAGGTGAGTAAAAGATAGACAGGTCTATGAGAAATAATTCTACCCATACAAGCATCACATAGAAAGCAATCAAACAACACATCAAGCAAAACTTCAACTCCAAATTCTCAATTCGCACTAAACATCAAAGGGTACTAGGTATTGTCCTACCACAAGTTGGTAGTTCCAAACTAAAATTCGAAAATTTAAAAGGCGTAAGGTAAAATGGTAGTCTCACTAACTATCCTAGTCCTCAATCATGGTGCCTTCATCTACTTCTTCTTCAAATTCTTGGATTTCAAAGCCTTCCTGAATGAGCACGCTTCTGAGATCCTTCACTTCCTTCTCCAATTCTGCGTTTCTCTCTTGGAGTTCCTTCTTCTCAGCACGAAGTCGCTTGATCAAGTCACAATCAGCTTCAAGCTCCACATCATTGGTGGAAGTTCTTCCTTCAAGTCCCTTATTTGCTTGTTTCTTTGCTTGACTCTCTTCTCTTGACTTATGAATTTCTTCTCTTGGGCCTTGAACTTCTCTTCTAGCTCCTTGGTCTTCTCTTCTTGCTCTTTTATCTTCTCATCATTCACTTGGACTTGGGCGCAAAGCTCATCATTCTTGTGGAGTTCCTCACTGGTATCAAAGTAAAGATCATGGACTAAGAGTTCTAAGCCTTGGAAATAGTCGCTCACGAACTCATCTTTGCCCATGTTCTCGGTGCCATAGCAGAAGGGTGATCCTTCATCGTCACGCCTTCCAAAAGGGAAGGAGTAGTGCCCCTCCAATTCATTGGAGTAGCGTCCACAAAGGCAAGCTATCACGTGTTGCATGATGATGTCGATTCCTCTCTCCATGGAGACTCCCATTACTCTGTACTCAATGGGTGCTTCGCCTTCACGTCCTTGTTGAAACACCCTGATTCCCCAAAGGCCTTCTCTTTTGAACTTCTTCAAGATGCATCCCTTGATCATGGGTGTAGGTAGCTTCAGGTGCTTGAGGATGTCGAACATGATGCTGCCGAAGCGGGTCACCGGGTAGTCCTCCTCGTCAATGTACTCGAACCTCTTCGTCATCCTTTAGTTTAGGAAGAAACAAGTATGAGATAAATGCATAAGTAAAGAATTACGAGTACTTAGAAGAAAAAGCAAGAATATATCATAGAAGCTTTTATACTTAGTAAATAAATTAAGTTTTTGGCCAACTTATTTCTAACCAAACCTAGGGTTTCGATCCTACAGGCAACACTATGCTCTGATACCATCTGTAATGTACCTGCACTTAGAAAATGGCAAGGTACCTGTGTATAGTGCAAACCCCTGGATCGTTTCATTTGCACACACAGTTTAAGATGAATATCACAACATTGTATCAATTATTACACGAATGATCCAGACTTGGAAAATAAATAGTTCGATACATCTTTGCATAGCTTATAGCTAGCTCAAAACAAATAAAGCAGCGGAATAAATCTTCAATGAGCCTCCATTCTTCATGATGCGCCACAGGCGAAAACATGTTGGTTGCAGACTCGAAACCCAAACGTGACCTTACTCATCGTCAGAAAAGTCTGCAACAAAGTAATATTTGCAACAGAGTGGGTCAGAATCATTAAAAATGATCTGGCAAGTGACACTATGTGGACTCATATAGGAATAACTCTATAACCTATATGCATATTTGGCTGGTGGAGTTTGAAGGCTGATTTGCATAAAAGCCAATTTTGCCTAACACTTTGTAAAACTTTTCCTTCAAATTTTGAGACAAGATGGCTTGAAAACCATTGTCTTAACTACCCTTGTTCACCACCAAGTTTTAATTTCGAAATTTGAATGATGAAGCCTCCGTTGAATCCTTGATCAGCTGCTCAAATTGTCCGTAACCGGGGACACGGCTAAGTACTTAGTTTTTAACTCTGCAGAGGTTGTGCACTTTCACCATTAGACCCAACAAACCCAAACTATCCTCAAGCACTCAATTTGTGCTAAGGAAAAGGAGAGAGTTGAGACGAGACTTTTCAGAAGCATTTCCTCATCCCATGCCGACTTGACCCGTTCCCATTCTAACCATCTACCACCACCTGTCAAGACGGGACGAGTCCACGCAACTTAATCCATCAAGTCAGAGCCCATATGACTAATGGCTGCACGGTAAGCAACTTCACTTAGAGAAAACATTGGCCCCTTAATACCCTGGGTGGCAACCACAAGTGACCATCCCTTAGAGGTCACCCCTAAGAGATGACACTCAACCTTTCCATCATCTTTTCATAACCAAGTCCACCCAGGTGATAAATTACTTAGTAGAATTTAGCTTTAAAGAAAACACATTTGCATAGCATCCAATAATCTACTAAGTTATCAAAAGGGATTCTAGACACAACTAGAGTAAAGGTATGGTGGGTTTAGCATATAGCTATAATACTATCCAACACATGCATATAAGAAATACACTAAGTAATGCATATAAAATACTTAGGAAAACTTCATGGGGGTGTGCCACTTGCCTTGGCAACAAGCAGAACAACAGCAGCTGCAACAGTCCTCGTTTCCCTCCGGAGTTTCTAACACATCAAACAATACATAATGAACAAACAATTTTCATAAAACTTCTAAGGAAAATATGTCATGCATGATGTGCAAAATATTTCTAAGGACTAGGATGCATGCATGCCATGCCATGAAATAATTCTAAGTTAAAACAAGACAATCAAGAAGGTCCAAAAATGACTAAGGACCAAGGTCCTAACACTTGGGTCGAAATTTAACTAAGGACTAAAACTAACACATCATGTCCAAAATAATTTCTAAGGAAAGTAAACAAAATAGAAGTGCTAAAATTTTCTAAGGAAAAAGGTATGATGCAAGTTGATAAATTTTTCTAAGGACCAACATTTGTTATAGCAAGTACTTAGAATAATTTCTAAGGAAATAACTAAGTTTTCTAGATACTAAAAATTTCTAAGGACAAGTTTAGCATTTTTAATGTGTTGAAAATTTCTAAGGAAAAATTCTAAGTGTTCTCAACATTTTATTACCCAAAATTTTCTAAGGAAGAAATATTTCGGTGGGGTGAAGTATTTCTAAGTTATTTTGCATATAACATGGTCATAATTACTTAGCTAAATTTTCTATTCGAAAAACTAATGTGAAGAGCAATTTTAATATAATTTACTTATTAAAATAACACCTAAAAGCAATAAAAACAAAATACATGCAAAAACATAGGAAAACACTTATACAAAAATACTAGAGCAATACTACGGCCATTACTTATACAAACAAAAATATAGCAAAATATTTTGCTCAATTATCAATTTTTATAATTAAGTTATAGCCAAAATATCAATTAAACCATTTTTAAAATTTATCTAAATTAATTTCGTCCAAACCTCAAATTAAGCATACAGAAAGTTTCTACACATTATTAGCTTTCCAAAAATATAAATTTCATAAATTTTGGCTAAAGGAATAAAAATTAATAATGAATCTAAAATCCAGGGACTAATCTGTGATGCGCAGGGGCTAAAACGTAAAGAAAACTGAAAAGATCTTCGCGCTGGAGTCCTCCGTCGACGTGGCCTTCTCTGATTGGTGCGGAGCTCCCCGTTGACTGGTCTTCTGCAGATCGCGGGCGTCGCGGACGCGGACGGGTTGCGGCGCGGCTTCGCGGACGGCTGGACGACGTGGAGACTTCTGGTTGGTGCGGAGATCTTCGCGGGTCTTCGCGGGCTGAAGCGGGTGCGGACGGATGCGGGTGGATGCGGCGACGCGGACGACGTGGCGACGTGGCATCTTCTTATTGGAGCATACCTTTTCGCGACAAGTTCTAATCTACACCGTCTAAAATCGATCCAACGGCCTAGATCTTCTGGACCAATAGGTCACCGGTACCTTCGCCGGAGTTTCGCCGGAACCCTAATTACTACGGTGGCGCCATCGCCGGAGATCTGCTCCTCTACACTACGAAGCTTGCGGGGATGGACGGCTCATACCAGAAGATGCAGGGCGTCGCGGCGGATCTGATGACGTGGTTGTTGAGGTCGCGAGCTTCCTTCTCCTCCTGGGATCGCTCGTCGATGTTGGGGATGGCGGCGGCGAGCTCCTGTCGATGATGGATCTCTCGATCTGCTGCGCGAGAGGATACGGCGAGTTGTCAGGGAGGAGCGCACGGTCGCGGAGAAGCGAAGGGGAGGGTTGCGAGGGGCAATGCGCGCAAGGGCTCACCGGAATACGGCGAGGTCGTCGACGGCAGTGGCGGCACGGCGGCGTCTCGTGCGGGCAGCCTGGGGGCTCTCGTCTCGATTTGTTTGGGGCAAAAAGACGGCGGTGTCGTGGGGTTTAAATAGAGGTCAAAACGCGTGCGATTACGTGCGAAACAAGCTGGATTCGGTTACGATTGGGTTAGGGTTTCGTCGGTGAGGTCTCCGTGTTCATCACGGCTGGAGGTTGCTGCTGACAGGCGGGTCCCACCTGGCAGCGAGACAAGCACGCGGCTGGGCTTTGCTATTCAACGCGCGCGCGTTAGGGTTAGTTGGGTTCGGCCCATTTAGCTCGCTTCGCACTCTTTTTTTCCAGAAACTGTTTTCTTTTCTGTATTTAACCAAAAACCAAACAACTTTTGATTTATAAAACCAAATCTACTCAAACCAATTTCTATACCTTAGTAAAAACATACCCCACATGTTTAGCATGTATTGGGTATAAAATATTCAAAAACTTTATTTAAAAATTGAAATAGGTTTGAAAAGCATTTGCAGATAAAATGCAAATATTGTTTTTGAGACAGTTTTCTCTAAATTTCATAATTTGAATTCAAACACAATGCAAACAATGATGCAATGACATGATGCATGATGCAAATGAAAAGTTTTAAATTTTTGTGAAAATTGGGATGTTACAAACCTAACCCCCTTAAGATGAATCTCGCCCTCGAGATTCGGTTTGGCTAGCAAATAGGTGAGGATGTTCTTCTCTAAGGTCATCTTCTTTTTCCCAGGTTGCTTCTTCCTCTGAATGATGATTCCATTGTACCTTGCAGAATTTGATGGTCTTGGTTCTGGTAATTCTCTCTGCTGTCTCCAAAATTTTTATGGGTTTTTCCTCATAAGTGAGATCACTTTCCAGCTGAACTTCTTCTAGTGGCACTGTATCTCTCAGCGGAGTTTCTGCCATTTCAGGGTGACACTTCTTCAGCTGACTAACATGGAAAACATTGTGAACTGCGGAAAGTGCTTCCGGCAGTTCCAATTCATAAGCCACTTCTCCTTTACGTGACAAAACTTTATAAGGTCCAATAAACCTTGGTGACAGTTTTCCTTTGATTCCAAACCTCTTCACTCCACGAAGGGGTGAGACTCTAAGATAGGCTCTATCTCCAGTGTCATAAGTGACTTCTCTCCGTTTGGAATCAGCATCAATTGCAAACTGGTAAATCTATTCTGAAAACTGTGGGTATCACACATGTCAATATGTCATCAGTATTCCTATAGCTTATGCTCAAGATGTTCATGATAGCATCGTTTTGTAGTTGACCTACCAATTGTCATATGTTCCGCCTCGCTATCCTCTTCTGTACCCCGTCGGCAATCAAGAGCATTGTTTGTATTTTGTGCCATTAAGAGAAAGAATCATTACTCTCCTGAGTTCCGGCAGAGCACGCTATAAAGAGTACATGGAACTCTAGACCTTGGAGCACAATTATAACCCTGTGGAGAAGATTTTCTCAAGCAAGGCAAGTGAATGTCAAGTCTTGAGAGATAGTTGTAACTCTATATCGATGCCTCTGGGTAACTGGAGCTCGTGCTCCGAGCTCCTCTGCGTCATCCAGTACATCTATTCCTTACTTATGCACCTAATAGAAACCCACCAGTTAAGGGTAATGCAAGATGAAATAATCTCACCAGTTAACCATATTTGTTGGGGAAAAAGATGAACTTTAGTGTTCATAAACAATACACAAATGAGGATATACAAAAAAGGGAAACATGATATTTCCATTTAGAGTCAATTGAAGAACTAAAGTAGAAATAGAATCCTATGCCATGTTTTACAACCAGCATAAGAAAGACAAATTTGGTGCCTGAAATACAGAACTCAAAGTTGCAAAGAATCTAGGTGGAGAAATAACTTCAGAGAATTTCAGTATTGCTAATCATAAGCCAGTGAAAGTGAGCTGCTACCAAATTAACTAAACAGACATTTCAGTTGAGAGACGTGATTTTCGCTTCATAATTTGAAATTAACCAATTTTATCTTAATTAGAAGAAAGCGTTTAGGAAAAATATAGAACCCACGTCCTACACCGATGCGAATGAATTTTACAAAATGAAAATTGTAGTTGCACTGCTCGTTCACCATCAGAAGAATTGCTGCCATATTAATTCTGCTGATTCAATTTCCCAAGTAGCGTACTGTCTTGATTCAGTCAAACATCTGGCTTAACAAAACGATGCATCCAAATCTACTCGAACAAACTTCACACAGCTGAGCAGTACTGACGTACCAAATGATTGATTGACTGAATGAAATACATAGGCTAAGTACGTGTACCAAGATCAAACGGAATCGTATCCTTTTTCCTACCCAATTGCACGAATTGAAAGCAGATTACACACGCTAATTACTTGTCTGAACTGAAGACAAGCAAGCAAGCATGAAGTAAGGATGGACACGGCAACATGCCAGTAGCGCGAGAGAGGTACCCCGAGCTCAGCGACGTTAGTCTTGAAGAACATGATGCCGATGAAGCGGGAGTCCATCCCCTAGAAGGCAGGCTCGATTAAGCGGTAGGGCCTGTACCAAGACGTCGAGAAGTCGATCACCATCTACAGCCACATATCGGCGAATTCACTCGATCAGATTTGTAGGAACACGATATGCTCGTGGGGATTAACAGAGGAACAGGGGTAGATGATGAGGTGAAGGCCGCTGGTGGAAGGCTGGTGGCGAGGCGGCGCACCGGTGGGACGGCCGGCTGGGGATGGCGGATCGGCATCGCTGCGGAGGGCATGGTGGGGCGCACCACGGACGGCAAAGGGTGGGGCGTGGTGCTCCTCAGCGTGGAGACGTCAGAGCATTGGGCATGGGGGGCGGCGTGCCGAGCGTGGGCTGTGGCGTGGAAGACGGAGGCGGCGGCGATGACCAAGGCCGGGAGGGCGGCAGTGGCGGAGCTAGACCGATCAGCGAGCCTGGGCAAAAGCTATACACATCCATGGCAGCTAGCTTTTGCCCCATAAGCATCTTTGCTAAGCACCATTTTTAACTAATTTTCAGTGGAGAGTTGCCGGACGAGCCCGGGCAGCCGCCCCGGGTCGCCGGGAGCTGGCTCCGCCCATGGAGGGCGGGTTAGGAGGCTTCGGAGGTCTCAGGTCGCAGAGCAAAACGCAAAAAGGACAAATACCTTTTCGGGATTTGACGATTTGTGATGAGTTGCGATCTGAATCGTTGATCAAATTGAACGACTATGATTTAATATATCAACATAGCACAACACAAGTATGCTCTTTTAATAGTAGTATAGATAATAGGATTATTATAAATGTGACATGACAAAGCTATACACGACATCAGTGTTCTTTTTCGTTGCAAAACACATTAAAGTTGCAGAGTCACATCCTCATAATGGCACATGAGATTGTTTCAACAGGAATGGCACATGAGATTTAGAAATTGCCTGGCAATTAAATTCCAGTCAGAGTGTAGGACCCTCTCCTACTGTCACTCATCTATCTATTATATAATTAAAACACAGGTTAACCAATGCTTGAGATTTACACCGTAAAACTTAGATGTATAAACGGTGGAGATTTATCAAAAGCACGTACCACGTATAGAAAGGTAAAAACGGATCTAGGTGAGTAGCCCAAACCGCACCTGCAATCGTTAAACAAAAGGACTCCAATAAAATAAAGAAACTTCAGAAAGTAGACGAATAGAGTCCGGCATCAATGCAACGTGAATTGAAAAGGGACATCGATCCACAACTCAATGTGAACACTGTAGTTTTTTTTTTTTTTTTTTTTGAGAACACAGTACAACACAGACGCTCACAAATACGCACGTACACTCACCCCTATGAACGCACACACGCACACCCTACCCCTATGAGCACCTCTGAAGGACTGAGCCGGCAAATCTTGAGGTTGACGAAGTCACCACAGGCGCCTCGCTGTTGACGGGCACGCCACGTACCACTGAAAGAATAGCGCCGGATAAACCTGAAATAAATCCAGGTAAATGCAAACGCCCATGCCAAGTCTAGGACTTGAACCTGGGTGGGCTGGTTCCACCACAGGGAACCCAACCATCAGAGCCAAGCTCCGTTTGCTCGTAAAATGCACCAGCCGGGAAATGTGAACACTGTAGTTGGTCCATTGATATAAGCACGTAGATACGTTAGCACAGACCTGAAAAATATACACGCACGAACGCTTGGACACCCAGCGAACTGGAATAAAAACAAGACGTCGGCGAATCGAAGCAATGACAGGAGGAGCTCCACAACGGATCGAAGGCTCGCCAACAATTCTTCCTTCCATCGGCAGATCGACGGCACGAAGGTGCAATATTGCTGCAATCGCTTGCATTGGCAAGTCGATGGCACGCCAGGGCATCCGGACGCCGGCATATCAAAGACGATTGAGGCGGCGTACAGCACGCAGGTGCAATATTTCTGCAATCGCTTGCATCGGCAAGTCGACGGCACGCCAGGGCAGCCGGACGCCGGCAGATCAAAGACGATTGAGTCTCATGGAGTTCATTGGTGTTGCCGGCAGCGTCCTCTTCGATGGCCCAGCAAGGGATGCGACGGAGTCGCCCGGACAAGCTCAACAGGCGTGCCCTATTAGAAGTCCACCGACCACGTAATTAAAAAAAAGGAGTCGACAGATTCACGGCAGAGCACGTACTAGACTAGATAGGAAAACCAAAAATTCCTTCCAGTTGAGGCCTAGGCGGGTTCATGTCCGAGCAGCAACGGCGGCAGAAATCGAGAGGCGAAGGGCCAGTAGCGTCATCTAGATCAGAGAAGCCGACGCCAGCCACGCGACACCGCCGGTCAATAAGAAGCTGTCACCGAAACCCAGCGTGAAGTTTGCATGTCAATCGCCATGCTGCATGGCCTATAAGACGAGCTAACATGGCCAGGGAGAAGCTTCCCCTTCAGGCAGGCTCCTCAAGACGATGTCAACTTTTCTACAGGGGACATGCCAGGAGGAGGTGCGATTGATCTCCGAGCAATCTGGCTAGCTTCAAGAAAGGCAAGGTCGGGATGCCGGCAGCCTCGCTCCGCCACAGCTCTCCACGCATAAGAATCGTTTTGTTTCTCATCTTTGATTCAACGTTCCTCTTGCCGGCGGTCGGAGGTGCGATTTCTCTCCAGGAACATCAGGAACCAGTCAATCCTCCACAGTCCACACTAAGCCTAGATCGGTGGCGAACAGGATCTGTGTGGCCGCAAGGAATCGACGAGCTGGGTTGGACTACAACTCTGATCCCTGTACACCACGAGTTTGGGGCTACCGTTGTTAGCCAGCAGGCACTAATTTGTAGTTGCACGAGATCAAGAATTGGTAGTGCAGTTGTTTCATGCATGACGCAAGGATTTATTCTGAGGTAATAACTGTACAAATTTCAATCATATAATGGTGCCCCGTTCGTGAGAAGAATTTTCCAGGGATGAATACGCAGCCAGACGTGCCGACAGATTGCATGAATCCTGATGCTTCGTCTAGATCGACCATCGGCATTTTCCGTCAATTTTTTATTGTTTTAAAATCATTTGACAAATGATGCCATTATTTTCTATTAATCCTATTTTTTATTAGTATGTTTAGCATAAAAATCCCTTGGTTGCATATGCCTGAGTACATACCGCCCACAGATCTTATTTCGCAAGAAAGAAAATTGCTCACACTCTGCCTGCCCATCTATGCTTCAAACGGCTACTAAAGCTTACTGCATCAGTACACGTAAAGCATTACAATGTTCTTTTATAGCATTTTATTCCATCTTCATTTTTGCAGGTTTGTGCAATACACGACAATGCAATTTCAATAAAATCAACTGGGCAGATGTCGGGTAGTTTTTTACTTTATGCATTTTTTTTACTTGCTCGACCAGGGGGTTAATCATCGGGTGAACAATAATTTACAGGCTTATTTGTACTGAGTTATTCCATAAAAACGTAAATGGATTACAGGGGATAATTACTAATAAGCCTTTCCGTTGCGAATAAGCAGGAGGATACGAGAAGTGCAGTATTTCAAAAAAAAAAAAAACTGTTCGTAATGCTTATCTTATAAAACAGGGTGCATATCGGAGTGGGTACAAATTATATAAAGTTTTTATACTCATTAAAAATAAAAACTATTCTGTTTTGACCTTCTGGCATGCATAAATTTATATGATTAACTGCAAGTCAAATAGGTTCTAATTCTTTTTGTAAATCACTGCTAAATTTTTTTCCGACACATACAGACTTATAATACCCAAGTAAGAGAGCAAGATTAATAGGGAAAAAGACAGGCTAAGACCTAAAGTCAATTTAGCATGGCAGAGCACGATTATACAAGGGTAGGAACAGTTGCCGCAGAGACCCAGACCAACGTGTACATCAATATATGCGTAGAAACTCGGTCAACAAGAAAATATAGAAGATATTGCAACAACAGGTGTTTGGGGGAAAGAAACTAAATAAATAAAATACTTATTAAATAGGTTCATTCGTTTACCCATCGATATGCAATGTTTTTAACACTAACTATTTTTTTTTTTTGAAGGGAGTCGTGTACAGGATCAAACAAGAACAGAGCACACACGCACGAACGCAACTGCAGGCCTCGCCACAGGCGACGATCCTGGCACCACCACGCACACCACACACCTATGGAAGAAGCTCAGCCAACCTTGTTGAGATCGCCGCATGATCCATCCGACGCAGGCGCCGGAATCTTGCCGCTGAACGAGCATCGGCGCTGAGCCGCCGCCAGACCACCACCGCCGCCTCGCGCCGGAAACGAAGATGACGGCTCCAACCATCTTCCGCAAGCCCACCAGGAACACCGACGAAGAGAAGCACCGCACCTGCAACCTCCCAGAGAGATCAAGCAAAAGCACGAGGCCCCACCGAAGTGGAAGCCGCCGAAACCCTAGAACTGGAGTTGGCGCCACCACCATGGCCACCAGCTCGAAGAAGAGTGCGCCACGACTCCGGAGAGCTGCGGCCGCACCCAAGACGGCAGATCTGTCCAAGCCCTCCACCGGAGAAGCAAGAAACAGAGGAGGGAACCGCCGCCGCCAAAAGCCTCTCCGGCCACGCCTCCAACTCCAAAGCGCCGCCGGCAGGCACCCACGCACACCTAGGCTATGTACACGGCGGGATCCGTCGATCCCCGTCCTCCCGCCGCCGGAGCGGCCGCGGAGGGCGAGGAATTGGCCGGACCGCCGCCGGCGAGCTGGAGCGCACGAGATCGCCCAAAAATCGCCTCCCGAGCACTGTAGGTGGGGAACGGGAGAGGGTCGGGGTAACACTAACTATTTTACCCTATATAAGAAAGTGAAACTCATATATCTTTTGTCCACGTCCTTTCTATCACCATAATAAATGCGATTATGTTTTAGATATTGTAGTTCACAAGTTTGAGCAGGAAGGAGCTAATCAGTACAGGATGTCACGACTGAATCCAGCTGGCACATTACCGATATTTGTTGATGTTTCTTAATGGGGAAAATATACACCATACGATGAGATATAATTAATAGTTGTAGTTTGTGGAATGAATATAAATTGAATGTCATAGTTGTGTTTGGACAATATAACTTATAAGAAATAAAATTGAATTTACTCAGTTTTTTCATTTGTACCATGTGGAAAAGTTTATAACCTTAAAGTGGAAAAGAGCGAGAAGTAGGGAAGCTCTATAAATTACTCAGTATGTCCCATAATATAAGACCTTTTAAATATATCTTAAAGTGGACTACATACGGAGCGAAATGAGCGAACCTATACACTAAATACGTCTATATATGTACGACTGAAAAAAGGCTAAAAGGACTTATATTTATGAACGAAGGTAGTAATAATCATAAATAAACTTAATGTTTTCAATTCTTATTTCTGCTAAATGTTCTAATAATGGTATCAAGAAGAACATAAATACACTAGACATGAAGATTCAATTAAGCCCATTTCTAGCCCCGCAATTTGCGCGGGCCACCCAGCTAGTTATATAAAACAAAAAAATAAGAGGCAATCTTCACTGTTCTGAGCTTGAAAATCCAGTGACCGTTCATCAGGATGGTACACATCCATAATTTCAGGAGCTCCTTTAGCAGTGAAGAGAAATCCTTACCGCATTGTCGTGCTTGTTTGCTCCGCAACAACCTCTTATAAATCTGACTTGACAGCAAAACAAAGATAAGTCCACTGATAACTTTGTTGTCGTGATGATTTCGTTCAACATTGCCCTACTGAATCTACCATGGCAGGTAGGACTCTGGTACGCCTCTCCAACTCCTAACCATAGGATTACTATAAATCTGTCAGGACAAAGCAATACGGAACATCAGTGTTCTCCTTAGTTGCAAAACACATTAAGACTAATCACAATGAGGAGTAACATAGGAGTAACATCAGTGCCATATAGGCAAAAAATCTGATGTGGCGGGTAATTAATGAGGAGAGAGATGGTTGTGGTAACTAGCTATGTTACCATAACATCACACATTTGAAGACAAGATGAGTGTGTAACCTATTAAATATGACACTACACACATGTTACTCCCCACTATGGAGGTAGTAATTTAGAGTAGTAACATATGCATGTTACTAGTCTAAGTTACTCCCCATTGTGACTAGTCTAAAGTTGCAGAGTCACATCGATCCTAATTAATTATGGCACATGAGATTGTTTTAACAGGATTGACACATGGGATTTTATTTTAGCATTTAGAAATTGCTTGGCAATAAAATTCCAGTAGGACACTGTCCTATTGTCACTTCCTATAAAAAAAATATACAAGGGCAACCTTATCCATCGATGTACTTGTATCATCAGGATGACATACATCCATAAATTTTCAGAGCTCCTTTAGCAGTGAACATAATTCACCTGATTGTCATTCCAGGGAATTAATAGGTCCAATCGCATGTTTTCCAATCGTAATTGCATGGTGGAGCTATCAAAGCGATGAAGGGAATTACCTACGCGGTACGTTGCCTGCCTGCTTCCATTTTCATTACGAGTCGATGAGAACCTTCATGAGACCTTGCGTTTAGAAGTAGCTCCCGTTTCTTTCTGGTCCATATCTGGCTAATTTTATTTAAATAATACACGAAAATTAATTAATTCCAGAAATATTACGCGTTTTAATTTTTTTGCAAAAGTAGGATCCCGTCGTCTTTGCCAAAGACGACGCCGACCTGTCGTCGTTGCTGAAGACGAGAGGGCCCACAAGGCCATGTGGAGGCACGTGTGAGCTGCTGGGCTGTTACTAGTGGCGTGTATGTGTGGATAAACGCCACTAGTAATATTACCAGTGGCGTGTATTTCTCGACGCACGCCACTAGTAACAGCCCAGCAGCTCACACGTGCCTCCACGTGGCCTTGTGGGCCCTCTCGTCTTCAGCAACGACGACAGGTCAGCGTCGTCTTCGCCAAGGACGACGGGATCCTATTTTTGCAAAAAAAAAAAATCGCGTGTTATTTCTGTAATTAATTATTTTGTGTGTATTATTTAAAAAAAATTAGCCCATATCTGCTCCTCAAATGGAAGTTCCTATTGCGTTCTTCCACCGTTCCACAGTAATTCTATAGTACTCCCTGGTGACTGGTGTCTAGTCCTTGGCGTCCATTGACAGTACATCGATCGACACACCCTCGAAAATTAAATGCCTCGTCGGCATGTTTGTCCGTTCTTACCTACTCATCCCTTCCTTATTATAACATGTTTTGTGTATATATCAATTTGAATTATGACAGACTAAAATGAGTGAAAAAACTGAAAAAAGTTAAAACATTTTATATTTAGGAACGGAGTAACTACAAAAGAAAGCTGGTGAATTCTCCACGTAACGGTGTTGTTCGGTATGTGTTTTGTTCTTTTTCTCCTGGTAAAAAACTTAATCCCTTGAAATTTCTACAATTTGTTTTTGGATTAAAAAGCTGAGTGGTTCTCTTCCAACAGTAGACCAAAAAAATTACATAAAAGTGGAGATTTTAGTTAACATTCCCCATTATGAGCGACAAAGGGAGGCATATGCACAAGATCAACTCAAAAGAGGCCAAATTATTACAAATTGTGTTAGATTATTTCAAAGTAGCAGGTTTGCAGTCTAAGTTCAGGAACTTTCTAGGACAGAGTCCATTTGGGAAGGATGTAACACTATATAAGTATATTGACTTGATATATTTATGTTAAGCTTATATATCCATACTATGACTAAAAAAAAAGTTCTAACAACCTTTAGATACTATATCAGTTTTATATTAAATAGCTCTAGAATATATTAAATATACTTTTACATACAAAATGAAATTTTAATTTACATTCTCATTGTGAAATTCATAAGGAAGGCCTTGGCACAAGATCAACTCAAAAAGATGTAAAATTATTAAGAAAATCTAGGTGTGGTTGCTATGGTTGCTTCAAATTAGGAGGTGTATATTGAACTTTAAAGACTTCATGTGGCTATGTTTTAAGATTAGTGCATTGACTTGTCCTATTTATCCTAAGCATATATGCCCAAAATATTCCTGCATGCCAAACAAAACTGACAAGTTTTTCAGTTTTCTTTTAAATTGCTCTAGGGAAATGGTAAATAAATATATTTTTAACATAAATGGATATTTAATTCAAATTCCTCATTATTCATGCTACAGGAAGACCTAATTAAAATATCAACTAAGAAATATAACAAATAATTACAAAACTTTTCCAAATACACTAAAAGGGTTCTAGATATTATATTATAGGCTGAACCGAAGCGGACTAAGCTAAACCATGTTGAGCAAGGGTAGGACGGTCCCGTTAGATCGATGAAAAGTGGGCCCTACATCGTTTGGTCCCGCATGTCATCAATTGTGCGGACTCTGGGTTACTTATATTTCCAAAGGACCGATATGCCCTTCTTTGTTGATGATAATCATTGCATGCTCGTTCCAAATTGCACCTAAATTCCTTCCCCACCTTAATCGCCTCCACCTTCTTCCCAAATCAGTGGCGGTCCTTTCTTCCCCATTATAAATCTGCCCAGTTCGCCAAATCCCCTCGGATTTCATGGACAAAATCCACACGGCGCAACCTCCTTCTTCTCCTTTCCTCTCTCCTTGCATGCTAATGGGGTCGCATACCGTAGCTTCACAAAAAATCCATCGATGTATCGAGGTGTGTCTGACTTCCCAAGTTGACAGTGAGTCCTCGACGACCACTCCATGTCCTCTTCGACTACCGACGCGGCCTCTACTCTTTCTTCAACCAACTATTTCGTTCCTACTAATAGTTTTGCCTTGCTCGCCAATATTGTTGTCCTTTATCGGTCGAGTACCGCCTTGGCTCCATATTCAACCCACCGTTCCATCGCTATTAATAGTTTCACCTTGCTTCCCAACATTGTTGTCCCAAATCGAGTACCACTCGGCGTCAAGTTAGGTATTTTATATATTAGGTACATTTTTTCTTATATAATCTCAACTGAATCGGTTAGTAACTTGTAAATCTTCGAAATATATATACATTAGACACATAGCAGTCCCCCCAAATCATTCTAACCTCAAGTTTTACACGTTCGATGTAAAACAAAAGTGCATCGCCGCACCCGAGAGCTCTATCCATCGTCGCCAACTGTAATCATACAAGAATACTAAAATTGTAGATAGATGGAAGGAGTTTTATACATTGTAGCCAATTTCTTCTATAGGAAAAAAATGAAATGAAGGCAAAAGCTTTTGCTTTTTCCATTAAGAAGGAAGTTGTCCAGTTATTTTGAAAGATTGAATAGAACAATAGTTTTTTTTGATTATTGCGGTAGGGTACATGAGTTTATATATGGGGTTTACAAACCGACTATGGCTATTACAAACCGACTAGGACTAGATAACTTGAGATACAAGTAATTGTCAAACATCCCCCCGCAGTATCAACGGGAGGCTCGGCGATGTTGAGACTGAATCGAATGTCTTGAAACGGTGTAGTAGCCAGTCCTTTGGTAAATATGTCAGCAAATTGAGCCGTAGTTGGAACATGAAGAACCAGAACTTGACCTAGAGCCACCTTCTCTCGAACGAAGTGAATATCAATCTCGATATGTTTAGTCCGGCGATGCTGAACAGGATTCCTAGACATGTAGATAGCTGAAATATTGTCACGGTAAACAATGGTAGCCTGCTGGATCGGTCGATGCAGCTCCGATAACAACTGACGAAGCCAAATGGTGTCAGCAACAGCGTGTGCCACATCACGGTACTCAGCCTCAGTGGACGAGTGGGAGACCGTAACCTGTGTTTTCGAGGACCAAGAAATCAAATTGTTACCAAGAAAAACACAGAAACCGGATGTGGACCTACGAGTATCTGGACAACCAGCCTAGTCTGCATCAGAATATGTTGTAAGTGATGTAGGTGGAGAATTATTTATATGAAGACCATGATCGAGAGTGCTTTTAAATACCAAAGAATGCGTTTGACATGACTGAAGTGAGGAACACGGGGATCATGCATGTAGAGGCAAGCTTGTTGGACAGCAAAAGAAATTTTGGGCCGAGTAAGAGTAAGATACTAGAGAGCACCAGTTATACTACGATAAAGAGTAGCGTCAGAGAAAGGTTCCCCGTCGGCAGAAAGTTTGAAACTAGTATAAACAGGAGTGCGAGAGGATTGACAATCAAGCATACCATCACGATTGAGAAGATCAAGAATATACTGACGTTGAGAAAGAAAGAGACCGGAAGAATCACGAGTAACTGCAATACGCAAAAAATGATGAAGGAGACCAAGATCATTCATAGAGAACTCAGTGCGAAGAAGAGTGATAATACGATCCAAAAAAGGTTGAGAGGAGGCGGTAAGAACGATATCATCAACATAAAGAAGTAAGTAGGAAATATCTGAATTTTGGTGGTAGACAAAGAGAGATGTGTCTGAAAGAGAGGGAGTAAAACCGATTGTTTGAATGAAGGAAGAAAAACGTTGAAACCAGGCTCTAGGCGCTTGTTTGAGACCATAAAGGGATTTCTGAAGAAGGCATACATGATTTGGATAGGAAGGATTTTCGAAGCCAAGAGGTCGTTGACAATAGACGGTTTCTTGAAGGGAGCCATGAAGAAAGGCATTTTTGACATCTAATTGGTGGATAGGCCATGATGAAGAGACAGCAATGCTGAGAACAGTGCGAATGGTACTAGGCTTGACAAAAGGAGAACATGTTTCATCGTAATCAATGCCATGTTGCTGAGAATAACCACGGCATACCCAACGTGCTTTATAGCGTGAAAGGCTCCCATTAGAATGAAATTTTTGACAAAAAACCCATTTAACAGAAACGATGTTAGTGTTAGAAGGCCGAGGGACCAGCTGCCATGTATTATTCTCAAGTAAAGCATTATATTCATCTCGCATGGCAGCGGCCCAATTAGGATCAAGAAGAGTTGTTTTGTAAGATTTTGGGATAGAAGACAGAGACAGAGTGGCATGGAGGTTGAGGCGATCTACTGGCTGGCGAAAACCTGATTTGGAACGAGTACGCATGACATGATCATTGTTAGGCGCGATGGTGGGAACATCACGAGGTGGTAGTTTGGTAACAGGAGAAGGAGTATCCGGCGCAGCGGAAGATGCGGACGTGGGATGTGGGGATGGCGGGTTGTTAGCAGATTGCGGTGATGGTGGGTCTGTCGCGACAGGATTTTGGGTCGTGTAGTGCGCCGCGACAGGGATGACGAGAGAGCGAGGTGTGGTAGGTGCAGCTGCGGCAGAGTTTTCGGCTGCCCCGGCAGGGTTTTGGGCAGGTTCAGCTGCCGCGACAGGAGCGTAGAAAGCGAAAGTTGCACGTCGATGAGAAGAGGTGGCAGGTGGAGGGGTGGTGGTAGTGTGGTCTGGGCCTTGAGCATAGGAAAAGATGTGCTCGGCAAAGGTAATGTGACAAGATACATAGACCCGTCCAGTTAGTAAATCAAGACAGCGATAGCCCTTGTGTTCATTATAGAAACCCAGAAGGACGCATGGGATGGATCGTGGTGAGAGTTTATTTTCAGAGGTGGCATAGGCATTTGGAAAACAGAGACAACCAAAGACACGAATGTCAGAGTAGTTGGGATGACAAAGAAAAAGAGAGAAGTAGGGAGTGGTATTTGGGTTTGCTTTGGAAGGGCGAATGTTAAGTAAAAGGTGGCCATGTGAAGGGCTTCCGCCCAAAACTTTGGAGGCATGGAAGACTGAACGAGAAGAGTACGAACAATATCATTGAGGGTGCGGAGAGAGCGCTCAGCCTTACCGTTTTGAGGAGAGGTATAAGGACAGGAAAAACGGAGAAGGATGCCGTGTTGTAAAAACAAAGTGCGATTTTTAATGTTGTCAAATTCACGACCGTTATCACATTGGATTAAACGAATTGGGAGGAAGAAGTGTACAGAAACATATTGCTGAAAATTAAGAAAAAGGTTGTGTACCTCGGATTTGTTGCGTAGAGGAAAAGTCCAAACAAGTGTGTAAAATCATCTAGTATGACAAGATAATATTTAAATCCAGAAACACTTGCAACTTGAGATGTCCATAGATCACAATGTAGTAATTCAAAAGGAAAGGTGCTAGAAGAGCTAGAGGAACTAAAAGGAAGTCGCACATGTTTTCCTAATTGGCAAGACTCGCAAAGCGAGGAATTGTGAGAATCTCGATTACAAGGTATAGAAAATTCACTAAGAAGAGATGCTAAAACAACATTGTTTGGATGTCCTAGACGACGGTGCCAAAGATCAACTGAGGCCACCATGGATGTTGGAGGAGCGGTGGTAGGGACACCATGGAGAGAGTATAATTCACCGGAGCTATTGAAGCGTGCGATCTCGATCTTGGTCTGTTAATCCTTCACAGATAAACCAAAGGGGTCAAACTCAGCAGAAACTTGATTATCACGGGTAAATTGGCGAACGGAAATTAGATTTTTAATAAGAGCAGGAGCAACAAGAACATCACGAATGAGAAGTGGTTTGGTGGGGGAAGGAATTTGTGCCTGACCAACACAATAAATTGGAATAGAGGAACCATCGCCGAGTGTAATAGAAGGAAAAGGAGATGCAGTGCAAGAAGACAGTAAATTACGTGATGCAGACATATGACTAGAAGCACCAGAATCGAAAATCCAATCCGTACCTGAGTTCCCTTGAGAAGCAAAATTGTTCATGGCCTGAAGAAAAGCAGCTTGATCCCAGCTCGGCGTTGTGGTAGAGGTCGGTGTAGGCAGGAGCGCAGGCTGATGTGGCGGTGTAGGCAGCAGGGCCGGCGGAGGCGTGTAGCAGAGACCACCGTCGGCGTAGTAGGGTGGTGGAGCGCCATATGGAGCATACGTCGGAGCAGCATGATAGGCTTGCGTCGGCGGACGGGGTGCAAGAAACCCAGGGGCACAGGTATGTGGACGAACATCGGGCTGCCAGGCACCGGTATATGCAGGTGGAGCGCCGTATGGATACAGGGCAGACCAGAGCATGGGCCAGGCCTGGACGAGCCCTGTCCAGGGATCATGTGGAGGGCGCCAATTAGGAGAGGCAGGCGGAGCACTTGGATCCGGTGTCGGAGGCGGGGGCGCCGAGCATGTCGTGGGCGGCCTGTAGATAGGGTTCTTGCCACGATAGTTGGGGCTGGGACGCCAGCCCGCTGGTGGTGTAGGCGCCGTCGGTGGAGGAGGTGGTGGCGGTGGCGGTGCACACGGTACAACAGCGAAGACCTGAGGGCGAGCGTCCTTGTTGGATTGGGCGCGATCGGCCCACTGGAGCATGGAGCGAACCTCAACAAAAGACGGGAGCGGCCGCATCATGGGGATGAAGGAGGCCTGCTTCTCGAAGCGGTCGCTGAGCCCGACGAGGAGGATGTTGATGAGCTGACGTTCTTCAACGGGCTCACCGAGTTCACATAGTTCATCGGCGATGGACTTGAGGCGTTGCCAGTAGACGTTGATCGAAGCATCCCCTTGCACCGTGTTCCGTAGCTCGGTGTGGAAACTATTGGTGTGAGGAACGACGTTGTCCTGGAACAGCTGACGGAGAGCCACCCAGAGATCGGCGGCGGTAGCGGCATCACGAAAAACGAGTTTAAAATCTCAGTGGGGACTCGCATGTAGATCCATTGTATGATGGCGAGATCATCCTTGACCCATTGGGGATCATAGGGCTGAGGAACAGAGGTGGAGGCGACATGAGAGCAGAGATTGCATCGTCCTAGATGGACATCGAAGAGATGGCGCCAATGGTAGTAGTTGTGGGAGTTGAGATCTAGGGTTATAGGAATATAGGGGCTGACATCGGAGATTGTATCGGTAAAAGAGATGGAGGGAGGGTTGGGTGGAGCTAGGGCGAGGGTAGAAGAAGATGGCGCCGCGGCGGCGGCTTTGGCGACGAGAGCTGCCCGCCGGTCGAAGTACCCGGGTGGCGGGAGCGGCGGTAGTGTGGGCGGCGGAGCCATACCCTAGGATCGGATATCTGATACCATGAAAGATTGAATAGAACAATAGTTTTTTTTTTTTTTTTGATTATTGCGGTAGGGTACATGAGTTTATATATGGGGTTTACAAACCGACTATGGCTATTACAAACCGACTAGGACTAGATAACTTGAGATACAAGTAATTGTCTAATATATTTAACCGAAATCGGGCGAAACCGATACAATAGTTGCCAAAGCCATACAAACATCACTACAACTAGGGCCTAACCCAAACACACCGACCAAACAACGGACACGACACTCATTGAGAGAAACCAACCTCCCACCCATGCCGAAAGAGAAGATATGTCATGACTACTATGGGAGGAGCAGGCACGAGACGCTCCAATGTAGGCGAAGAAGTCGGAGCTACAGGAGAACTGCGCCCGTGCGACACGAGGTTACTGCCAAACTTTCGACTCTCTTTAGTTTGTTGGAAACACATTTCAGTTATGGTCCAAGCAATTCTAGTGCCAATGGAAAAATTAGACACAGATGATTAAAGCAAGCTCAGTTCGTGGTAACTAAACACTGAAGCGCATGAAGATGATTGAAACAATTTTCTGAAACGCAGACTGAAACAATTTTCATTTGTCACGGAAGCAAATAATGGAGCTGATGGAAACCAGTTTTTTTGTTTTAGATCGGTGTGCTCCGGCGCGATGACGGCGCCGCGTCCGGCGAGTCGCCTCTTGGTATCCAGGTCCTCCGCCTCATTCCAGCCCTGCTTGTAGCTCGCCATTGTCGATGGATGCCAGTAGGGTTGCCGCTGCAGTAAATCTGCCGTTGCCGCCGGGCCAGCGATAGAGTTGATCACCAGCATAACCACGATTAGGATCTGCCTCCAGGGAGCATCTCCGCTTCTCCTCCTTAATCCCTGGCGTTTGCTCTCTCCCTGTGTTCTCTGGTTCCTAGTTTCCTAGATCAGAGGCATGGTGCAGGCTTCGATTGGTGAAGGAATTGTATGGGGATGAGAAAGGTTCTGCTAGGAAGCTACAGCAGAGAAGTGTTTCATCGATTCCTCTCACCTTGAGCTTCTATACGAGGCTGAGGTGTCCTAGGTTGGTACGGTGGCTGCCCCTCTAGTTGACAGCTCCATGGGGTCATTTTGCCTAGATCGGTGGGGATAAGCTCTGGTAAAAACACAGAGGACTAGCACACTGGACCGTTACTCTTCATAGTAAGTGAGTGGTTTAATATTTTCATAGACGACTTATGGGCATTGAACAAGATAATCAAAACACTAGACGGATCAATCAATGGCGTGAATATTTAAGGCACTAATAAAATGTGCATTCACAAGAAATTAATTTTACTAGGAATTTTCATTTCGTATAGATTCTTACAAAATAAATTATTATAGTTCCTTACTTGATATCCCTTTGCCCTCGCAAGTATCCTTGCAGAGTTAGGCAGAATAATACCGACGGAACAACTTATATCGGAAAATAGCTTTTCTCAAAAATATTATTATATCGAAATAAGGATTTCCGAAAAATCATGTTCTCGAGTGCGCACACTCGACGCCCCGGCGAGTTCTCATGTTCCATATTTTCAAACATTAATCACTCACGCAACAAAAGTGATAATCAACGAGGCATTTATTCTCTTGCATTATTCCATTTTATTTGTGTTACCTTTTATTTGTTTTCAAGTTTACTCGAGTTTGACTTTCTTATGCATGTATGGAATGCATGCAATGCATGACAATCAATAGTTCACATATATATGGTTATAGCCATAATCATGGTTTGAGCTACACTGCCCCGAGCCGGTGTGGTATCACCAATAGATGGTTCAACCTTATTAGGATAAAATACGAAATTTCCTAGCCTGATTTTTAGCTACACTAGTTGTACGTGGAATATTGTACTAGTAAATATCTGGGGTGTTACATCCTACCACCCTTAAGAAAATTTCGTCCTCAAATTTGAGAAAAGAGAGTGATACAGAAAATTTGAAATTGTTGGCCATGATAAACGAATAAGCCAGAATAGAATTTATTTTTGTATCAAAGTGGATATATTGTATACTTCAGGCAAGATACCATGGATGAAGATCCCGAAGCTTTTCAATAGAAACTGACACGCTCAATTGATTCCTAATCAGGTTGACCAATACTAATCAGATTTAATTCTCTAACATTGAAGGTTTACCCTATCTATAAGAACTCCATTCTGAAAATCCTTCATGGTAGTAGTTAACACGAGAACCTAATGCATATCATAGACATTTACAGATTATGAAAATATCAGTACTGGAACAGAAGGAACTTGATCTTCCTATAAAACGGCACGACCCAGATTCATTTGTATAACTTCAGAAAATACAAGTTCTTATTTCTACCAATACTTAGCAGAGATAATGTGGCAGCATATATTGTATATACATAGCTTCATCTAATATCAGCATCAAAAGTTTGGTAAGAGTACTAAAGCATCAAACTCATGGTTATTTAATCTCCCTGGCTATACAAAACGGATTGATTCTAGTTCTTACCAGCTTTAATCTAGGAGTAAAATTACAATTTAAAATTTAATACAAGATAATGTTTAGCCAGCAGATGAGGAAAACAAATACTAATTTGACCAGTTGAATTACTAGTATTTAACTTTCGGGAAGTTGAATCCTAATTAAGAGGTTCCAGGCATATGTTCCAAGAAGTTTCTTTGAAATATTAACGCACATTGTAAACTAACATTTAAATTCTGATGCTATTTCTCAGTGTTATCAGTACATGGATATGGTAAAGCATGAGTATTCATTTTCAAACCACAATAATAAGCTATCATGAATTTCCTTCTAGTATCATTTCACCCATTTCATTCAGGTGATCACTTAATGTTTAACTTTATCAATTCTAAGCATGGTAATAATGTACATTTACATTAAACTGCAATTATGCAAGACTAGAATATATAAGTTTTAGTGAAGCACGAACCTAGTTTTAGGCCATGCATCTCAGTTTAAATATATGGAACTCAAACAACTTTATGTATACAACAATGAACTTAATATTAAGTTGTAAGGTATCAAGATGTTTTTTTTTCTAAAACACAGTGCATTTGCAAGGTTCGGAATAAATACTATACCATCCAAATACATGTTTATCACAAAATAAATGTGCGGATATTTCTTTATCCATCTTCGGTAACCACTTTGTAAGAACTTTGACGATGTGACCAAATTCTCTTAGCATGACATTTGGTAAATTGTATGATCAAAGAAATGGAATGTAGCATATGGCATGTTTAGAAAAGGTGTTTTCATGATCAACAGATGGAATTTACAGCAGGAAGTTCTAAGTTTACCGACTGGACATATATCTTGAGCCACTCCCAAGACTTCTTTGCTTAAATTCCAAAGGACATAAGCAAGAGGTAAGAGTAGATAATAGAATAAGATGAGAAATATTCATATATCGGACATCTCTTAAACTTCTGCTCCAACCGATGACGTTGATGTTGCATTTGATCTTCAGAGCATACTCTTCCCCTTTCTCCTGAGAGCAATGCTCAAATTGATACTCCACCTACATCCTCAATTAACTTGGTACATTTGACCCCCTTCAAAATTACTTTATCCACCCAGAAAGCACATCAAGTCAATTCCGCCAAAAGAGCGAAAAGAATCAGCCCCAAAAATGTAGACAATCAAGCATGATGATCAATATGATCATGTCATCCAAACAATTTAATCAATTTTCAAGATAGCTTTTAAGAAAATACATTTATACAAATAGTCATAGTAAAACACAACAGGTCTATCGACCAAAGAGCGTTTCAAGGTCAACTACCTAATCGACTTATAACTTGAGTTAGTACTACAAGAGTCAGATTTGGCACTTAGGCGAAAAGTTAGTATGGACAAAGATATGCTAAGATAGACCAAAGGTGTAGATACGTAACAACATAATTAGATGGAAGAGAAATAGCAAAGACCAGCTGAGATAGAAGCATGGAATATAAAAAAGATCCATAACAACTTACCTATGGTTCCTACAGTCCCTCGCTACCTACGAGCTTTAGACCGACCATTGCTCTGATACCACCTGTAGCGACCCGCACCTGCCACCACTTGTGTAGCAAGTGCACGTCTTAGGCATGATGCGAGTAAAGCATTACTTTACCAACATCTTGCCCATCAGAGTAGCATAACAGAAGCATGGCAGCGGATTCGACAATCACACAATTGAATAAATCTTATAAAACAAAATACAAGTCATCTCTTACAAGCATTTATAAGACAATGGCCTAAATGTTACATTCTTTAGATAGACATCCATTGGGTTGCTCGTTGAAGTCCAATTGATAGTCGGCTCCTTCTCCTTCAGTGCGTGCCTCCTGCTCCTCGAGCTCCTTCTCCTGAACGTTCGGGTACTCTGCTCCAATGTCTACCGGATCACAACCTAAGCAGGGGGAGGAATATACGGGTATGAGTACACGGAGGTACTCAACAAGTCCAGATAATGGTGTTTGATGCACTATCATCTGATGTAGCCCAACCTACGGTTACTACACCAAGTCCTCCAATTGGTCCAATGACAAGAGCTAGAGTCAAAGCTCTCCATGATAAGGTGAACTCACTCCTATCTATGTGTGATTTCGACACTCCTTTGAATGGTTTGCTACTTCATTCGGATACCTTGTGTGTGCTCAGGTACAAGCCTCATGAAGATCTCCAAGGAAGTGACGAAGATGGACAAGAGATGAGACAAGAAGATGAAGAAGCAACAGTACAGCGGTACTATCGCCCAGACGGCCGGTACTACCGCCAGATGCCTGACGACCCAGCTGAAGAGAAGAAGCTCCAGGCAGTGGTACTACCGCTGGCTCCAGGTCCGGAAGTACCGCTGGAGGTACCGGCAAGCTACCGGCAAGCTCCAAAACGCCACTGGACCCTCAACGGTACTTGTCGGGTGTCTACCACGTACTACCGCCAGCTTCGAGTGGAATTAAATCCGTGAGTGCAGCGGTACTACCTCCGGCAGCTAGCGGTACTACCGCCTCCTCTCCAGGAGCGGTACTACCGCTGCGCCTCCCAGGAATTCGGGCTGAGGCCCATGTAATCCTCTCCCTTCAAACCCCTTCGTCCACTAGACTATAAATAGCCTTCCTCTGCCTAGGGTTAGGGTTAGACTGAGATTAGACTTGAGTTGAGCTATGCTCCTTTCCCACCTTGTTGGTGTTGCCTCCCTTTGGAGATGAATCAAGGCCTCCCCTTGTGGAGATGATCCAAGGCCTCCCCTTGTGGAGATGAACAAGATCTTTCCTTGTAGTTGAGACTACTTCGCCAATCTTTCCTCTTTGGGATTCTATTGGACCGGTGGACCTACCGGTGAAAGAAAAGGTTTCATTAAGAGTAAGTTTGGCTTGGGGTTTGAGAATCGGAGGCTACCCTCGGGGCCGGTTGCCGATTGACGACGCTCTCGCAGGATTTGCTAGTTATCTGGTTTGCCCCTCGTGTTTCCTCTCGATTCCCACCGCCGTTCATCGTGTTCTTCATGTTCATCGAGTGTTCTTTTGATTCCCCCCTCAAATCCGTGAAGATCGGGACTTAACCCGCATCATATGGTATCAGAGCAGAGGTTGCCACGGATTTGACCTTGTTTCCACTGCCAATCCACCCAATTTTTTCTTTGATATTGCCAAATTCAAAAAATTCACCAAAAATAGCCTTTCATGGATTCGAGCCGATCTATCGATTTGTTGCGTTTTTGTAGTTTTGGTCCATGGATCTGTTACTAAAGAGCCCCCTCCACCTTTGTTTGCGTTCCTAAGCCTTAATTTTGCCAATTTCCCACGAAATCGAGGATTTTTCGAGCCCATTTTCCGCCCAAATCGCGAATCAAGAACACAGAAATCTGTGAAGCGGTACTACCGTCGGCGACGAGAAGTACTACCGCCAGTGCTGGAGGCAGCGGTACTACCGGCAAGGACAGCGGTACTACCGCCAGGGCCGATTTTGACAGAAATTTTTCTTTTCCTCATTTCGTTTTGGCATTTCCGTTTGTGAGTTTGAGTCCTTTTCGGCGATCATCGTCCAACGGCATCAAGCAAGCTTCCGCGCTGACAAGACATCGACAAGAGATGACACGTTCATCGACTCAAACCATCCCCGTCATCGTGAACCTTTGTGAGCCCTTCTTCCTTTCGTGTACCTTGACCTATCGGACTAGCTCTTTGATATTGCGAGGCATTGCACTTGTGTTGATTCGAGTGATTGCTTATCTATATTGGTGAGTTGTGTATCGTTAGGGTTTGGCACTAGCAAAAGAAGAGGGAACCTCCGTAAAAAATCAAAAAAAAAAGACAAAAGACAAGAGTAGTGCCAAGTATCATCTCTTGTAGGTTGTGACAAAGCTTATACCGCCAAAGTGA
This sequence comes from Poa pratensis, assembly GCA_947311845.1. NCBI lineage: Eukaryota > Viridiplantae > Streptophyta > Magnoliopsida > Poales > Poaceae > Poa > Poa pratensis. The sequence continues at coordinate 23,385,842 of CAMZMU010000038.1, forward strand.
GAGAGAGACATTCACACTTGTGCAAACTGTTGCCCAAACATATGGCAATTGAGCTAGCGTCCTTCGAGTGTTGCGGTGATAATTGAGCAAGTAGTCTTCGCTAGGTTGCTTATCTTCGAGTGCTCGCCCTTTGGTCACCCAACCCAATCCTTCGCTTTTGTGTGTGTTTCTCTACCATTTGTGGTTGGTGTTTTCTTTGGTGATTTGGTCATTGTGGGTTTTCTCTACCTTGAACAACAAACTTTTCGTCGGTTTTGCTTGTTTCCTTTTGCCACATTATAACTACCTATCCTCATAAGTGTGTGTGTTGGGTTTGCTTTGGATTCTCTTTTCTCAAGCCACTTACCTCTTATTGCTAATCATTTCTTTGGTTGACCGCTTGGTTCAATACTATCTATCAAGGTTGTGGCAAGTTGATTTTAGTAACCCTTTACCACACATCTCACTTGTTCTTTGAGCAAAATGTTTAGGGGAAGTACAAATGGAAGCTCAAGCTCCGACGACCCACCTCAAGGAGAGTTCAACCACGACAACAGCTATGTCACCTATGGAGAGTTCACGGGTCTTCGACACCGCTTGCGTGAGAGTCTTGGACGCTATGAAGAGCGCCTTCAAACACAAAGGGCGACTTCAACGACCAATTTGCACGCGTGACTGAGGCCATCAACAACATTGGTCACCGGACAAGTTCTTCTTCAAGCTCGCGCCGAACTAGAAGCTCATCAAGGTCGTCACGCCCTCGAGATGATGGACATGGTGCTCATCAAGAACATCGCCATCAACGACATGATGATCAAGGTCACCACAATCATGGCATTGATCACCCTCCTTCACCAAGAGCGCGCCATAATGATGACCGTCAAGAGCAACCGCGCCATGGGCGCAATGAGCGGCATCACTCTCCATCACCTCCTCCTCAACAACGAGATCGTCACGCCTACTTGGTCAACGACAATGGTGCCCCCGGTGCTCATGACTTTGATGACCAAGCTCGCCATCATCGACATCCTCCAAGACCACGTCATCACCACCGTGAGCACAGGAACCGTGACGACCGCTCCCATCCTCATTGCCATGAGCATAACCGCCACCAAGAACACCATCATCGCAAGAGCTTCCTCATGATAGAGAGTATCATCGCAATGCTCCCTCAAGTGATAGTGATGCACATCAACATCTTGGTGATGGACTTAACCAAAGGAGACGTGGACGTGCATTCCCACCTCCAAATCGTCGAGATGAAGATGATAACATGAACAATGTTCGTGTTGATATACCAAAGTTCTATGGCACTAGTGATCCGGAAGCCTACCTCTCATGGGCACTCAAGGTTGACAAGATCTTCCGAGTTCACCACTACTCCAACAACAAGATGGTAGCGTTGGCATCATTGGAGTTTGACGCTTATGCACTCTTGTGGTGGGAACAATTGCAAGCGATGCGCCAAGACAACCATCAACAACCAATTGACACTTGGATTGAGATGAAAGAAGAAATGCACAAGCGCTTTGTTCCATCACATTACACTAGAGATTTGTACAAGAAACTTCAAGAGTTGAAGCAAGGGTTGAAAACCGTGGATGAATACTTCAAGGAGATGGAAATTGCCATGATAAGAGCCAATATAATGGAGTCAATGGAGCAATCAATGACTCGTTTCATGAATGGTCTTAACTATCCGATCAAGAAGATTGTTGAGTTCCAACCATACTCAACGCTTGTGGAGCTAGTGCACCAAGCAACAAAGGCCGAACGCCAAGTGAATGATGACCTCAAGTACCTCAAGACCAAGGCCTTCTTTGCAAGCAAACCATCTACCTCCATGCCACAACCCGCACAAGCAAATGAGAAAGGTCCAACAAGAGCTCCCAATACCGCAAGCAAAGCACCTCATCCTTTAAGGAAAGAAACAACATCAAGCTCTACTCCTAAGGACTCAACTTCTACACCAACTTATATCAAATGCTTCAAGTGTGGTTGTAATACCCCAGCGTTTAGGAACTAACGAAGGGTAGAAGTAGCAATTTGTGCATCTGCATGCATGCATTTGAAAAACCCGAATAAATTTTTCGCAAATTAAAACCCTGGAGTGATCGGAGTTCATCCATCTTCATGAATTAGGGTGTAGTTCATTTTAGGTGAATTCGATGAATTTCGACATGACCTCTAGATATTTTACTTGTTGTGGGTATTTTTAACCCAAATAGAATATTTAAATAATATAGAATTGGAAAAGTAATTCAAATAAAATAATAAAGATTTATACAATAAATAATCAAATAAATGAATTTATAATTGAGTAGTAATTCAAATCTTTACAACACACACATTTACAAATGATGGATACAAATGATTTTATTGAATTAACACAATATTACAATGTCTTTACAAACATTTCAGTAATAAAAGTAAATACAAAAGCTTAAGTAATTCTATAATCATAAACTAAAAGTCTTGTATTTGTCTTCTCTCCAAATTCATTTCATCTTCAAACCTGTTCCCTGCGAAAACAAACAGAAAAGAATAGAAAACACTAATTGGAGGGGGTTAGTGTTATATTACCCTCAGTCTAGAAGTGAGATGCACTGCTAATTACATAATAGGGTGTTAATAATTAAGAGGCATCAGTGTAGTATTTGTTCTGAATTTAATTAGGCCTCAGTGCAACATCATCGGCCGGGCTAGAAATCCACTTGGCAGATTGAAAGAATTGGACCAAACATGGATAATACCAACCCAGCCAAAGCCAAGCTTCTCAGGTCGAAAGATCTGGGAGTAGCAGGCAGGCAGCTCACAAGCAGGCAGCTTACACAGGCATGCAAAAGCCCTGCTGTCAACACAACACTTCACCCAGGAGAAGATAAGAGCAAGGGGGGTCGTAGCAGCTAGCAAATAACATCATTTCACTCACTGACATAACCAGCTCGAGCTCCACAGCTCACAGCACCACAGCAACCAATAGTTCATCACAAATCACTCAGATCCATCCATACCACACACCTAAATCTCTGCTGGAAGCAAAGCAAAATGGAATAGGAAGGACAAGAGCAAGCCAGAGCAAGGAGGGAAGGTCAGGAGCTGGAGGGAAGCTGCTGGAGCGGGAGGAGCAGGCCAACAAGGTGAACGAGGAGGAGATCCACAAGACATGTTGATCAAGAATTCCACAAGCCACACCACACAGCCATCACCACCTCAACTCATTAAGAGGTTGATTCCCTAATTTTTCTAGCAATAAAAATTTGCTAAATATTCATAAGGGGTATGGCTGGGGTATTTCCCTCAGCTAAGCATAGAGATGCTATGCTAAATCCTCACAGGGAATTAAAAACACAAGCAAGTATTTGTTCTTATAAAGAAAAAGCCTCAGCATGTGCATCATAGGCAGAGGAGGTAAATCCACAAATCAGAGCAAAGGCATACAAGCAATTATTGCTTGGAATCACATCTGTTGGTAGCACAGATCCAGCATATGGCTGGGCACAAATCCACAGGGAAGAGCACCTCAAGCACAAGCCATACACCTAAATACTACCACCAATTTTAGGAATAATTTATACTAGAAAGACCAGGCCACCTTATAGATAACTGAGGATCGAATAGTATCACACAGTGGCACATCTCTGAACTTAATAGTTCAGAGTAGCACACACTGGTTATACTGTCATTAACAGATTACTGAATTAACCAAGTAGCAGCACAACACTTAGCATCACAGCCGTAGTTACTCGCTAGATCAATTCCAGTAAATGCTACTGGGACATCAGATTAACATCTAGTGAATATCACTAGAGCAGCAACATATCTCAACACCTAAACAGCAGAAAATCTAAAGTCACAAATGTACACCTAGCATCACAGAGCAAGGCCGTAGGCCAGGGAGAGAAGAAGAGAGGAGAGGAGGAGCCTAGGCGCAACCATGGCGGCATTGTGAGGCAGTGCCCACGCGACCACCATGGCGCAACCTTGGGGAAGACTTCCCCGTTCACCAGCACCAACACCAGGGTGGCACAGGGGGCGAAACCCTGCGCCAAGCCACGACGGAGCACCTCCGGGAGGCAAAAGCACGGCGGAGCCGCGCCGTCACCGAACCCTTACCCTAGGGTTTGGGTTGCGCACGGCCGCACAGAGCTAGGAAAAATAGATCGAAGAGGAGGGGATGGTGGAGCATCGAGAGAGCTCTTGATTGCGCCCTAGAGCAGCGATGGAGCTGGTCGGAGCACGCCGGAATCGGCCGGCGACGGCGGAGGCGAAAGAGGAGCGAGTCGAGCACGGGAGCGAGAGAAGGGAAGAGAGAAGGAAGAGTGGGTTGGGCTCGGTCGGTTAACCGGCCCGAGCCAAACCCTAGGGTTGGGTTCAACCTGATGGGCCTAGGGGCACCATGGTCTTTTCATAAATAAAAATTAATAAGAAATATTCCAAGAAAATCATTTATTCATTTAAAAATAGAAATATAATAAAAAATGTTAAAAATACTTAAAATAATTTTAAAACTATAAAGAAATTATGGAGCAATATTAACTTAATTTATTTTGATTTAAAATACAATATTTATTAGCATATTTATAAATTACCTAAAGTAATATTCCCAAGTTTTCAAATACAAACAAAAATTCAAATAAATTAAGAAAAGTAATATACTCTTAATTTCCTCAAATAATAACATAAACCTATTTTACATAAATAATTATCTCTAAAATTTATAAATATCAAATTTAAAGTTTTATTATTTAAATAATTCTCTTTAATTATAAATTTAATTATTTAAAAGAAATTAAATAGGTAAATAATATTAAAAAATTCCAAAAATGAATTTTCATCTTTATAATGAATGCATATCATTTTATTGCATAATAGCATCCTTGCTTCTTTAAACATTGTCCTTACCAGACAATGATGGTATTTTGTAGAACCAGGAAGTCAGGAGCCACGTCCAGTATCCGACTCCACTACCTTTCAGTCACAAGGCAAGTTCATCACTAGCTCATGTCTTTAGGAATAATTGTTAAGAAACTATTTGCAAAATCCTAGTATTCTATCATCTATATCCAAGGAGGAAGCATAAAGTTATATTTTCATAATAATATGACTATTTGGTTATCTACCCAAGTGGGGATATCCTATTGTTGGCTGACAATGGAACCATGGTTTGATGTTGTGGTGGAGGTTCCATCTGCATGGGAATGTATTACATAGGACTTAACAACCAATCTCGTTAGTATTCTTACGCCGTAAATGACGCGTTAACCATAAGACCTGGAATGGGACGGGAAAGTCATCTGCGACCTTCTTCCGTTCACATGTCAACGGGAAGCCAGTTCCGTATGCTGTAGGTCTTGCGGGACTACATGCACATGGGTGGGATCCCTTAATGCCCACGGTTTTTGGTGTCTATGATTGTCTGCAAGGGGAGCCTAGGTAGTTCTTCCTTGCGGGGTAGAATATCAGGGGTGATCCTGCTATGCAAGAATTGGGTGGGCATGTGGGGTGGTGGAGAAGCGCAGTGAATGGCTTCGATCATCAACCGGGCCCCACACCAAAGAGAGTGTGGACGGGAAAGTACGCCTGGTTGTGCAACAAGGTCTTGATCTCTTATAGGTAAAGTAACGCACCTCTGCAGAGTCTAAAAAATTGTGACATGTTACTCCCCCTTCCGGGAAGGATCTGCGAACGCCGCAGGAAAGGAACTCCATGAAGTTCTAGCACCTGTGAATAGTTGGCGGGCATAGTTTTCAGAATAAAAGAAACCTCTTGAAGAAATGTTTTCAAATAATATTGCATTAGATTGAGACTCTTTAGAGTCCAAGGCTGTAGATAGTGCATCAGACTTCCCACAATACATAATGAACTTGTTGAGTAACGCTGGTTACTCATTCCTTCCTTTTGAACCCCCTGCTTAGAATGTGAAGACTTGGACGACGCATCACTGAACGCCATGGGAGGCCAAGAACGCATCTACTACGAGGAGCCAGACCTTACAGGCGGAGTTGAAGGAGTGGATTACGTCATCCGCTACGGAGCCAACAACAAGGAGTAGGAATCCGAGAAGGGTTAGCTTGGACTAATAACCTGTTACATAAGCACGGTCGAATCGAGCAGCTTGGAACCTTACTAATTGGCTGTTGAGTTCCCGTGTATGCACTAATTAGCTTCTTGTTCGTTGTTGTATAACACTAAGTATGAGGTGACCTCAAGTTGGGATCATCTCCACGTCTGCACGACTTTGTTTTGTAATAAATGGTTGTATGACTTTGGACCTGCAATGTTTCTCCCGTACCACCCTAAGGGATGTTATATTTGCGGAACGGTGTTCTGTAAATGTTATGTCAACGACTTGCGTACTACAACATGCAGTGGTATGCTGGGTCACCGCAGCTGGTATCAGAGCAATTGCTTTGACCTTAGGTTGGAAACCTAGTAAAGCGATAGAACTTGTTGGTATTGGGTGCAACGGTAAAGAGTTCGCTAGAAGTATGATGAATATTCACTTGAGAATAACATTGTCATATCTTTAGTGTTATAATTCTTTATTATGATGCAATATTAACGTTATATATTTGTTATGAACAGTTACGATGGCGCAAGGGAATCCGGAAAGGACTGTTTGGGCACAGCACGAAAGATTAGATGATTATGATGGAACCTTGACCGAGCAGTTGCTAGCGTTACTGCGAGCTTTTAGCTGTGATATCAATATCCCAGTTAATACATATACCTACAAGGATGGGGAAACCGTAGTGAAGTACCGAGTGCTTATCATGTTACCGAAGGAACTGACACCGTATCTGACGATGCCTCATGGAGAGAGTCGAAATCAGACAGCAACCTATCACGAGGCCTTGGTGGAAGCAATAGCTACCATCCGAGAGAGTCAGGCAGATCAGCTGACATGTACTAGTTTTACTGCTATGCCACACAACACCTTGACTTAGGAGTTGGCCTTGGATCATTCCGTGTTAGTAAAGAATAAACCAGGGTTAGCTACCAGGTTGTTGGATCCCTATAGGCAGTTGGTGGGGTCATTGTACAACACTCACCGGGTTATAGTGGAGGATAAGGATGGCATGCCTGAGGATCTTACAGACCCTCACAGAGAGAAGATGTTGTGAAAGAAGTTGGCCCAGGAGGTAGGTGGATCACATAGCTCATCGGGAGTTGGTACGTCTAGGAAGTCAACCCAGTCAGGACCATCCAGGTATTCACCGACTCCAGAACCTATCCATTATCCCATCATAGAGCCTAGTGATCCGGAGCCATATAACTCACATGGATTTTCGGACTCCGACATGCCTATCGAGAATTCTGATGGCTGGAGGTATGGTTGGTATCCTGGTACCAGTCAACATCCTATTCCTTGTTATGACTCAGCCGATGACGAAGTCCAGACCAGTCCGATTGGGGTAGCTTCCTATGCGGTTGACGGTATGAATGCTGTTGTGATTGACATATCGTCAGATGAGGAGGAGCCGATGGAGACTCAGCCGATGTAGGAGGTACCATTTGATCACTCCCATTGCACCACTATCACTTGCTTTGGAGAGTTCCTCATCATTAGCTCCAATTGCCTCTTGATCTGCCTTTTCCTTGTTCTCGCGCTCCATGCGCTCCTCTACAGACTCGCTTGTTCTACCTGTTTCCATTTTCCCCTAGTCCTGCAACATGAAGCGAATAAACTCATATTTACACCATGCCCATGCTTTCTGAGCCTCACTTCACGTGCATCACTAGTCACACAATAGAAATAAAATTCAAATAAAAGCCAGAAATATTAAACATATAACAATAAAGTTTGTTACAATACCCTCACCAGAGTGAGTTACACACATAAAGTAGTACATAATTCAACTAGGTCTCACAAGCACTCCGACCCTTATTTATGGTACACATTCCCAAACTCATATACAACAGACTACCAAACTACTACGCTACTCGAGTCTTCCCATCCTGTCATCCTTCGCTCTGCCACATCGCTACTCGTAGTCCAAGCCAGGAGTCCACCCGTGCTGGCGTGAAGTCCTGCGCACTGTCTCTGGAACGTAAGGTCTCCCAGATGGAATATAATCCGTGTCTGAAGTGTCCGTGACTGAGGTGTTGCTCAGATCAAGTCCCTCCATACCTAGGTAACTCGCCAAATAAGCCCTAGTCTCCTCAGCACTCAAGTACTGTGAAGGTCCAGCCCCTCCAAAGCAAGTGGTAGTGGTGCAATGGGAGTGATCAAATGGTACCTCCTCCATCGGCTGAGTCTCCATCGGCTCCTCCTCATCTGACGATATGTCAATGACAACAACATTCATACCGTCAACCGCATAGGATGCTACCCCAATCGGACTGGTCTAGACTTCATCATCGGCTGAGTCATAACAAGGAATAGGATGTTGACTGGTACCAGGATACCAACCATACCTCCAGCCATCAGAATTCTCGATAGGCATGTCAGAGTCCGAAAATCCATGTGAGTTATATGGCTCCGGATCACTAGGTTCTATGATGGGATAATGGATAGGTTCTGGAGTCGGTGAATACCTGGATGGTCCTGACTGGGTTGACTTCCTAGACGTACCAACTCCCGGTGAGCTATGTGATCCACCTACCTCCTGGGCCAACTTCTTTCCCAACATCTTATCTCTGTGAGGGTCTGTAAGTGTCGTGTCTCGTTGCACGGACACCGGGAGTATAGGATACCCCCTTTTAGGTTCGGCACGGGGCGTGAAGGAGGCTGAGAATCGTCTTCTTGGGCGGAGTCTAGATCAAGCTCTCCTCTCCATGATCAAAGCATGCAACCAAAGGGACACAAGGAGCTACCCAGGTTCAGGCCGCCCGGAGGCTAAAAGCCCTACTCCTGCATGTCTGGATTGATGAGTTCTTCATAGTGTGGCTTACAATGGAACCTCCCGGACAGGGTACCCGGAAGGGTTTTGGCTCGAGGTAGAAGAAGGACAGATCCTGACCCGAAGGAGATCACCTTCCTCTCTACCTCCGCAACCCTAGTCTAGTCTTGCTCTGGTTCTAGCTTGTGTTCGTCCTTGGTTCGACTTCCTTCTATCTTGTCTTCTCTCCTCCCGTGCCTTGGTCCTCCTTTTATAGGCTTAGGGGTTGCCACAGGGTCACGTGAGGGGCATGAGGGACCTTCGGGGTGAAGGACCCTCCTCATCTAGCTTAGGGGGAGACGTGGCCTCTCCTCAGCCTAGCGTCTCCTTTGGGTTAGGTGGGAGCGTCCGCCTTGGGGGTGGACAGGAGCTGACACCACCACGGGACGTGCTTCCCGCCCGCGCTGCCTTCGCCTTGCTTCCCAAGTCTTCCGCGGTGAGGTGGAGTGCTTATCCACAGGAACGTAGGAAGTACCCGAGAGGGAGCCTGCCTCCTGCCGGGAACTCGGGCTCTCGAGTCCTTCCTGGCCTTCTTGCTTGATTCGGGGACCCGGAAGGTCCCCAGGACCGGAGCCCTTAGTCGACGTAGGCCATGCGTGTCTTGACGGTGAACCCGCCAGCTTGACTTGAGTCTTGGTCTTGGCCATCTTCATCTTGGGCCCACATGGGGCGGACCCACTTTGGTAGTACTAGGGGAACCCCATGTTCCACTGTTGCGACAGTAGCCCCCGGGCATGGTCCCGGCGGCTCTTGCTCCAGCTGCCGGGGCCATGGCCTAAAGATACGTCAAAGTGGGTCCCGGGCACCTGGTCTTCTCAGCTCCGTTGGGGACCCGCCGAGGCGAGGTAGAGACGAGCCCCCGGGTCCTGTTGACTGAATCACGGCGAACGTTGCGATTCATACGGATCCCTTGCTTATCCTGGAATCCAACGGGCGAAACGCGCAGAAATCGGCACGCCCCCTCGATCCCCACGTCCGTCGGAGTAATGGGGTCGCGACGTGACGTGTGGGATGTCTTATAAGCCACGACTGGCTTCCACTGTAGCCGTTACCTCTCCAGATTCGCCGAAATCATCAAATCGCCGCCTCCACCTTCGTCTTCCTGACTCTGCTCCGCCGCCTCCCCTTGCTGCCATTGCACCAATTTCCCTTCTGCTCCAATGGCTCGAATGAAAGTTCTCGCCCGGAGGAAGAAGAGCGTGGAGGCTTCGCCCGCCGAGAAGCCGCTATCCCCAAAAACCAAGAGATCGCGGCGGAGATCGGCGCGCAACGCCGAGCGGGCCGAGCTCAAGAAACAGAAGGCCTTGTTTCCCAGCTGCTTCGCCGGTGACGCGGAGATGATGCGGAAGGCGGGGCACTTCGGGGTGATGGAGTCCGCTGGCGCCGATGGTGTCCCAGCCAGGAAAGCGTCGGAGGTCTTTCCGCCGTCGGCGACCAGGACACCCAAGCAGATCCCCATTTTCGACAGCTTCATGTTGATGGGGCTCGTCCCCCCTTTCTCTGATTTCTTCATGGAGATCTTGCGCGCGTACCAGCTGAAGCTCTTGCATCTGACACCAGGCGCCATCCTCGATTGGCGGTCTTCGCCTACGCCTGCGTGGCGTTCGTCGGGGTGATGCCATCTGTGGCGCTGTTCCGCCACTTCTTCTACCCTCGCATCGGGGGCCAAGGCTGGATGGGAGGCAGTGTCACGTTCTGCTTCCGTCCGAAGATCAAGTGGGCCTACCCCCTTCTGGAGACTAAATCCAAATGGGATGAGTGGAGGGATCACTGGTTCCTGGTCGGGGTGCCAGAAGCCGATGCTCAGTTGGAGGAGCCGACGGAGCGTCCGGTGGATCTGGACATTTGGAGAAGTGTCAGCTTGCAAGATGAACAGTTCTCGGCGGTCGTGGCGCGCTTCAGACTTCTTCGCGAGAAAGAAGTTTCCGGAGCCGCCATCGTCGCTCATTTCCTCAGCAACCGCCTCGCGCCGCTGCAGAAACGCCCGCACCCGGCCTGGAACTTCCAGGGCCCTGGGGACCCTTCTCGCCTGAGGTGTCCCGACATGGAGGAAAGCCTTGTCCGGGATAACGTGAGAGGGACCTTCACTCCAGGGGTCAAGTACCAGCTGCCCAAAGGGTTTCTGCCCTTGTGCGACGACCCGGAGAAGGACAAGATCCTGGCGCAGATGCCGGTCTGCAACGCCTTTGGTATTGTAGGCCGGGCTGATCACGGGCCCAGACCTCCTGTGGTGAAGACCCGCAAGGCCAAGGCACCTTCCAGCCCTGAAGAAGGAGAATACTGGGAGTCCAACGAGTAGAGCGAGGAGGAATCCGAAGAGGAATTCTCCGGCTCTGATGACGACGACGGAGGCGACGGGCGCGAGACCGACTCCTCCGACAGAGACGAAGATGCTGGCGACGACCCGGTTGCCAGCGATGACGATGATGAAGATGACGACGAGGAGGGGGCTGTTCCGCCTCCGCGGTCTGCCCTCGGGGTCGATGCTGCCCCAGACCCGAGTGTCCGTAGCCGTTCCCCGCCAGTCGTGGTGATGGGGAACGATGAAGACCATGTGGACGAAGAAGCGAGCGCCGCGGGTTTCGTCCGAGCCCCCAGCCGGAGAGCTTCCACCGGCCGCCTGTCACCCGTGGTGGAGCCACCTGCTGCCTTGGGAGAGCCGCCGGCGAGCCCCCAGGCGTCTTCTGCTGCGTCGGTAGATGTTCCCCCGTCAATGGGTACCAAACGCACCCGAGAGTAAGCCTCTTCTTCACTTCTTTCTTGCACTTTGCATTTCTTGCCTTCCCAAGGAAAATGACCGAGTGTTGGTGCAGGGGTTCTCCTTCCTTGGGTACTGGCAAGAGACGGCGTGATACGGCGGAGGACGACACCGCCACTAGCCCAGGAGCCGGTGGAGGAGGGATGCTTCCTCCTCCCATAGCGGAACTTGAAGGCCGTCGGGGGAGCGGAGTGGGGAGCGTGACGGCGACCTCCTAGCTCGCCCGGGAAAAGCGCTCGACGCCCTGACGCCCGAGCAAGCAGGTAACCCAGAGCTTACGGGTAACTTCGTTTTCTTGAGGCACCAATGCTTTTCCTGACATCCTTTTGTTCCTAGATGCTTCAGTGGCCAACGTCTTTTCTCCCGGCGGCCTTCTCGGTGGGACTAGCCAGGAGAAACCACCTTCCCTCTCGCCTTGATGACTGGGACAGTGTTAACGACTTTGATAGAAAGCTCCTTGATGACTGGGACAGTGTTAACGACCAAGGGCGCCCCGAGTTCGCGGGCTATGGGAACGCAGACCGCGAACCCTGTTCCGGGTCCAAGCCTCGATTTGATAGAAAGCTCCTTGATGACTGGGACAGTGTTAACGACTTTTGCCTCTTTTTCCACTGATTCCGGCGCCAGCAAGGAGATGGCGGCGCTGATGAAGATCAAGGAGAGCCTGGCCGCCAACCGCAAGAAAAGTGTGCCTGCCCCGGGAGGTCCCCCGGCAGCTGTTCCAGGGTTCACCATCAGCGGTGACGACGCGATGGATGCCATCATCCGCGGATAGCTCAGCTGGGTAAGGATCTATGCGACCGTGAGGCCGCCGTCGTGGGGACCATCGAGAGTGTCGAGGAACTGATCCAGAAGGGGATGGACAAGCTGAACTGCTTGGCAACCCAGATCACCACCTTGCTCCCAGCTCTCGAGAAGAAAGACGTAGACCGGAAGGCCGAAAGTGAGCGCCAAGGCAAGGTCCTCTTGGCGAAAGAGCGACAGCTAGCCTCCCGGGAGGCAGAACTGGCTGAGAGGAGAAGACCTTGGAGCTCCAGAAACTCCAGCAGGAGCAGCAGACTGAGAAGCGCCTAAGGGAGGCAGAGGACCGCCATCGTGAAGAGCTCGAGGCCAAGGATAAGGACATCCAACTCTGGAGGTCCAAAGAGCAAGAGGCCGTCCAAACCATTGAAGATGTCAAGAATGCCCTCCATCAGGAGCAGAAGTCCGTCCGAGCTTTGCAGCAGCAGGCCAAGAATGACGGCCAGAAGATGTCCGAGCTGAAAGAATCCTTGGAGGCGCAAGGTAACGAGCTTGCAGCACTGAAGGAAGACCATCAGAAGCTGATCCAGGCCAACTCCCAGGCATCCTCTGAGCTGTCCGAGCTTCGCCATCTTAACCAGGAAGGTTTCGCCGAGGTTGAGGCCGCCTGCGATTTGGCGACGACGCGAGTGAAGCGGCTGAGTCTGCCCACCGAAGCTCCGGTGTTGGAGCCACAGCGCCAGAGTCTGCCCCTCGTCGCGAGATTCACACTACACCACGACACTACATCCCCAACTGCAAAATCGGTAGGGAAAACGGCTTTCACCGACCGAAAGTCGGTCGGGGATCAGTATTGCCGACCGACCTTGTCGGTCATCGTAAGTCCAGTCGGGAAAACCCTTTCCCGACCGACAATATTTTGCCGACCGACAGTTGGATGGCTATTGAAAAACTTTCCCGACCGACATTTTCTTTCCCGACCGTCGTTTCTTTGCCGACCGACAATTTATGCCGACCGACACGTGGACAGGATTCTCTTTACCGACCAACTTCTCGTCAGCCTAGCCATGGACATTTCCCGACCAACTGTTGGACGTTGTTTGTTTTGCCGACCAACAATCAGACGGTATTTTGTTCTACAGGATAAAATTTAATTTAGCATCCACCTTATTACTTGGCAATAACATCCAACACAGAAATTAATTAAGTTACAATAACGAGCAAGAACCAAACAATATATATGCTCACAAGTGCATTCAACATTAATTTAACATCCACGAGTATAGAACATTGTGGCCATTACACCAGATAGGTTTTACACAACAAAATGATTCATGATGCTCCATTATACCATCAAGTTGATAATACACAGTAGATAGGTTTACAAAACAATAGCTATAAAACACTAAATAGCCAGGTGCAAATCGCCAGCTCCAGGTTCCTCATCCTCTTGAGTGTCTCTCCTACAAAGGATAAGCAAGTACATTAATTTCATGCATTCATAGAGACATGAATACTTGACACTTCATAGTTCATCAGTACATGCAACTGTAGTTGAACTATACTAGAATTTTCTATACATGGCTGCAGTAGATTGTAGCATGCATGTGTTCCAAGTAATATCACATATATTTAAGTTGGTGATGCATACTACAGTTTGTAAGTTCAGACACAGAATTTTGCTACAAACAGGTGTGAAAAAACATCATGAATGTACTCTTATGGGTCAGTTTTGGTGAGTACTTGTGCATCAGGAATATCTCTAGTTTTCCCTAAAGTGGAGACAAGTAGTGAGTGAACAAAATACCTCAGGGGCATCTCTTGCGTCTCTTTCCTACAAAGGGTAAGCAGGTCTCCATTACATTCATATAGTGGCACTATAAAAATTTGAACTCTCTTGTAAAGCAAAGTGGACGTTGTACAGAATGGCAGCATATTATCAATGTACAAACTTCGAACTCTTATATCTATTATATACTAAAAGCAAAATGAGTTAGCTAATAGAGCCACCACGTTAAGCCACATCATCTAAATTAATTTTAGTCATTAGATCTAAAATATGTGGCTAGGATTTTCTTTTCAAAAAGTTCGAGTTATGTAACATAGATTGACACGACTAGGTTGGAACGTGACAGCTAAAAGAAAGAAAATCTAAATCAGAGACGTACTGGCAAAGGAGACGTGCCTCCTTTTCCATGGTTTACCAAAAAAAAAAGTTAGTCCATCCATTAAACACGTACTTCCACATGATAATAGGTGGGTCCGTTTATAAACCAGGTCATGTACGATACTAAGTTTTCTTTACCCCTAAAAAAGCTACCTTGCTTAAAACGTTATACCTGAAAGGAAAAGAAAAAACCGAAAACGTGGTGGCAAAGGATATGAGCTATATGGATAGCTTACATATAATTAACTATAATTAAACTTATCACTATGTATTTTACCTGTTTTATTTATCCTGAGTTTCTAAGTTTATTTAAAATCCAATTTTCTAAATTGACCAAAGATGTAGCAATAAATATCAACACTAAACAAAATCAACATTCGTAATATCAAATTTGTATAATCTCAAAAAACTTTTTTACGATGATTCTAATAATAATCATTGTATATGTTAGGTGGTATTTTTTATATATATTTGATCAAAATTTATAAGCTTAAAACACATGTTAACTATGACCGAGGGAAATATTGTTTCCATGATTGAGTACACATAACTGACATATTTCTTTGACAGTCATGAGACCAACTCACTCAAGAAACACCTGCATAAGTTTATGAGTCGTGGAATTTTAAAATTAATGAAGCCACGACACTATTCACACGACGTACATTGTTAATTCTTATTGAATATACATTAATGAAAAATATATTCGTCTACAATTAGATTAATACGCCATGACTGAGTACACATAACTAACAAATTTCTTTGACAGTCATAAGACCAACTCACTCAAGAAACACCTCCATAAGTTTTTGAGTTGTGGAATTTAAAATTAATGAAGCCACGACACTATTCACACCATGTACATTGTCAATTCTTATTGAATATGCATTAATGACAAATATATTCTTCTACCATTAGATTAATACTCTTACAAAACGCATGCAGGAGATCAGAGTTTCGAGTCGTTTTTAATATAAAAGAAGTGACGCCATTAGTCGCATTATCAACATGAATGTCACTCAAACTAAAAAACATTACCAGCTTAATGACAAAAACAGGGCTGAGTCAGCACATACTCTCCCACCGCTGAAGGAATATTCCGACTTAGTGAGACACAACGCGTAAGATACAACATTAGTCGACACACAATCAACATGAGAATCTCTCACACTATAAAATATTGTGGTTTAGCGATACACATAGGGCCAAGTCACCACATATTGTCGATCGGTATGTTCCATATTTAATATCCACATGACGATGAAGATCACGATAAGGGAAGAGTCCGGAAAACCTATAATAGTACTTCTCTTAATATGAATATCGATGTATGAATATGTTAACTAATATCTTTAGGAGTATGTTTATATAAAATAAAGGCACGGTGTTAATTTTTTCTAAACAAATGTTGCACATGGTGATATGGAGTGAGTAAACGAGAAGAAAGAAACATCAGACCACGATAATTCTCACTATGAAATAAGACCTACCTATTAAGGATGACACATTTTTGTTTTGATCAACGATTTTTCAAACAAAGATAACTAACCTCCCATACTGATCTAACATTGCGTAAGATTATAGTTCACTTTACCAATCCAATATCTCTTCCATGGGTGTTTCAACATATGGCGTGATAATGCATTGTCCACAAATTTTAGACTACCAAAGATGTTCTTGCACACGTGATATTTTTATTACCAAAACATTTGCAATAGTTGTAGAACAATTTTGCTGATGAAATCGATTAAAAATATTTTTATTTATTGAACACTTTCAACCAACGTCAATAATGCCCTCGCATTTGCGAGGGCCACCATGCTAGTTATATAAATAGCATATGAAAAGAGTAAAACTGCACCGTTGCAGAACCAGTTTGTTGTTGTTTAGACAGGAAAGCTCCAGAGAGAGAAAACACAGCTCAGCGCAAGACGAGCAACAGCTTTGAGGTTTCAGTTGCAAGACGAACACATTTGCAAGACGAACAACAACTTCAGATATGACTTCTATTCATGAATTAAATTCGAGCTACTTCGGTGAAATGAACTTAGTGAACTCAAATTCTGATTAAAGTTTATGCTAGCTTATACGATGTCATGTAGCCAGACTGAATCGTAACAACACGTTGAATCAGTAGTAATGCATGAATTAATATGAGTTGGCCACTTCAAATACACTTGGTGCATGTTGGTTCTTAATACATTAGTAATGCATGAATTAGTATCTAAATCATTCTGTTTAGCTGCTGGCGAATTAAAAAAGGTGATTCCTATTTTCAAAGTTGCAGGTACAAGAGTGGATGATCTTTGCTTACATCTCAGATGGCACATCAGGAGTTTTGCTCTTTTCTTGCCAGAAAATAACAGTTGCTCAGAAAGAAGAAAATATAACATGATCCTAATATTATCACGAGGTTAACAAGATGTGCATACCTCAGTGATGAAATCACATTTTTCGTCCCTAAGCGTTAGTACCTCTACATCTCCATCATCATACGCAACCTAAGCTCAAAAAAGTACAGGTATTTTAAATTAACACAAGTTCTTCATGCAAACCAAATAGCCACTGCAGAGGGGTAGATAAAACAGTGGACAGACCTTGTCCCTTTCTGAATGAGTATCGAAGGAGTCAACAACACCCTTGTAATACCTGAAAATAGAAAACAAAGGCTCAAACAACAAAAATAAAACATGCAGACAACCACATCAATGACAAGCCAAAATAAGTTGGAAGTTAAAACAGCAAAGCGGACTTCATGAAATCTGAGTGTGGATATATATTTCTATATACCTCAGCTCATGCATTGCCATCATCTGGTTTCACTGTTCGAGCCTTTGCATCATCTGGATTAGAGGCACTTGCCATCTCATTCATAAGAATCTCAACCCATTGGGTGATACCTGTAGCATAAGCAAGATATTAGTCATCCCTAACATCATTGTTACACAGGCATTTAGGAAATTCTTTGATCTCAGTGTCAAAAGCTTAAACCATTAGACGTCATGTTAATATGAACAGAGGAAGTAAAATTTGATAAAATTGCATCATGCAAGAACAAGTTTATTCCAGCAAGCAACATTTGTTTCAGCAAGCAACTTTTAATTTATTTTTTGTTTCTTTTCCTGTTGTAGGTGTGCAGCAACCAAAGAAAACAAGAAACTCACTCACTGACCAGCAAAGATATGCAGCTTATGTGGCAATGCACACCTTGTGTATGAGCAGAGGAGGCAATTTTCTTGCTATTGCTGCGTATCAAATTCATTTTATTCGGGAGTAACTAAAACTTGTGTAAAATCCATCAAGTTCTGCAAGAAAATTAAGTAAAGTTTCAGGAAAAGCTATTAATTGAAGCAAGCAGTACATTTCCTAAACTGGAGTACAATTTCCTAAACTGGAGTACAAACTTGCCCAGTGCAAGCAAAATTAAATACAGGCAAGCTACTGCCAAGCAACAGATGAAGTTTCAGTTAATTGCCCAGGTGATAGGAATAAGTATCCTACTCCTACGCCTAATCACTTTACTGGCTCGGTAATCCCATCTTGAATAGAAGTGCTAATTGAAATTACTTCTTTTGCTAACACGTCAGGACTAGAAGTGCTAACTGGTAGCAGCAGATGCACAACATTCAAGGAATTCGCTAGGATTTCTTGTTGCTACAGCTACTCCAAGTTTCCTGTCAAGACAACTAACAAGACCTACATCAACAAGACCAAGAACTCTGAATGGAGCAGTGTTTCAGAAAACGCTTGAGAAAACTTGAGAAGCAAGAACTTTCTGCTGCACAAGTACTTGCATGAACTACACTGTACTGAATAAACAATCAGACTGCAATTTTACACATTTTACCACACTGTCGCTTGCATCTACTCCTATAGGAATAATGAACAAGTGACGGACCATTGAAGGGAAAATAAACAGGATTCTACAAGAACTAGCCTTTCTGAAATGACACAATTCCATAAGAACTTGCTACTGCTGCCACTCACGCAAGTTCAGTTAACATGTTATTGTACTCTACCCCCAGTACTGCAAGAGAAAACAACACCAATTTTATTCAGTTTAGGTAATGACAACTGCGACACCTCGAGTACACCTCAAGATCAACACCAGTAGTACACAAGATCAAGCTAGTGCTACTCCTAACACAATCTAACACTACTGCTACTCTGCTACTGCTAACACAAGATCCATACCAAGCAAACAAGCACCAGATGACAGTACAAGATGAAGCAAGAATAACCTGACGGCTGATGCACGGAGCCAATATCCTCTCTCTCAACTCCATCGATCCAGATCGAGCAGCGCTGCTGCCCCTCTTCGCCCGGTGCCCCTCCTCCCACTCCACCGCTCGTTCTTCCCGGACCAGCAGACACGAGTGGTCGGCCTGCTCGTTGGAGGATGAGGCGCTCGGCTTGCCGGCGAGGCTCTCGCAGAGGCCGTGGTGTCCGGATCCGACGCCCTGGTCCCGGATCTGGTCTTCAGCGGAGGTGGTGGTCGCCGTCGCAGATTGCTGCGACCGTTGCGCGCGTCATGGAGGACCGGTTGCAGATCCGGTCTGGATCGTGTGTTGGCCGGGAGGCAACCTGCCCTAGCGTGCCCTAGACGACCGTGCGCGCGGGGGTGGCCGGGAGTTGTGAGGGCGGTGGTGCAGAGGCAGCTGAGGACGACCTATGAATCTGGGGGGGCGGACTCTATGCACGGCCGCCGGCCGGGGAGAAGACGGCAGAGCAAGAGCGACCTAGGCGGCGGAGGGCCTAGCTTTTTATTTTTCTGAGGTGCAGGCTGAGAGGATAAGAAGTGGCGCGGCCGCAGGCAAAATAATGGAGGGAGTGTTGGCGGGCTGGGCTAAAATTTTGCTGCTAGATTTTCGCTAGCGCGCGCACGAGCTGGTCCAAAACCGCACCCTTAGTCGGTCGGCATTCTTTGCCGACCAACAGTTTGACAGCCATAAAGGCATTCCCGACCGATAGCTGGACACGAATATTTTTACATTGCCGACCGATAAATGGTCGACGTATAGGTAATTACCGACCAACAGTCAGAAAGTACTTTTCCCGACCAACAATCAGACGTGTATAGTGACTTTTCCCGACCCACGTCGGTAGGGAATGTGGTGTCGTGGTGTAGTGTCATCAGAGAAGTAGTCGCTGATCTCCGGTCTTTCAAGAACAAGATGGTCACCCGGCTTGTGAATGACAAGCATGAGACAAGCAAGGCGACGGCGGCCTTGGTGATGGCGTCCTTCGGAGAGGCCAATCCGGGCGCGGCCTTGCCGGACTTCTCGGCCTTGTCTCCTTCCGAGGCCTCTCTCCAGGCGGTGTCAGCTCCCGCGACTGCACTCGTCATGAGGAAGTTCCGCCACTCTAGTTGTCCTGCACCATGTTTGGGCACTTCGTGCCCCCGAATAAACTTTGCGTCAGATCTCATGTACCAGCATATTAAAACTTGCTTGTAATAGGCTAGAACTTGCTATGCTACTCTAGTTCTCGGGTTGCTTTTATTGTCTTTAGCATGTTTTTACTTTTCTCCATGTCCTTGAGGAACTTCCTGGGATGTAGGCTTACCCGCGAGGCCCTGACAGGTCAGGCATGCGCTCGCGAGCCCTACCGATACCCAAAAAGCCGCTCACTCTGTTGGCACGCACGTCCCCGGGGTGTATCAGGTCTGTGCACCGCTTTTTACCCCCGGGAGAGTCGATACCCCATGAGTGCTCGCACGACGGTCGAGCCTTGCCTTTCTAGTTCCGCACATGTTCTGTTACCCGAGAAGTAGATAGCACGGACCGCAGAAACAGGTTTGAGGGTAACTTATCTTTTATTCATCATGAAAGTTTCTGAACGACAACTGGCCACTTCAGGGTACATCTTGTGGCAACATGGTTCTTCCGGGTACACAACACGGATTGCTTCAACGACTCTTGCGTGGAGGAAGGTTAGCAGCTTCTTCCATCCTGGCGCATCGGTCGGCTATGTCCCACAAGTTCTCCAGGGTATCCACCACGCGGATACTCATCTTCTCACGCATCTTGGGGTTGCGGACGTTGACGTGGAACGCGGCGATGACGGAAGCCTCGCAGAGGTACTTCGGGATAATGCGGTCGACGACGCCCCGGAATCTCCAGATGTAGTGTCGCAACGTCTCCTCAGCTTCTTGCTCTAGGTGATAGAGGTCGGAGACGGTTGCAGGGTACGGTGTACAGCAGGTCTTGAGGTGCTGGCTGACCTGGCCTTCCATGTCCTCCCGCGAACGACGCCTGGGGTTGGAGCTCTGTCCAGCACCTTCTTCAGGAAGTTCCATGGGCCGCTTGTCATGGGGGTCCTCAGGCTGTTCCTCCGCGGGAGGTAGTGGCTCGGGGACGGCAGCGCCGTGGTCGATGGTCAGGGCAGGACTCGTGGGAGCGTGACATTGGAGAGCGTAGTCCAGCAGGTTTTCCAAGCTGTTGATCCATGCCTTCGCACGGGGATCACTCTTGCACTGATCTGGGGGGAAGGAGAGAAGCGCCGGGCCACGCCCAGAGCTTCCTCTAGCCCCCAGCCTTTCCGCGATGCCTGGCACGCTTGCTCTCCAAAGACCTCCCGAGCTCCCGACATGACTTTTGCTTGTGACTGAGGCAGCTGCTTGCCTTGTCCCGAAGAGACGGCTGTTCCTGGAGCGGATCCGACCGCGGACGAGGAGCTCGAGGCAGATCTTGGCGATCTAGCCGTAGATCGCGAACCAGAAGAAGAACTTGACGACGAGCTTGCTTCCGAAGAAGAGGAGCCTGATGTAGACTCCGACGTTGTCGACGAAGAGCTTGCCGTCGCGGCTGATGTAGGCGAGTTCAGCGCTTGCGCCCCCTACCTGGCGCGCCAGATGTCGTGTCTCGTTGCACGGACACCGGGAGTATAGGATACCCCCTTTTAGGTTCGGCACGGGGCGCGAAGGAGGCTGAGAATCGTCTTCTTGGGCGGAGTCTAGATCAAGCTCTCCTCTCCACGATCAAAGCATGCAACCAAAGGGACACAAGGAGCTACCCAGGTTCAGGCCGCCCGGAGGCTAAAAGCCCTACTCCTGCATGTCTGGATTGATGAGTTCTTCATAGTGTGGCTTACAATGGAACCTCCCGGACAGGGTACCCGGAAGGGTTTTGGCTCGAGGTAGAAGAAGGACAGATCCTGACCCGGAGGAGATCACCTTCCTCTCTACCTCCGCAGACCTAGTCTAGTCTTGCCCTGGTTCTAGCTTGTGTTCGTCCTTGGTTCGACTTCCTTCTATCTTGTCTTCTCTCCTCCCGTGCATTGGTCCTCCTTTTATAGGCTAAGGGGTTGCCACAGTGTCACGTGAGGGGCATGAGGGACCTTCGGGGTGAAGGACCCTCCTCATCTAGCTTAGGGGGAGACGTGGCCTCTCCTCAGCCTAGCGTCTCCTTTGGGTTAGGTGGGAGCGTCCGCCTTGGGGGTGGATGATACGTCTCCAACGTATCCATAATTTCTGCTGTTCCATGCTTATATTATACCATTTGCTACATGTTTTATATACACTTCGTATCACTTTTATGCATTTTCTGGGACTAACCTATTAACAAGATGCCACAGTGCCAGTTCCCTGTTTTCTGCTGTTTTTGGTTTCAGAAAGTTACTTCTGGAAATATTCTCGGAATTGCACGAAACAAAAGGCCAGGTCCCTATTTTTCCAGCACGTACACGGAGTCCGAAGGAGAGACGAAGATGCCACGAGGTGGCCAAACCACATGGTGGCGCGGCTGGGCCCACAGCCGCGCCTGGTGGTGGTTTGGGCCCCTCGGGGGTCCGCCGACATCGCCCCTTCGCCTATTTATTCCCCGAGACGCGAAAACCCTAAAACACCGAGCCTTTCATCCAGAACATATTCGCTGCCGCCGCCGTCGTCAACCCTAACTCGGGGGGTTCCTGAAGCTCTTCCCGGCACCCTGCCGGAGAGGGGAATCATCACCGGAGGGCTCTACATCGCCATGCCCGCCTCCGGAGTGATGCGTGAGTAGTTCATCCTTGGACTATGGGTCCATAGCAGTAGCTAGATGGTTGTCTTCTCCACTTGTGCCATCATGTTTAGATCTTGTGAGCTGCCTATCATGATCAAGATCATCTTATTGTAATGCTACATGTTGTGTTTGCTGGGATCTGACTTATATTGATACCTATGTGGAGCTGAATATTATATTATCATGTCTATGTCATTTGTGATCTTGCATGCTCTCCGTTACTTGTTGAAGCCTTGGCCACGTGAATACTTGTAACTCCAAGAGGGGGTATTTATGCATGATAGTTGGGTTCAACCTCTATTTAACCTGGGATAGTGACAGCAAGTTCTAAGGTTGTAGATGTGTTGTTGCCACTAGGGGTAAAACAGCAATGCTTTATTCAAGGATGAATGTATTGTTTACATTACGCACATTACTTAATGCAATTGTCTGTTGCTTGCAACTTAATACTGGAAGGGGTACGGATGTTAACCGGAAAGTGGACTATTTAGGCATAGATGCATGCTGGATAGCGGTCTATGTACTTTGTCGTAATGCCCAAATGAATCTCATAGTAGACACCACAGCTCACACATGCATGTTATATGCACTTATCAATTGTCAATTGCCCAGCTGTAATTTGTTTACCCAGCATGTTAGTTATCTTATTGGAGAGACACCACTAGTGAACTGTGGACCCCGGTCCATTCTTTTACATCTGAAATACAATCTACTGCAATCATTGTTCTCTACTGTTTTATGCAAACAAACATCATTTCCATTCGATACGTTTAACCCTTTGTTTTCAGCAAGCCGGTGAGATTGACAACCTCACTGTTAAGTTGGGGCAAAGTAGTTTGATTGTGCTGTGCAGGTTCCACGTTGGCACCGGAATCCCTGGTGTTGCGCCGCACTACACTCCTCCACCAACACCTTCGAAGCAAACCTCGTTTTCCTACTGGTCCGATTAAACCTTGGTTTCATACTGAGGGAAAACTTACTGCTGCACTCATCATACCTTCCTCTTGGGGTTCCCAACTGACGTGTGACGTACAAGCAATTGTTTCTGGCACTATTAACCTAGAGCCACCAACAACGTTTTCTGGCGCCGTTGCCGGGGAAAACAGAATTGCTTCTGCAAGGGGAGTCTCTCACACCCAATCTCTTTACTTTGTTATTTGTCTTGCTTAGTTTATTTTTATTTTGTTTTGTTTGCTTTCTCTATATCAAAAACACAAAAAAATTAGTTACTTGTCTTGCTAGTTTATTTTTATTTTGTTTTGTTTGCTTTCTCTATATCAAAAACACAAAAAAATTAGTTACTTGTTTAATTCAGTTTAATTTTGTTTTTCAAAATGAATGCTCCTGAAGTTGAAGTTCGTTCTTTTAGGCAACTAGGAGGTGAAAATTTGAAAGATGCTTGGTATAGAATTAGTGATGCTCATCATAGATGTACTAAGAAACACTCTACCACTATCCTCCTTAGGAACTTTTATGTTGGTATCTCTAGTTGGTATAGGTATGTTCTAGACACTCTTACAGGTGGAAATTTCTTGGGTACTCCTGCTTTAGAAGCCTGTAATATTATTGAAAGTTTGGTAGGAACACCACCCACTAAAGATATTAAAGTTGAGATTACCTTGGAAGATGTTATAAATAAGTTAGACTCTATGGAGAATTTTTTCCAAATTTTCTTGATTGTATTGGTAAGATTAATGAATCAATAGCCACCATCAATGAAAGAATCACTGTTCTTGAGGATAATAATATCCATGACACCCAAAATCATAGAATTGATGAGTTAGAGGAAGCTATTGAAACCTTAAGTTCAACCTTTACTTCTCTTAAGTCTAAAAAGGAGAAAGTTTATGTGGGTAGAGAGCAAAAGTTTATGTATGTTCCTAAAGTGCCAAAACCAAAGACTCATTATGAGCTTAAAATTGATAAAACTTTTAGTACGGTTAAAGGTAATGAAACACCTCCAGGAACATCTAAGATACCCATTGTTACAAGCTGTGTGTTGGAAGAAGCTTTTGATGATTTGAATGATTTGCCACTTGACAACACTTGATTTTCACTTTCTGCGCCTAGCTGAAAGGCGTTAAAGAAAAGCGCTTATGGGAGACAACCCATCGTTTTTATTTGCTGTTATTTTTGTTTTCTTTGAGTCAAGGATTTTTGTTACTTCTGTAGCAACTCCTTTGTATCTTTATTTTATCGCAATGTTGTGCCAAGTAAAGTTCTATATTGAAAGTTGATGCAAGATTTGGATTTCTGCGCAGTGACAGATTTTTAGCTGTCACGGATTTGAGCTTATCTCCCTGTAGAAAATTCAAAAAATTCTGAGAAAAATCACGCATATTCCTGAGATATGTACGCAACTTTCATTATTTTAGGCCAGATCCATCTGAGCAACTTAAGTGCCTCGAAAAAATTCGTCATTCCAGACTGTTCTGTTTTTGACAGATTCTGCCTTTTGTTTTGCATTCGCTCTTTTACTGTGTTTGTGTGGATTTCTTTGCTCCACAAAGCATTGGTGGCTGTAGCTAATGTCCAGAAGCTTTGGGATTGATTGTATCATTACAGAATATGAGAATTTTTGATTATGCACTAACCCTCTAATGAGAACTGTCTTGAGTTTGGTGTGAAGGAAGTTTTCAAGGATCAAGCGAGAAGGGTGATATTATGTGATCAAGAAGAGTGAAAAGCCTAAGCTTGGGGATGCCCCCGTGGTTCATCCCAACCATATTCAGAGAGACTCAAGCGTCTAAGCTTGGGGATGCCCAAGGCATCCCCTTCTTCATCAACAAACTTATCAGGTCATCTCTAGTGAAACTATATTTTAATTCTTTCACATCTTATGCGCTTTACTTGGAGCGTCTGTGTGTTTTTATTTTTGTTTTTGTTTGAATAAATTCGGATCCTAGCAATCCTTGTGTGGGAGAGAGACACGCTCCGCTTTTTCATGTGAATACTCATGTTCTTCACTTATATTTGTTGAGTATTCTTAACTAGCTACTGCAGTGCTTTTAGCTCCTGTTTTTCATGCATCTCTTCGAGCTGTTAGCACTTGTTTATAAATACTCTCTTGCTGCATTATATTATCATTTGGAGAGTTTATGTTTAATAAATTATTGGTGTTTGTTTGGAAGAAAGAAAATGCTACATGTAGTAGTTGGTATTGGAAAAGACATATGCATTCTTGTAGATCATTGTCTTGTTTTGATTTGATGCTTTGCAATTGTTTTGAGCTCTCAAGTAGATCATGTTTAAGCTCTTGCATCATGTAGTTAAAGCCTAGTAGTGGAGAACTACCGTAGAGCTTGTTGAGACTTGGATGCATATTTGTTCTCTCTAAGGTCTAGATATTTTCTGGTAAAATGTTTGAGCAACAAGGAAGACAGTGTAGAGTCTTATAATACTTGCAATATGTTTTTATGTGATTCTTGCTGTACCGGTTTATACTTGTGTTTGCTTCAAACAACCTTGCTAGCCTAAACTCTGTACTGAGAGGGAATGCTTCTCGTGCATCCAAAACTTGAGCCAAAACCCATGCCATTTGTGTCCACCATACCTACCTACTATGTGGTATTTCCTGCCATTCCAAGTAAATATTTCATGTGCTACCTTTAAACTATTCAAAACTTTATTACTCCTTATTTGTGTCAATGTTTTATAGCTCATGAGGAAGTATGTGGTGTTTTATCTTTCAATCTTGTCATTTACTTCTGACAGACTTTCACCAATGGACTAGTGGCATATACATCCGCTTATCCAATAATTTGCAAAAAGAGCTGGCAACGGGGTGCCCAGCCCCAATTAATTACAACTTTCATTAATAATTCTCTTCACATGTTTTGCCCTGATTTATCAGTAAGCAACTTAATTTTGCAATAGACACTCCTCCATGGTATGTGAATGTTGGAAGGCACCCGAGGATTCGGTTAGCCATGGCTTGTGTAAGCAAAAGGTTGGGAGGAGTGTCATCTATAAAGAAACTAAAATACATGTGTAAACAAAAGAGAAGAGGGATGATCTACCTTGCTGGTAGAAATAACGTCCTTCATGGGAGCCGCTCTTTGAAAGTCTGGTTGACAAGGGGGTTAGAGTGCCCACTACCATTCGTTGACAACAACAAACACCTCTCAAATACTTATTTTGTGCTCTCTATATGCTTTCGAAAACTTAAAAAGCTCTAGCACATGATTTAATCCCTGCTTCCCTCTGCGAAGGGCCTATCTTTTACTTTATGTTGAGTCAGTTTACCTACTCCTTTCTATCTTAGAAGCAAACACTTGTGTCAACTTTGTGTGCATTGATTCTTACATATTTACTTATTGCACTTGTTATATTGCTTTATGTTGACAACTATCCATGAGATATACATGTTACAAGTTGAAAGCAATGCTGAAACTTAATCATCCTTTGTGTTGCTTCAATGCCTTTTACTTTGAATCTATTGCTTTATGAGTTACCTCTTATGCAAAACTTTTTGATACTTGTCTTGAAAGTACTATTCATGAAAAGTTTTTGCTTATATGATTCATTGTTTACTCTTTATCTATTTGTTAGCAAACTATAGATCATTGCTTTGAGTCACTTCATTCATGACATGAGCCTTGCAATATATTGATCAAGATTGTGTGAAAGCATGTCTCCTCAGAAATTATTTGTTGTTATCGTTTTACCTACTCGAGGACGAGTAGAACTAAGCTTGGGGATGCTTGATACGTCTCCAACGTATCCATAATTTCTGCTGTTCCATGCTTATATTATACCATTTGCTACATGTTTTATATACACTTCGTATCACTTTTATGCATTTTCTGGGACTAACCTATTAACAAGATGCCACAGTGCCAGTTCCCTGTTTTCTGCTGTTTTTGGTTTCAGAAAGTTACTTCTGGAAATATTCTCGGAATTGCACGAAACAAAAGGCCAGTCCCTATTTTTCCAGCACGTACACGGAGTCCGAAGGAGAGACGAAGAGCCACGAGGTGGCCAAACCACCTGGTGGCGCGGCTGGGCCCAGCCGCGCCTGGTGTGGTTTGGGCCCCTCGGGGGTCCGCCGACATCGCCCCTTCGCCTATTTATTCCCCGAGACGCAAAACCCTAAAACACCGAGCCTTTCATCCAGAACATATTCGCTGCCGCCGCCGTCGTCAACCCTAACTCGGGGGGTTCTGAAGCTCTTCCCGGCACCCTGCCGGAGAGGGGAATCATCACCGGAGGGCTCTACATCGCCATGCCCGCCTCCGGAGTGATGCGTGAGTAGTTCATCCTTGGACTATGGGTCCATAGCAGTAGCTAGATGGTTGTCTTCTCCACTTGTGCCATCATGTTTAGATCTTGTGAGCTGCCTATCATGATCAAGATCATCTTATTGTAATGCTACATGTTGTGTTTGCTGGGATCTGACTTATATTGATACCTATGTGGAGCTGAATATTATATTATCATGTCTATGTCATTTGTGATCTTGCATGCTCTCCGTTACTTGTTGAAGCCTTGGCCACGTGAATACTTGTAACTCCAAGAGGGGGTATTTATGCATGATAGTTGGGTTCAACCTCTATTTAACCTGGGATAGTGACAGCAAGTTCTAAGGTTGTAGATGTGTTGTTGCCACTAGGGGTAAAACAGCAATGCTTTATTCAAGGATGAATGTATTGTTTACATTACGCACATTACTTAATGCAATTGTCTGTTGCTTGCAACTTAATACTGGAAGGGGTACGGATGTTAACCGGAAAGTGGACTATTTAGGCATAGATGCATGCTGGATAGCGGTCTATGTACTTTGTCGTAATGCCCAAATGAATCTCATAGTAGACACCACAGCTCACACATGCATGTTATATGCACTTATCAATTGTCAATTGCCCAGCTGTAATTTGTTTACCCAGCATGTTAGTTATCTTATTGGAGAGACACCACTAGTGAACTGTGGACCCCGGTCCATTCTTTTACATCTGAAATACAATCTACTGCAATCATTGTTCTCTACTGTTTTATGCAAACAAACATCATTTCCATTCGATACGTTTAACCCTTTGTTTTCAGCAAGCCGGTGAGATTGACAACCTCACTGTTAAGTTGGGGCAAAGTAGTTTGATTGTGTTGTGCAGGTTCCACGTTGGCACCGGAATCCCTGGTGTTGCGCCGCACTACACTCCTCCACCAACACCTTCGAAGCAAACCTCGTTTTCCTACTGGTCCGATTAAACCTTGGTTTCATACTGAGGGAAAACTTACTGCTGCACTCATCATACCTTCCTCTTGGGGTTCCCAACTGACGTGTGACGTACAAGCAATTGTTTCTGGCACTATTAACCTAGAGCCACCAGTGGACAGGAGCTGACACCACCACGGGACGTGCTTCCCGCCCGCGCTGCCTTCGCCTTGCTTCCCAAGTCTTCCGCGGTGAGGTGGAGTGCTTATCCACAGGAACGTAGGAAGTACCCGAGAGGGAGCCTGGCCTCCTGCCGGGAACTCGGGCTCTCGGGTCCTTCCTGGCCTTCTTGCTTGATTCGAGGACCCGGAAGGTCTCCAGGACCGGAGCCCTTAGTCGACGTAGGCCATGCGTGTCTTGACGGTGAACCCGCCAGCTTGACTTGAGTCTTGGTCTTGTCCATCTTCATCTTGGGCCCACATGGGGCGGACCCACATTGGCAGGACTAGGGGAACCCCATGTTCTACTGTTGCGACAGTAAGATCCTCAGGCATGCCATCCTTATCCTCCACTATAACCCGGTGAGTGTTGTACAATGACCCCACGAACTGCTTATAGCGATCCAACAACTGGTAGCTAACCCTGGTTTATTCTTGACTAACACGGAATGATCCAAGGCCAACTCCAAAGTCAAGGTGTTGTGTCGAATAGCGGTAAAACTAGTACCTGTCAGCTGATCTGCCTGACTCTCTCGGATGGTAGCTATTGCTTCCACCAAGGCCTCATGATAGGCTGCTGTCTGATTTCGACCCTCTCCATGAGGCATCGTCAGATACAGTGTCAGCTCCTTCGGTAACATGATAAGCACTCGGTACTTCACTACGGATTCCCCATCCTTGTAGGTATATGTATTAACTGGGATATTGATATCACAGCTAAAGGCTCGCAGTAACGCTCGCAACTGCTCGGTCAAGGTTCCATCATAATCATCTAATCTTTCGTGCTGTGCCCAAACAGTCCTTTCCGGATTCCCTTGCGCCATCGTAACTGTTCATAACAAATATATAACGTTAATATTGCGTCATAATAAAGAATTATAACGCTAAAGATATGACAATGTTATTCTCAAGTGAATATTCATCATACTTCTAGCGAACTCTTTACCGTTGCACCCAATACCAACAGGTTATATCCCTTTACTAGGTTTTCAACCTAAGGTCAAACCAATTGCTCTGATACCAGCTGCGGTGACCCAGTATACCACTGCATGTTGTAGTACGCAAGTCGTTGACATAACATTTACAGAACACCGTTCCACAAATATTACATCCCTTAGGGTGGTACAGCAAAAACATTGCAGGTCCAAAGTCATACAACCATTTATTACAAAACAAAGTCATGCGGACGTGGAGATGATCCCAACATGAGGTCACCTCATACTTAGTGTTATACAACAACGAACAAGAAGCAAATTAGTGCAAATCAACAGCCAATTAGTAAGGTTCCAAGCTGCTCGATTCGACCGTGCTTATGTAACAGGTTATTAGTCCAAGCTAACCCTACTCGGACTCCTCCTCGTTGTCGACTCCGTAGCGGATGACGTAATCCACTCCTTCAACTCCGCCTGTAAGGTCTGGCTCCTCGTAGTAGATGCCTTCTCGCCCTCCCATGGCGTTCAGTGATGCGTCGTCCAAGTCTTCACAGTCTAAGCAGGGGGTTCAAAAGGAAGGAATGAGTAACCAACGTTACTCAACAAGTTCATTATGTATTGTGGGAAGTCTGGTGCACTATCTACAGCCTTAAGACTCTAAAGATCCCACCCATGTGCATGTAGTCTCACAAGACCTACAGCATACGAAACTGGATGCCCGTTGACATGTGAATGGAAGAAGATCGCAGATGACTTTCCCGTCCCATTCTAGTTCTTATGGTTAACGCGTCATTTACGGCGTAAGAATACTGACGGCATTGGTTGTTAAGTCCTATGTAATACATTCCCACATAGATGGAACCTCCACCACAACATCAAACCGTAGTTCCATTGCCAGGCAACAATAGGATATCCCCACTTGGGTAGATAATCAAATAGTCATATTATTATGAAAATAGAACTTTATGCTTCCTCCTTGGATATAGATGATAGAATAGATACAAGGCTGAGGTATCCTAGGTTGGTACGGTGGCTGCCCCTCTAGTTGGCAGCTCCATGGGGTCATTTTGCCTAGATCGGTGGGATAAGCTGTGGTAAAAACACAGAGGACTAGCACACTGGACCGTTACTCTTCATAGTAAGTGAGTGGTTTAATATTTTCAAAGACGACTTATGGGCATTGAACAAGATAATCAAAACACTAGACGGATCAATCAATGGCGTGAATATTTAAGGCACTAATAAAATGTGCATTCACAAGAAATTAATTTTACTAGGAATTTTAATTTCGTATAGATTCTTACAAAATAAATTATTATAGTTCCTTACTTGATATCCATTTTGCCCTCGCAAGTATCCTTGCAGAGTTAGGCAGAATAATACCGACGGAACAACTTATATCGGAAAATAGCTTTTCTCAAAAATATTATTATATCGAAATAAGGATTTCCGAAAAATCATGTTCTCGAGTGCGCACACTCGACGCCCCGGCGAGTTCTCATGTTCCATATTTTCAAACATTAACCACTCACGCAACAAAAGTGATAATCAACGAGGCATTTATTCTCTTGCATTATTCCATTTTATTTGTGTTACCTTTTATTTGTTTTCAAGTTTACTCGAGTTTGACTTTCTTATGCATGTATGGAAAGCTTGCAATGCATGACAATCAATAGTTCACATATATATGGTTATAGCCATAATCATGGTTTGAGCTACACTGCCCCGAGCCGGTGTGGTATCACCAATAGATGGTCAACCTTATTAGGATAAAATACGAAATTTCCTAGCCTGATTTTTAGCTACACTAGTTGTACGTGGAATATTGTACTAGTAAATATCTAGGGTGTTAGGGCATCTCTAACCGATCCCCAATCGGTTAGAGGAGTAAACCGACTCCTAAAACTTAGAGGAGTAAATTTACTCCTCTAAAGGTTGGCGGCGCGGAACCGAACCCCTAAATTTAGAGGAGTAAACTTTTTTTTGTCCCATTTCTTTCCACCACTCCACATATGCATCCACACATCTCACATATAGTTCAAACAAACAATATGAAACATACGAACAATTAAAACACATGCAATCCATCACTTTTGCGGGTCACATAAACATAGTTCATCGAATTTGAGGTCATCGAAATAAAACATGCATAGAGTTCATTCAAAAGTAGACTCTACCACCACCATCGATCAAGGTCACCAAAAAGAAGCCATCGACCTTGTTTGATCCAAAATACCACCAACATATCACCTCATATGTTGGGGACCACCATCGAAGAGCTCAAAGACCATCTCCGAAGAAGTCATCACCATCACCACCACCACCTCCTCCTCCTCGGCCACCATCACCTCCATGGCCATGAGCATCTCCACCAAAAGATCTTTGAAGGATCTTTGCTAGAGTGAGCTCCCAATACTTCCTAGCCGTGGCATCCATGTTGCTTGGGTCCATGAACATGATAGCACGCTCATCGATCTCCCTCTCTTTTGCTACCCTCTCCTCCTCAAGTGCAACCCTCCTCTCCTCGGCAAGGGTCCTCCTATCCTCGAGCTCCATCTTCTTCTTCGACTTCTCCTCCTCCATTGCCTTGAGCTCGGCCCACCTTGCCGCCTTCTCATCCCTCCTCTCGGCCGCCAAGGCTTTCTTGGTCTCAACCATGGCACATAGTTCTTCTTTGTAGCCTCCAACTTGGGCACCTCTCCTTTTCCTCTCCTTTGCAAGCTTTTGCCCCTCGGGCCTCTTGTGCGGGTCTTCATCTTCCTCATCATTGGCTTCCTTGTGTCTCCACCTCCACTTCCTCAACCACTTCTTCCTCCACCTCAACGTCTTGATCGTCGAAGTTCATGTCGTCGATCCCGGCGGCATGGCTACCCTCCAATTGGCTCATGAAGGTGGCCACCTCCTCCTCCGCCACACTACATATCATCAAAACAACATCACCGTGTGTCTACAAATAGCCAACCGATGAGAGGAGAGGAGAAAAAGAAATTTTTTACCTTGCCGACGATTCATCGAACACCTCGGGCTCGTCGAGGTTGACGACGGCCGCCCGCGGTGGCCGGCCTCGGGGACGGTTGGCCGTCGAGGCCTTGCGCGTCGAAAAGGCAGCTGCAGCCTTCGGAAGCGCCGCCTCGGCCTTCTTCTTCTTCTTCGAGGCCGCCGCCTCCGCGAGCGCCACCTTGGCCGGAGTCGGCTTGCTCTGCCGCCGGCCGGCCACAGGAGCCACCTCGGGAGGACGCGGCGCCACCTCGGGAGCCTCCACGCGCTTGCCGCCGGCCTTACCGGAGGCCTTGACCGTGCCGGCCGGCGGCCGGACCACGTTCTTTGCCCCCAACCTCTTTCCGGCCGCGGACGCGGCGGAAATCTCCGATTGCGGCGGCGTCGGGTCGTCTCCGGAGCCAAGGATGGGCGGAGAAGGTGCGCCGGAGAGCTGCGCGTCGATCCCGGGCGGATTCGGCGACATCGGCGCCGGCGGGGAGGCGGGCGGGAAAGAACGGCGGAGGGCGGGAAGACGAGGCGGAGCGGCGGGAGGTTTTCTCAGAATTGGTTTTGGAGGAGTAAATTTAGGAGTCGGCCGCCACTTTTACTCCTCCGATGAGTAAAAATTCCCTCCTCTAACCGTTTTGGGGATCGGTTAGGTGCCGCCGCTGCGTATTTTTACTCCTCTAACCGATTTTAGGGGATCGGTTAGAGATGCCCTTACATCCTACCACCCTTAAGAAAATTTCGTCCTCAAAATTTGAGAAAAGAGAGTGATACAGAAAATTTGAAATTGTTGGCCATGATAAACGAATAAGCCAGAATAGAATTTATTTTTGTAACAAAGTGGATATAGTGTATACTTCAGGCAAGATACCATGGATGAAGATCCCGAAGCTTTTCAATAGAAACTGACACGCTCAATTGATTCCTAATCAGGTTGACCAATACTAATCAGATTTAATTCTCTAACATTGAAGGTTTACCCTATCTATAAGAACTCCATTCTGAAAATCCTTCATGGTAGTAGTTAACACGAGAACCTAATGCATATCATAGACACTTACAGATTATGAAAATATCAGTACTGGAACAGAAGGAACTTGATCTTCCTATAAAACGGCATGACCCAGATTCATTTGTATAACTTCAGAAAATACAAGTTCTTATTTCTACCAATACTTAGCAGAGATAATGTGGCAGCATATATTGTCTATACATAGCTTCATCTAATATCAGCATCAAAAGTTTGGTAAGAGTACTAAAGCATCAAACTCATGGTTATTCAATCTCCCTGGCTATACAAAATGGATTGATTCTAGTTCTTACCAGCTTTAATCTAGGAGTAAAATTACAATTTAAAATTTAATACAAGATAATGTTTAGCCAGCAGATGAGGAAAACAAATACTAATTTGACCAGTTGAATTACTAGTATTTAACTTTCGGGAAGTTGAATCCTAATTAAGAGGTTCCAGGCATATGTTCCAAGAAGTTTCTTTGAAATATTAACGCACATTGTAAACCAACATTTAAATTCCGATGCTATTTCTCAGTGTTATCAGTACATGGAAATGGTAAAGCATGATTATTCATTTTCAAACCACAATAATAAGCTATCATGAATTTCCTTCTAGTATCATTTCACCCATTTCATTCAGGTGATCACTTAATGTTTAACTTGATCAATTCTAAGCATGGTAATAATGTACATTTACATTAAACTGCAATTATACAAGACTAGAATATATAAGTTTTAGTTAAGCACGAACTAGTTTTAGGCCATGCATCTTAGTTTAAATATATGGAACTCAAACAACTTTATGTATACAACAATGAACTTAATATTAAGTTGTAAGGTATCAAGATGTTTTTTTTCCTAAAACACAGTGCATTTGCAAGGTTCGGAATAAATACTATACCATCCAAATACATGTTTATCACAAAATAAATGTGCGGATATTTCTTTATCCATCTTCGGTAACCACTTTGTAAGAACTTTGACGATGTGACCAAATTCTCTTAGCATGACATTTGGTAAATTGTATGATCAAAGAAATGGAATGTAGCATATGGCATGTTTAGAAAAGGTGTTTTCATGATCAACAGATGGAATTTACAGCAGGAAGTTCTAAGTTTACCGACTGGACATATATCTTGAGCCACTCCCAAGACTTCTTTGCTTAAATTCCAAAGGACATAAGCAAGAGGTAAGAGTAGATAATAGAATAAGATGAAAAATATTCATATATCGGACATCTCTTAAACTTCTGCTCCAACCGATGACGTTGATGTTGCATTTGATCTTCAGAGCATACTCTTCCCCTTTCTCCTGAGAGCAATGCTCAAATTGATACTCCACCTACATCCTCAATTAACTTGGTACATTTGACCCCCTTCAAAATTACTTTATCCACCCAGAAAGCACATCAAGTCAATTCCGCCAAAAGAGCGAAAAGAATCAGCCCCAAAAATGTAGACAATCAAGCATGATGATCAATATGATCATGTCATCCAAACAATTTAATCAATTTTCAAGATAGCTTTTAAGAAAATACATTTATACAAATAGTCATAGTAAAACACAACAGGTCTATCGACCAAAGAGCGTTTCAAGGTCAACTACCTAATCGACTTATAACTTGAGTTAGTACTACAAGAGTCAGATTTGGCACTTAGGCAAAAAGTTAGTATGGACAAAGATATGCTAAGATAGACCAAAGGTGTAGATACGTAACAACATAATTAGATGGAAGAGAAATAGCAAAGACCAGCTGAGATAGAAGCATGGAATATAAAAAAGATCCATAACAACTTACCTATGGTTCCTACAGTCCTTCGCTACCTACGAGCTTTAGACCGACCATTGCTCTGATACCACTTGTAGCGACCCGCACCTGCCACCACTTGTGTAGCAAGTGCACGTCTTAGGCATGATGCAAGTAAAGCATTAATTTACCAACATCTTGCCCATCAGAGTAGCATAACAGAAGCACGACAGCGGATTCGACAATTACACAATTGAATAAATCTTATAAAACAAAATACAAGTCATCTCTTACAAGCATTTATAAGACAATGGCCTAAATGTTACATTCTTCAGATAGACATCCATTGGGTTGCTCGTTGAAGTCCAATTGATAGTCGGCTCCTTCTCCTTCGGTGCGTGCCTCCTGCTCCTCGAGCTCCTTCTCCTGAACGTTCGGGTACTCCGCTCCAATGTCTACCGGGTCACAACCTAAGCAGGGGGAGGAATTTACGGGTATGAGTACACGGAGGTACTCAACAAGTCCAGATAATGGTGTTTGATGCACTATCATCTGATGTAGCCCAACCTACGGTTACTACACCAAGTCCTCCAATTGGTCCAATGACAAGAGCTAGAGTCAAAGCTCTCCATGATAACGTGAACTCACTGCTATCTATGTGTGATTTCGACACTCCTTTGAATGGTTTGCTACTTCATTCGGATACCTTATGTGTGCTCAGGTACAAGCCTCAAGAAGATCTCCAAGGAAGTGACGAAGATGGACAAGAGATGAGACAAGAAGATGAAGAAGCAACAGTACAGCGGTACTACCGCCCAGACGGCCGGTACTACCGCCAGATGCCTGACGACCCAGCTGAAGGAGAAGAAGCTCCAGGCAGTGGTACTACCGCTGGCTCCAGGTCCGGAAGTACCGCTGGAGGTACCGGCGAGCCACCGGCAAGCTCCAAAACGCCACTGGACCCTCAACGGTACTTGTCGGGTGTCTACCACGCACTACCGCCAGCTTCGAGTGGAATTAAATCCGCGAGTGCAGCGGTACTACCGCCGGCAGCTAGCGGTACTACCGCCTCCTCTCCAGAAGCGGTACTACCGCTACACCAGCGGTACTACCGCTGCGCCTCCCAGGAATTCGGGCTGAGGCCCATGTAATCCTCTCCCTTCATACCCCTTCGTTCACTAGACTATAAATAGCCTTCCTCTCCCTAGGGTTTGGGTTAGACTGAGATTAGACTTGAGTTGAGCTATGCTCCTTTCCCACCTTGTTGGTGTTGCCTCCCTTTGGAGATGAATCAAGGCCTCCCCTTGTGGAGATGATCCAAGGCCTCCCCTTGTGGAGATGAACAAGATCTTTCCTTGTAGTTGAGACTACTTCGCCAATCTTTCCTCTTTGGGATTCTATTGGACCGGTGGACCTACCGGTGAAAGAAAAGGTTTCATTAAGAGTAAGTTTGGCTTGGGGTTTGAGAATCAAAGGCTACCCTCGGGGCCGGTTGCCGATTGACGACGCTCTCGCAGGATTTGCTAGTTATCTGGTTTGCCCCTCGTGTTTCCTCTCGATTCCCACCGCCGTTCATCGTGTTCTTCGTGTTCATCGAGTGTTCTTTTGATTCCCCCCTCAAATCCGTGAAGATCGGGACTTATCCCGCATCATATGGTATCAGAGCAGAGGTTGCCACGGATTTGACCTTGTTTCCACTGCCAATCCACCCAATTTTTTCTTTGATATTGCCAAATTCAAAAAATTTCAACAAAAATAGCCTTTCATGGATTCGAGCCGATCTATCGATTTGTTGCGTTTTTGTAGTTTTGGTCCACGGATCTGTTACTAAAGTGCCCCCTCCACCTTTGTTTGCGTTCCTAAGCCTTAATTTTGCCAATTTCCCACGAAATCGAGGATTTTTCGAGCCCATTTTCCGCCCAAAATCGCGAATCAAGAACACAGAAATCTGTGAAGCGGTACTACCGTCGGCGACGAGAGGTACTATCGCCAGTGCTGGAGGCAGCGGTACTACTTGGCAAGGACAGCGGTACTACCGCCAGGGCCGATTTTGACAGAAATTTTTCTTTTCCTCATTTCGTTTTGGCATTTCCGTTTGTGAGTTTGAGTCCTTTTCGGCGATCATCGTCCAAAGGCATCAAGCAAGCTTCCGCGCCGACAAGACATCGACAAGAGACGACACGTTCATCGACTCAAACCATCCCCGTCATCGTGAACCTTTGTGAGCCCTTCTTCCTTTCGTGTACCTTGACCTATCGGACTAGCTCTTTGATATTGCGAGGCATTGCACTTGTGTTGATTCGAGTGATTGCTTATCTATATTGGTGAGTTGTGTATCGTTAGAGGTCTCGGCACTAGCAAAAGAAGAGGGAACCTCCGTAAAAAATCAAAAAAAAAAAGACAAAAGACAAGAGTAGTGCCAAGTATCATCTCTTGTAGGTTGTGACAAAGCTTATACCGCCAAAGTGAGAGAGAGACATTCACACTTATGCAAACCGTTGCCCAAACATATGGCAATTGAGCTAGCGTCCTTCGAGTGTTGCGGTGACAATTGAGCAAGTAGTCTTCGCTAGGTTGCTTATCTTCGAGTGCTCGCCCTTTGGTCACCCAACCCAATCCTTCGCTTTTGTGTGTGTTTCTCTACCATTTGTGGTTGGTGTTTTCTTTGGTGATTTGGTCATTGTGGGTTTTCTCTACCTTGAACAACAAACTTTTCGTGGGTTTTGCTTGTTTCCTTTTGCCACATTATACCTACCTATCCTCATAAGTGTGTGTGTTGGGTTTGCTTTGGATTCTCTTTTCTCAAGCCACTTACCTCTTATTGCTAATCATTTCTTTGGTTGACCGCTTGGTTAAATACTATCTATCAAGGTTGTGGCAAGTTGATTTTAGTAACCCTTTACCACACATCTCACTTGTTCTTTGAGCAAAATGTTTAGGGGAAGTACAAATGGAAGCTCAAGCTCCGACGACCCACCTCAAGGAGAGTTCAACCACGACAACAGCTATGTCACCTATGGAGAGTTCGCGGGTCTTCGACACCACTTGCGTGAGAGTCTTGGACGCTATGAAGAGCGCCTTCAAACACAAAGGGCCGACTTCAACGACCAATTTGCACGCGTGACCGAGGCCATCAACAACATTGGTCACCGGACAAGTTCTTCTTCAAGCTCGCGCCGAACTAGAAGCTCATCAAGGTCGTCACGCCCTCGAGATGATGGACTTGGTGCTCATCAAGAACATCGCCATCAACGACATGATGATCAAGGTCGCCACAATCATGGCATTGATCACCCTCCTTCACCAAGAGCGCGCCATAATGATGACCGTCAAGAGCAACCATGCCATGGGCGCAATGAGCGGCATCACTCTCCATCACCTCCTCCTCAACAACGAGATCGTCACGCCACTTGGTCAACGACAATGGTGCCCCCGGTGCTCATGACTTTGATGACCAAGCTCGCCATCATCGACGTCCTCCAAGACCACGTCATCACCACCGTGAGCACAGGAACCGTGACGACCGCTCCCCTCCTCATTGCCATGAGCATAACCGCCACCAAGAACACCATCATCGCAAGAGCTTCCTCATGATAGAGAGTATCATCGCAATGCTCCCTCAAGTGATAGTGATGCACATCAACATCTTGGTGATGGACTTAACCAAAGGAGACGTGGACGTGCATTCCCACCTCCAAATCGTCGAGATGAAGATGATAACATGAACAATGTTCGTGTTGATATACCAAAGTTCTATGGCACTAGTGATCCGGAAGCCTACCTCTCATGGGCACTCAAGGTTGACAAGATCTTCCGAGTTCACCACTACTCCAACAACAAGATGGTAGCGTTGGCATCATTGGAGTTTGACGCTTATGCACTCTTGTGGTGGGAACAATTGCAAGCGATGCGCCAAGACAACCATCAACAACCAATTGACACTTGGATTGAGATGAAAGAAGAAATGCACAAGCGCTTTGTTCCATCACATTACACTAGAGATTTGTACAAGAAACTTCAAGAGTTGAAGCAAGGGTTG
This sequence comes from Poa pratensis, assembly GCA_947311845.1. Taxonomy (NCBI): domain Eukaryota; kingdom Viridiplantae; phylum Streptophyta; class Magnoliopsida; order Poales; family Poaceae; genus Poa; species Poa pratensis. The sequence continues at coordinate 23,425,458 of CAMZMU010000038.1, forward strand.
AAAACCGTGGATGAATACTTCAAGGAGATGGAAATTGCCATGATAAGAGCCAATATAATGGAGTCAATGGAGCAATCAATGACTCGTTTCATGAATGGTCTTAACTATCCGATCAAGAAGATTGTTGAGTTCCAACCATACTCAACGCTTGTGGAGCTAGTGCACCAAGCAACAAAGGCCGAACGCCAAGTGAATGATGACCTCAAGTACCTCAAGACCAAGGCCTTCTTTGCAAGCAAACCATCTACCTCCATGCCACAACCCGCACAAGCAAATGAGAAAGGTCCAACAAGAGCTCCCAATACCGCAAGCAAAGCACCTCATCCTTTAAGGAAAGAAACAACATCAAGCTCTACTCCTAAGGACTCAACTTCTACACCAACTTATATCAAATGCTTCAAGTGTGGTTGTAATACCCCAGCGTTTAGGAACTAACGAAGGGTAGAAGTAGGAATTTGTGCATCTGCATGCATGCATGCATTTGAAAAACCCGAATAAATTTTTCGCAAATTAAAACCCTGGAGTGATCGGAGTTCATCCATCTTCATGAATTAGGGTGTAGTTCATTTTAGGTGAATTCGATGAATTTCGACATGACCTCTAGATATTTTACTTGTTGTGGGTATTTTTGAACCCAAATAGAATATTTAAATAATATAGAATTGGAAAAGTAATTCAAATAAAATAATAAAGATTTATACAATAAATAATCAAATAAATGAATTTATAATTGAGTAGTAATTCAAATCTTTACAACACACACATTTACAAATGATGGATACAAATGATTTTATTGAATTAACACAATATTACAATGTCTTTACAAACATTTCAGTAATAAAAGTAAATACAAAAGCTTAAGTAATTCTATAATCATAAACTAAAAGTCTTGTATTTGTCTTCTCTCCAAATTCATTTCATCTTCAAACCTGTTCCCTGCGAAAACAAACAGAAAAGAATAGAAAACACTAATTGGAGGGGGTTAGTGTTATATTACCCTCAGTCTAGCAGTGAGATGCACTGCTAATTACATAATAGGGTGTTAATAATTAAGAGGCATCAGTGTAGTATTGTTCTGAATTTAATTAGGCCTCAGTGCAACATCATTGGCCGGGCTAGAAATCCACTTGGCAGATTGAAAGAATTGAACCAAACATGGATAATACCAACCCAGCCAAAGCCAAGCTTCTCAGGTCGAAAGATCTGGGAGCAGCAGGCAGCAGCTCACAAGCAGCAGCTCACAAGCAGGCAGCTTACACAGGCATGCAAAAGCCCTGCTGTCAACACAACACTTCACCCAGGAGAAGATAAGAGCAAGGGGGGTCGTAGCAGCTAGCAAATAACATCATTTCACTCACTGACATAACCAGCTCGAGCTCCACAGCTCACAGCACCACAGCAACCAATAGTTCATCACAAATCACTCAGATCCATCCATACCACACACCTAAATCTCTGCTGGAAGCAAAGCAAAATGGAATAGGAAGGACAAGAGCAAGCCAGAGCAAGGAGGGAAGGTCAGGAGCTGGAGGGAAGCTGCCTGGAGCGGGAGGAGCAGGCCAACAAGGTGAACGAGGAGGAGATCCACAAGACCTGTTGATCAAGAATTCCACAAGCCACACCACACAGCCATCACCACCTCAACTCATTAGGAGGTTGATTCCCTAATTTTTCTAGCAATAAAAATTTGCTAAATATTCATAAGGGGTATGGCTGGGGTATTTCCCTCAGCTAAGCATAGAGATGCTATGCTAAATCCTCACAGGGAATTAAAAACACAAGCAAGTATCTGTTCTTATAAAGAAAAAGCCTCAGCATGTGCATCATAGGCAGAGGAGGTAAATCCACAAATCAGAGCAAAGGCATACAAGCAATTATTGCTTGGAATCACATCTGTTGGTAGCACAGATCCAGCATATGGCGGGCACAAATCCACAGGGAAGAGCACCTCAAGCACAAGCCATACACCTAAATACTACCACCAATTTTAGGAATCATTTATACTAGAAAGACCAGGCCACCTTATAGATAACTGAGGATCGAATAGTATCACACAGTGGCACATCTCTGAACTTAATAGTTCAGAGTAGCACACACTGGTTATACTGTCATTAACAGATAACTGAATTAACCAAGTAGCAGCACACACTTAGCATCACACCGTAGTTACTCGCTAGATCAATTCCAGTAAATGCTACTGGGACATCAGATTAACATCTAGTGAATATCACTAGAGCAGCAACATATCTCAACACCTAAACAGCAGAAAATCTAAAGTCACAAATGTACACCTAGCATCACAGAGCAAGGCCGTAGGCCAGGGAGAGAAGAAGAGAGGAGAGGAGGAGCCTAGGCGCAACCATGGCGGCATTGTGAGGCAGTGCCCACGCGACCACCATGGCGCAACCTTGGGGAAGACTTCCCCGTTCACCAGCACCAACACCAGGGTGGCACAGGGGGCGAAACCCTGCGCCAAGCCACGACGGAGCACCTCCGGGAGGCAAAAGCACGGCGGAGCCGCGCCGTCACCGAACCCTTACCCTAGGGTTTGGGTTGCGCACGGCCGCACAGAGCTAGGAAAAATAGATCGAAGAGGAGGGGATGGTGGAGCATCGAGAGAGCTTCGATTGCGCCCTAGAGCAGCGATGGAGCTGGTCGGAGCACGCCGGAATCGGCCGGACGGCGGAGGCGAAAGAGGAGCGAGTCGAGCACGGGAGCGAGAGAAGGGAAGAGAGAAGGAAGAGTGGGTTGGGCTCGGTCGGTTGACCGGCCCGAGCCAAACCCTAGGGTTGGGTTCAACCTGATGGGCCTAGGGGCACCATGGTCTTTTCATAAATAAAAATTAATAAGAAATATTCCAAGAAAATCATTTATTCATTTAAAAATAGAAATATAATAAAAAATGTTAAAAATACTTAAAATAATTTTAAAACTTTAAAGAAATTATGGAGCAATATTAACTTAATTTATTTTGATTTAAAATACAATATTTATTAGCATATTTATAAATTACCTAAAGTAATATTCCCAAGTTTTCATACAAACAAAAATTCAAATAAATTAAGAAAAGTAATATACTCTTAATTTCCTCAAATAATAACATAAACCTATTTTACATAAATAATTATCTCTAAAATTATTAATATCAAATTTAAAGTTTTATTATTTAAATAATTCTCTTTAATTATAAATTTAATTATTTAAAAGAAATTAAATAGGTAAATAATATTAAAAAATTCCAAAATGAATTTTCATCTTTATAATGAATGCATATCATTTTATTGCATAATAGCATCCTTGCTTCTTTAAACATTGTCCTTACCAGACAATGATGGTATTTTGTAGAACCAGGAAGTCAGGAGCCACGTCTAGTATCCGACTCCACTACCTTTCAGTCACAAGGCAAGTTCATCACTAGCTCATGTCTTTAGGAATAATTGTTAAGAAACTATTTGCAAAATCCTAGTATTATCATCTATATCCAAGGAGGAAGCATAAAGTTCTATTTTCATAATAATATGACTATTTGGTTATCTACCCAAGTGGGGATATCCTATTGTTGGCTGACAATGGAACCACGGTTTGATGTTGTGGCGGAGGTTCCATCTGCATGGGAATGTATTACATAGGACTTAACAACCAATGTCGTCAGTATTCTTACGCCGTAAATGACGCGTTAACCATAAGACCTGGAATGGGACGAGAAAGTCATCTGCGATCTTCTTCCGTTCACATGTCAACGGGAAGCTAGTTCCGTATGCTGTAGGTCTTGCGGGACTACATGCACATGGGTGGGATCCCTTAATGCCCACGGTTTCTGGTGTCTATATCGTCTGCAAGGGGAGCCTAGGTAGTTCTACCTTGCGGGGTAGAATATCAGGGGTGATCCTGCTATGCATGAATTGGGTGGGCATGTGGGGTGGTGGAGAAGCGCAGTGAATGGCTTGGATCATCAACCGGGCCCCACACCAAAGAGAGTGTGGACGGGAAAGTACGCCTAGTTGTGCAACAAAGTCTTGATCTCTTATGGGTAAAGTAACGCACCTCTGCAGAGTGTAAAAAATTGTGACATGTTACTCCCCCTTCCGGGAAGGATCTCCGAACGCCGCAGGAAAGGAACTCGATGAAGTTCTAGCACCTGTGAATAGTTGACGGGCATAGTTTTCAGAATAAAAGAAACCTCTTGAAGATATGTTTTCAAATAACATTGCATTAGCTTGAGACTCTAAATTTTGAACCCCCTGCTTAGACTGTGAAGACTTGGACGACGCATCACTGAACGCCATGGGAGGGCAAGAAGGCATCTACTATGAGGAGCCAGACCTTACAGGCGGAGTTGAAGGAGTGGATTACGTCATCTGCTACGAAGCCGACAACGAGGAGTAGGAGTCCGAGTAGGGTTAGCTTGGACTAATAACCTGTTACATAAGCACGGTCGAATCGAGCAGCTTGGAACCTTACTAATTGGTTGTTGAGTTCCCATGTATGCACTAATTTGCTTCTTGTTCGTTGTTGTATAACACTAAGTATGAGGTGACCTCATGTTGGGATCATCACCACGTCTTCACGACTTTGTTTTGTAATAAATGGTTGTATGACTTTGGACCTACAAAGTTTCTGCTGTACCGCCTGAGGGATGTTATATTTGCGGAACGGTGTTCTGTAAATGTTTTGTCAACGACTTGCGTACTATAACATGCAGTGTTATGCTGGGTCGCCGCAGCTGGTATCAGAGCAATTGCTTTGACCTTAGGTTGGAAACCTAGTAAAGGGATAGAACCTGTTGGTATTGGGTGCAACGGTAAAGAGTTCGCTAGAAGTATGATGAATATTCACTTGAGAATAACATTGTCATATCTTTAGTGTTATAATTCTTTATTATGATGCAATATTAACGTTATATATTTGTTATGAACAGTTACGATGGCGCAAGGGAATCCGGAAAGGACTGTTTGGGCACATCACGAAAGATTAGATGATTATGATGGAACCTTGAACGGGCAGATGCTAGCGTTACTGCGAGCCTTTAGCTGTGATATCAATATCCCAGTTAATACATATACCTACAAGGATGGGGAAACCGTAGTGAAGTACCGAGTGCTTATCATGTTACCGAAGGAACTGACACCGCATCTGACGATGCATCATGGAGAGAGTCGAAATCAGACAGCAGTCTATCACGAGGCCTTGGTGGAAGCAATAGCTACCATCCGAGAGAGTCAGGCAGATCAGCTGACAGGTACTAGTTTTACTGCTATTCCACACAACACCTTGACTTAGGAGTTAGCCTTGGATCATTCCGTGTTAGTCAAGAATAAACCAGGGTTAGCTACCAGGTTGTTGGATCGCTATAGGCAGTTGGTGGGGTCATTGTACAACACTCACCGGGTTATAGTGGAGGATAAGGATGGCATGCCTAAGGATCTTACAGACCCTCACAGAGAGAAGATGTTGGGAAAGAAGTTGGCCCAGGAGGTAGGTGGATCACATAGCTCACCGGGAGTTGGTACGTCTAGGAAGTCAACCCAGTCAGGACCATCCAGGTATTCACCGACTCTAGAACCTATCCATTATCCCATCATAGAGCCTAGTGATTCGGAGCCATATAACTCACATGGATTTTCGGACTCCGACATGCCTATTGAGAATTCTGATGGCTGGAGGTATGGTTGGTATCCTGGTACCAGTCAACATCCTATTCCTTGTTATGACTCAGCCGATGACGAAGTCCAGACCAGTCCGATTGGGGTAGCATCCTATGCGGTTGACGGTATGAATGCTGTTGTCATTGACATATCGTCAGATGAGGAGGAGCCGATGGAGACTCAGCCGATGCAGGAGGTACCATTTGATCACTCCCATTGCACCACTATCACTTGCTTTGGAGAGGCTGGACCTTCACAGTACTTGAGTGCTGAGGAGATTAGGGCTTATTTGGCGAGTTACCTAGGTATGGAGGGACTTGATCTGAGCAACACCTCAGTCACGGACACTTCGGACACGGAATATATTCCTTCTGGGAGACCTTACGTTCTAGAGATAGTGCGCAGGACTTCACGCTAGCACGGGTGGACTCCTGGCTTGTACTACGAGTAGCGATGTGGCAGAGCGAAGGATGACAGGATGGGAAGACTCGAGTAGCGTGGTAGTTTGGTAGTCTGTAGTATATGAGTTTGGGAATATGTACCATAAATAAGGGTCGGAGTGCTTGTGAAACCCAGTTGGATTCTGTACTACTTTATGTGTGTAACTCACTCTCGTGAGGGTATTGTAACAAACTTTATTGTTATATGTTTAATATTTCTGGCTTTTATTTGGATTTGGATTTTATTTTATTGTGTGACCAGTGATGCACGTGAAGTGAGGCTCAGAAAGCATGGGCATGGTGTAAATATGAGTTTATTCGCTTCATGTTGCATGACTAGGGGAAAATGGAAACGGGTAGAACAAGCGAGTCTGCAGAGGAGCGCATGGAGCGCGAGCCAAGATGTGTTGCATAACGCACACTTTCCTCATCATTAGCTCCAGTTGCCTCTTGATCTGCCTTTTCCTTGTTCTCGCGCTCCATGCGCTCCTCTACAAACTCGCTTGTTCTATCCATTTCCATTTTCCCCTAGTCTGCAACATGAAGCGAATAAACTCATATTTACACCATGCCCATGCTTTCTGAGCCTCACTTCACGTGCAGCACTAGTCACACAATAGAAATAAAATCCAAATCCAAATAAAAGCCAGAAATATTAAACATATAACAATAAAGTTTGTTACAATACCCTCACCAGAGTGAGTTACACACATAAAGTAGTACAGAATCCAACTGGGTCTCACAAGCACTCCGACCCTTATTTATGGTACACATTCCCAAATTCATATACTACAGACTACCAAACTACTACGCTACTCGAGTCTTCCCATCCTGTCATCCTTCACCCTGCCACATCGCTACTCGTAGTACAAGCCAGGAGTCCACCCGTGCTGGCGTGAAGTCCTGCGCACTGTCTCTGGAACGTAAGGTCCCAGATGGAATATAATCCGTGTCCGAAGTGTCCGTGACTGAGGTGTTGCTCAGATCAAGTCCGTCCATACCTAGGTAACTCGCCAAATAAGCCTAGTCTCCTCAGCACTTAAGTACTGTGAAGGTCCAGCCTCTCCAAAGCAAGTGATAGTGGTGCAATGGGAGTGATCAAAAGGTACCTCCTGCATCGGCTGAGTCTCCATCGGCTCCTCCTCATCTGACGATATGTCAATGACAACAACATTCATACCGTCAACCGCATAGGATGCTACCCCAATCGGACTGGTCTGGACTTCGTCATCGGCTGAGTCATAACAAGGAATAGGATGTTGACTGGTACCAGGATACCAACCATACCTCTAGCCATCAGAATTCTCGATAGGCATGTCGGAGTCCGAAAATCCATGTGAGTTATATGGCTCCGGATCACTAGGCTCTATGATGGGATAATGGATAGGTTCTGGAGTCGGTGAATACCTGGATGGTCCTGACTGGGTTGACTTCCTAGACGTACCAACTCCGGTGAGCTATGTGATCCACCTACCTCCTGGGCCAACTTCTTTCCCAACATCTTCTCTCTGTGAGGGTCTGTAAGATCCTCAGGCATGCCATCCTTATCCTCCACTATAACCCGGTGAGTGTTGTACAATACCCCACCAACTGCCTATAGCGATCCAACAACCTGGTAGTTAACCCTGGTTTATTCTTGACTAACACGGAATGATCAAAGGCCAACTCCGAAGTCAAGGTGTTGTGTGGAATAGCGGTAAAACTAGTACCTGTCAGCTGATCTGCCTGACTCTCTCGGATGGTAGCTATTGCTTCCACCAAGGCCTCGTGATAGGCTGCTGTCTGATTTCGACCCTCTACATGAGGCATCGTCAGATACAGTGTCAGCTGCTTCGGTAACATGATAAGCACTCGGTACTTCACTACGGTTTCCCATCCTTGTAGGTATATGTATTAACTGGGATATTGATATCACAGCTAAAGGCTCGCAGTAACGCTCGCAACTGCCCGGTCAAGGTTCCATCATAATCATCTAATCTTTCGTGCTGTGCCCAAACAGTCCTTTCCGGATTCCCTTGCGCCATCGTAACTGTTCATAACAAATATATAACGTTAATATTGCATCATAATAAAGAATTATAACACTAAAGATATGACAATGTTATTCTCAAGTGAATATTCATCATACTTCTAGCGAACTCTTTACCGTTGCACCCAATACCAACAGGTTATATCCCTTTACTAGGTTTCCAACCTAAGGTCAAAGCAATTGCTCTGATACCAGCTGCGGTGACCCAGCATAACACTGCATGTTGTAGTACGCAAGTCGTCGACATAACATTTATAGAACACCGTTCCACAAATATTACATCCCTCAGGGTGGTACAGCAGAAACATTGCAGGTCCAAAGTCATACAACCATTTATTACAAAACAAAGTCGTGCAGACGTGGAGATGATCCCAACATGAGGTCACCTCATACTTAGAGTTATACAACACGAACAAGAAGCAAATTAGTGCAACTCAACAGCCAATTAGTAAGGTTCCAAGCTGCTCGATTCGACCGTGCTTATGTAACAGGTTATTAGTCCAAGCTAACCCTACTCGGACTCCTCCTCCTCGTTGTCGACTCCGTAGCGGATGACGTAATCCACTCCTTCAACTCCGCCTGTAAGGTCTGGCTCCTCGTAGTAGATGCCTTCGTGCCCTCCCATGGCGTTCAGTGATGCGTCGTCCAAGTCTTCACAGTCTAAACAGGGGGTTCAAAAGGAAGGAATAAATAACCAACGTTACTCAACAAGTTCATTATGTATTGTGGGAGTCTGGTGCACTATCTACAGCCTTAAGACTCTAAAGAGTCTCAAGCTAATGCAATGTTATTTGAAAACATTTATTCAAGAGGTTTCTTTTATTCTGAAAACTATGCCCGTCAACTATTCACAGGTGCTAGAACTTCATGGAGTTCCTTTCCTGCGGCGTTCGCAGATCCTTCCCAGAAGGGGGAGTAACATGTCACAATTTTTTACACTCTGAAGAGGTGCGTTACTTTACCCATAAGAGATCAAGACCTTGTTGCACAACCAGGCGTACTTTCCCGTCCACACTCTCTTTTGTGTGGGGCCGGTTGATGATCCAAGCCATTCACTGCGCTTCTCCACCACCCCACATATCCTTCCCGGAAGGGGGAGTAACATGTCACAATTTTTTACTCTGCAGAGGTGCGTTACTTTACCATAAGAGATCAAGACCTTGTTGCACAACCAGGCGTACTTTCCCGTCCACACTCTCTTTTGTGTGGGGCCCGGTTGATGATCCAAGCCATTCACTGCGCTTCTCCACCACCCCACATGCCCACCCAATTCATGCATAGCAGGATCACCCCTGATATTCTACCCCGCAAGGTAGAACTACCTAGGCCCCCCTTGCAGACGATCATAGACACCAGAAACCGTGGACATTAAGGGATCCCACCCATGTGCATGTAGTCCCGCAAGACCTACAGCATACGAAACTGGCTGCCCGTTGACATGTGAACGGAAGAAGATCGCAGATGACTTTCCCGTCCCATTCTAGGTCTTATGGTTAACACGTCATTTACGGCGCAAGAATACTGACGACATTGGTTGTTAAGTCCTATGTAATACATTCTCATATAGATGGAACCTCCACCACAACATCAAACTGTGGTTCCATTGTCAGGCAACAATAGGATATCCCCACTTGGGTAGATAACCAAATAGTCATATTATTATGAAAATAGAACTTTATGCTTCCTCCTTGGATATAGATGATAGAATACTAGGATTTTGCAAATAGTTTCTTAACAATTATTCCAAAAGACATGAGCAAGTGATGAACTTGCCTTGTGACTGAAAGGTAGTGGAGTCGGATACTGGACGTGGCTCCTGACTTCCTAGTTCTACAAAATACCATCATTGTCTGGTAAGGACAATGTTTAAAGAAGCAAGGATGCTATTATGCAATAAAATGATATGCATTCATTATAAAGATGAAATTCATTTTCAGAATTTTTAAATATTATTTACCTATTTAATTTCTTTTAAATAATTACAGAGAATTATTTAAATAATAAAACTTTAAATTTGATATTAATAAGTTTTAGAGATAATTATTTATGTAAAATATGTTTATGTTATTATTTGAGGAAAGAAGACCTTTCGTGAAAGTATTTGTGCAGCTATTTAGACTTTGCAAATGGTCATGTGTGGCAGTTACTGACTTTGGATTTGGCATGGTTCAGTTTAGCTATCACTTGTACAGTTGTACATTAGAATAGTCTTTAGTTTAGGTATGCAGGCAAGCAACGTGGCTTACACATACAGAGAAATTTCATAGAACTGCAGACTATCTAGGATGTCAAACTCTGAATCTGAAACAATGGGTGCAAGATGATGCCTACCACCGTGATGGTTAATCCAAATTTATGCTTCCCTTTTTCCATCTAAATCTCTAACTCCTTATTATACTCTCACACATGTATCAGATCAGCACACAAGAAAGATAGACATGCATCAATTTGATTCAGCTTATTCGTGTCCTCAAGTGCAAGGTATTACCTGACAGGTTGGGGAATTTGGGATGTCTAAAACTGGTTGGGGATGAGCTTTGGTCTCCTATGAAATTCCTCCTCTCCAGTATCAGTATGGACAGCGAGTACGGACAGGCTCGGTGTGCTCCGGCGCGATGACGGCGCCGCGTCCGGCGAGTCGCCTCTTGGTATCCAGGTCCTCCGCCTCATTCCAGCCCTGCTTGTCGCTCGCCGTTGTCGATGGATGCCAGTAGGGTTGCCGCTGCAGTAAATCCGCCGTTGCCGCCGGGCCAGCGATAGAGTTGATCACCAGCATAACCACGATTAGGATCTGCCTCCAGGGAGCATCTCCGCTTCTCCTCCTTAATCCCTGGCGTTTGCTCTCTCCCTGTGTTCTCTGGTTCCTAGTTTCCTAGATCAGAGGCATGGTGCAGGCTTCGATTGGTGAAGGAATTGTATGGGGATGATAAAGGTTCTGCTAGGAAGCTACAGCAGAGAAGTGTTTCATCGATTCCTCTCACCCTTGAGCTTCTATACGAGGCTGAGGTGTCCTAGGTTGGTACGGTGGCTGCCCCTCTAGTTGACAGCTCCGTGGGGTCATTTTGCCTAGATCGGTGGGGATAAGCTCTGGTAAAAACACAGAGGACAAGCACACTGGACCGTTACTCTTCATAGTAAGTGGGTGGTTTAATATTTTCATAGACGACTTATGGGCATTGAACAAGATAATCAAAACACTAGACGGATCAATCAATGGCGTGAATATTTAAGGCACTAATAAAATGTGCATTCACAAGAAATTAATTTTACTAGGAATTTTCATTTCGTATAGATTCTTACAAAATAAATTATTATAGTTCCTTACTTGATATCCCTTTGCCCTCGCAAGTATTCTTGCAGAGTTAGGCAGAATAATACCGACGGAACAACTTATATCGGAAAATAGCTTTTCCCAAAAAATATTATTATATCGAAATAAGGATTTCCGGAAAATCATGTTCTCGAGTGCGCACACTCGACGCCCCTGCGAGTTCTCATGTTGCATATTTTCAAACATTAATCACTCACGCAACAAAAGTGATAATCGACGAGGCATTTATTCTCTTGCATTATTCCATTTTATTTGTGTTACCTTTTATTTGTTTTCAAGTTTACTCGAGTTTGACTTTCTTATGCATGTATAGAATGCATGACAATCAATAGTTCACATATATATGGTTATGGCCATAATCATGGATTGAGCTACACTGCCCCCGAGCCGGTGTGGCATCACCGATAGATGGTTCAACCTTATTAGGATAAAATACGAAATTTCCTAGCCTGACTTTTAGCTACACTAGTTGTACGTGGAATATTGTACTAGTAAATATCTGGGGTGTTACAAAAATGTTCAGAATTGAAACTTTTTCGTATTTCAAAATTGTTCAGATGTGAAAAATGTTCAGATTTGAAAATTGTTCAGATTTCAATAATCGTTCAAAAATAATTTCCGTTCATATAGTATTTTATGTTCACTTTATAAAAACCATTCAAAAATAATTTTCGTTAATGAAATTTTTTCTGTTCACTTTTTAAAATTGTTCAAAAATTGATTTTGTTCACCGGCCTTTTCTGTCCAGTTTTAAAATTGTTCAATAATAGTTTCCGTTCACCGGCATTTTCTGTTCATCTTTTAAAATCGTTCAAAAATATTTTTGTTCATCGACCATTTCTATTCACTTTTAAAATCATTAAGAAATAGTTTCCGTTCACCGCCATTCTCTATTGAATTTTTAAAATAGTTCAACAATAGTTTTCGTTCACTGCCATTTTCGTTTTTCGTTTTTTGGTTGTTTCTTTTTTTATATTCTTTTCTGTATTCTGTTGTAGATATTATTTTATTTTTTTGTTAAAATATTCTAATTTCGAAAACAAATGTTTAGATTGAAAATTGTTCAGATGTGAAAAATCGTTCAAAATAATTTTCGTTGATAGAGTTTTTTCTGTTCCCTTTTTAAAAATCGTTCAACAATAATTTCCGTTCATAGATTTTTTTCTGTTTACTTTTTAAAAATCGCTCAAAAATAATTTTTGTTCATGGACTTTTTTCTGCTCAATTTTTAAATTGCTCAAAATCGATTTCGTTCATCGGCCTTTTCTGTCCCCTTTTAAAATCGTTCAATGATAGTTTCTGTTCACCGTCTTTTTCTGTTCATCTTTTAATCGTTCAAAAATATTTTTTGTTCACCGCCATTCTCTGTTCATTTTCTAAAATCGTTCACCAATAATTTTCGTTCACCGCCATTTTCGTTTTTCGTTTTTTGGTTGTTTCTTTTTTTTCATTCTTTTATGTTTTCTTTTTTCAATATTATTTTGTTTTTTGTTTAAATTTTCATTTTTCAAAAAACAAATGTTCATAATTGAAAATTGTTCAGATTTGAAAAATCATTCAAAAAATTTCCGTTCATAGAGTTTTTTCTGTTCGGTTTTTATAAATCGTTCAAATCTAATTTCTGTTCATAGACTTTTTTCTGTTCATTTTTATAAAATTGTTCAAAAATTGATTTTGTTCACCGGCCTTTTCTATCCACTTTTAAAATCGTTCAATAATAGTTTCCGTTCACCGTCATTTTCTGTTCATCTTTTAAAATTGTTCAAAAAAAATTTGTTCACCGGCCTTGTTTGTTCACTTTTCAAAGCGTTGAAAACTAGTTTCCTTTCACCGCCATTCTCTGTTCATTTTTTAAAATCATTCAACAATAGTTTTCGTTCACCGCCATTTTTGTTTTTCGTTTTTTGGTTGTTTTTTCTTTATTCTTTTATGTTTTCATTTTTAGATATTTATTTTAACTTTTTGTTTAAATTTTAATTTTTGAAAAACAAATGTTCAGTTTTGAAAATTGTTCAGATTTGAAAATCGTTCAAAATAATTTCCGTTCATAGAGTTTTTCTGTTATCTTTTTAAAAATCGTTCAAAAATAATTTCCGTTCATAGACTTTTTTCTGTTCACTTTTTGAAAATCGTTAAAAAATAGTTTTCTTTCACCCGCCTTTTCTGTTCACTTTTAAAATCGTTCAAAAAATAGTTTTCGTTCGCCGCGCCATTCTCTATTGTTTTTTTAAATCGTTAAAAAATAGTTGGCGTTCCCCGCCATGTGACAAAGAAGTTTTTTCCTAAACATGTGACAAAGAAGATTTTCGCTCCCGTGACAAAGCAGTTCAATATGTTTTTCACTGGTGTTATATGAATTTTATTCTTTACTCTCTAAGGGATAGGCAATTACTTTTCCATGTGACAAAGAAGTTTTTCGCTGCATATGATTTTTTTAAAGTTTTCACTGATAAATCCATTTTCCCAAAATAAACGAAATATGTTCGTACTTCAATGTTTTTCTACAATTTCCAAACGTGCATTTTATGCAACACACGAAACAGGAAAAGCGGATGTGTGATTAAAGATACAACGTACACTCTTCCAAATGAACGAAAAGCAGCATTTTTAACGTCAATTTTCTTTTTTGTTTCTGATATTTCTTCCCGTATATATGAATTCTTAAAGATGGAAATTGGGAAAATGGAGAGCTGTTTTACTCTTTTATCCTGCGGAAGTCCTCAGTTGTGCGTGTGACGCGAAATAGAACAGAACGTCCACTCCGTGCATTCGACGCTTAACTAAAAAAAGTGCACGCGAACCGAAGTGCTACGAAGAAACAGCTCAACGCGCGGAAACCAGCCAAGAGCCCAACGTGGGCCGGCCCAATAACACGCGGGGTGTGTGCGGAGGCTACTTTCCTACGACCAGGTCGTGGAGTAGGAGCTCCCGACCAAATCCAGTCTCTAAAAAAATCGATCAGTCAGCCTGTCTCAAAGACAAAAAGAGAATAGGGCAGTGAGCCAAGAGGGGATAATCTAAATCAAGCACCCAGCGGCACACTTGTTCAAACCATGTTGTCACCATTTGAGTCATTTGACTTTGTTTTCATGGCACACTTGTTGCAAACCATCTTTGGTTTCACAGATTTATTTAGTAACGCCTTGCAACAGAGAGATCAAGACATTGTCAATGCCATTGAACTCATCGCATTGACAAAGATTGAATTGGAGTTACTCAGAAAAGATGATGGGTGGAAAGCTTTTCTCGAAGAGATCACTGCATTTTGTCTCAAGCATAGAGTCATAGTTCCTCAAATGGAAGGTCCTTATAAGCTGGTTGGAATACCCTCAAGATTCTATAAAAACCTCACGAATCTCCATCGCTTTCATGTTAACATGTTTTTGTGTCTCCTTGATAGACAACTTCGAGAGCTTGGAGATAGGTTTGATGAGGTAAACACCGAATTATTTCATTGCATGGGATCTTTCAACCCCACTAATACTTTCTCCCCTTATCATATGCCCAACTTAGTGAAGGTTGCACAGCTTTATCCTAGGATTTTTCAAAGGAAGAGTTGATTCAGCTTCCATATCAACTTACTCTTTTCACTGCTGATATGCGTAGAGATGAGAGGTTTAAAAACCTCAAAAATATCGTTCAGCTCTCTATTTTGCTTGTTGAAACAAACAAGAATATGACCTATAACCTTGTTTACAAGCTTCTCAAATCGATGTTAACCCTACCCGTTAGCAACTGTCAGTGTTGAGAGGGTATTTTAATCAATGACTTTTGTTGAGAACAAGCTAAGAAACAAAATGGGGAACCAACTATTAAATGACTGTTTGGTTACATTCATCGAGAAGGAATTCTTCTTACAAGTGAAGGATGATGTTGTCATATCTCGCTTCCAAGCTATGACAGACCGTATGGTTATACTGTAATTTCCTTTATTATTTTGTAAGTTTCTTATCCTTTTGAGATAATGTCGTTACAATGGCCAATTTATACTTTTCTTGGCGTATAAATAATGGACCATTTTCAGTTTTTCACCTTCATGTTTTGTGTTGGTTGGAGTTTGAACGCCCAAAGTTAAATTTCTGGATGCATCCCTGCCAGAGATGGCTACGAGGTGACGCCGGAGATGTCTTATTCATAGTACACGTAGTAGCAGTAGGTTTGGTTTTGTGTTGCGCAGGGATGAAGCAAGAAACAAATGTGCTCTCTTTGACACTTGGGTCGGCCTCTATAAATAATCATGAGTTAGTAGTACTTAGTGAACATTTTGCAGTTTTTCAATGGGGTAAGATCACACCGATGCCACTGAAGTAGCTCCGTCTCCCTGGTGTTGCGACTTTATGACGCTGTTTGGCTTTAAGTAAACGTGCACGTGCAACGCATGTCTCCATTTTCAAAAAAAATTGACCGAAATATTTTTTTAGGTCAATTGCCCATTTACATGGAAAGAAGAACGCATATAATTTCGTTCATGAATGTTCTGGATTTTATCGAGTATGACAACCAACGTCTCCAAAAACGCGTATTCTGTATCGGAAGAATGGTTGACATAAACAAATATATGGGGACAATCGCATCTCATTATCGAAATCTCATGAACTGGAAAAAAGATGGCCCCGTCAACTCCTGGCCAGAAGGAAAAAGATTTCGTCAAGATTCCCATATATCTAAATCTCCTTAATTATAAATCAAGTCTCAATTACTTCACTCATAAATAACTCTCCACTGACATCGAAATATATTGAAGCATGACTGTCAAAGGGCATCATCCTAAGAGGAGCAAAATCACAAGCTCTGATGCTAGTCACCTTCCCCAACAGTTTTGCCTTGCTCTTTCTGTGACATGAAATCCTCAGGATAGCTAAAGGGGAAACATGTTCGATGTGAGCAAGTAGTGATACAATTGGTAAAGCCCAGATTGATTCGTTAACAGTCCAGGAATGGTTTAATCAATCACCCAATATTTGTGCTAATCTCCTCTATGCAAGATTGGTATTGAAAATATGCATCACAGAAAATAGAGTACCTTCTTGCATCAAATTTATTCGGGCCGGAGGTGGATTCGTTGCGTCACGGTGATGCATATAAAATGCATACATGAACTTTGCATTATATTACTTATATTTCAATCATATTTGCATCATATAAGGGTTATATCATTGTTTTATATTGATTTTGGGAATATTTCATTGTTTCCTTATTTTTCTGGAATTAACCCTGCACAGGCAGAAAACCCTATTTTCTATATTTTGATGTTTCAGGGACCCAAACGACGTCCAAATGACCTGGAAATTTACGAGCATCAGTTTTTGGAAGGAACAAAGCGTGGGAGCGAAGGAAGCGAACAAGCGGAGGCCCGAGGGCCAAGATGAGTGGGCCCACGCGGCCAGATTCCTTGGCCGCGTGGGACCCATCATCTGGGGCCTCGTGTCTCCGTTGCCGTCGATCTTTTTTCCCGAGCCTCCGTCTTGACCTAAAAACTACTATAAAAATAGTCTCCGACGCACTTCGGAAAGGAGCGCCGCAGAAACACAGAAACCACGAAACAGAGACCTGGAGTTGCAGATTGGAGGGGGAAAACTCCGGCGGGGCGCTGCCGGCGTGGTCTCCATCTTCTCCAACGACTTCTCCACCGTCTCCATGATGAAGAGGGAGTAATCCACCCCTGGACTATGGGTTTGTGGAAGTAACTTATGTATCTCTCCTCTCTTGAGCTTCACTAATTAGTACCGTATGAGCTGCTGAACATGATTACGGTCATCTATGTAATACCTTTGTGGTGGATCTTTTTATGAGTTAATATATGTTTGAGATTGCAATAGTTTTGTTTCAGTTATGAAAGTAGATGCATATTATGTACCACGTTCTTGTTTACTTGTTATGATCAAGCATGTGTATGAGAGCGTGTGAGGGGGAACGTGTGCATTAGTTGGAGTAACGGGGGGTGGCTAGTGCGGTGAACGTGAGAGAAAGTTCCTCGATCCACTTGGGTTTTTACCTTACTTTGTTGCCTCACTAGGGATAAAGAAAAATACCTTGCTACCGGAGATGTGGGTGTGACCATTGCCACTACTCCATGACTAGATCTAGCATGTTCTTATTTTAAATTCATGTCATGATACTTAATGCTATGCTCTGATTTATCTTAATTACTAAGGTGTTATGATTTAGTTCGCATCTTGGTGGAGTATAAGAGAGATTAATAAACAAAAGATCTCTAAGTTAGGACGTGATGCCCATATAATTAGTAACTTGTCATGAAACCTTTTTGTTGCAATCTCATATGTTAATTCTAGTGTTCCATTGTCTACCACTTTATTAAAGAGAGAGTGCATTTGTGAAACCATGAACCCTGGTCCATTTTTAATCATAAGAAACACCTTTCCAACAACTTTTATCCATTTTCTACCATTTAAAAATCCGAATATACAAAAACACTTTTACATTTTGCACTCACAATACAAAACCCAAAAATATCATCCATCATTGTTTCCACCATCCTTGCATATTTATTTATCATCATTGCATATTTATTTACTGTTTTGCATTCATTTATTTTGATATCATTCTCACACCTTGTGCTTGACAACCATTTGGTGAGGTTGAGGGCCAAAACAATTTACTTTGTTTTGTAGGTTTTCAAGAGAAGGATAAGAAGATAAATTTTTCACTACTGATTCCCCGAGAGTTCGATATTAAACCCTCGAGTCACCCCTCGTGGGGAAAACCGTCTTTCCTATACTATACACTCTGCACTTGGAGTCTCAACCTAACCCATATTCTTTTGACGCAGGTAACTACGTCAAGGGCCATCACACGGTTACAGCAGAGTGTGAGCGGGAGAGCGGACACGGCTCTCCGGACGGGTGAGTGGGAGAGCCATGGCGCCCCGGGACGGCGGCGCGCTTTGAGGCGAAGGAGCGGGAAAGGCGCAGTGCCGCGCTCTGGGACGGCGGCCGTAGGAGTGACGCGGCGGATCGGCGATCCGGGGGAGTGGGAGAGGCGCAGCGAGGGTCGGCAATTCTAGCGGAAGAGACGCATCGTCAGGTCGAGAGCAGATGCGGCGGAGCTCGCCGGTGCGGTGCATGGTAGTAGGCAACGACCCAGAAGCGGCAGCACGGATGCAAAGGAAACTGCATGCTACCGTGATTTGAGGAAACAGGTCGTGGTTTCGTGGGATTGTGGGGGACGCGGAGCGACAAAACTCTAGCAGAGTTTTCGTCCGCCAGGCGGAACAATGAAATCTCGGTCGTTAAACTGGAGGGGCAGACCACGGATGCAATATGGACTGTTGGATATGATTTTCTTGATTGGATCGGAGGCTTCTGGTGAACCCGTGTACAACAATTGGTGTGGCTGTAGGAAAGATCAAGTTCGCTTGTTTAATAGTAGTGGAGATACTTGGACCAAATTTGGTGCTCGCATGAGGTGCCTCTTCCCGTTGCGGCGCTATCTTGGTGATAGCAAAGGTTACACAAAAATGACAGAAGACAAATTTGGCATGTTTTTAAAATGTGTACTGTTCACCGCATCTAGATAGATACTAATGTCTTTTTTCAGCCTACATTTAGGGTTTTTTTTTCTGAATTTCCATAAATGACACTTTTTATTTTTTTCAGAAAAAAGAAAATTACCTGGAGTCCGGGCTACAAAGCGACGCACTCGCTAAGAAGAACATCTTACAAAGAACAAAGACAATGCAAACAAATAAAAAAAGTAAAAGACATGCAGCTTCCAATAGTTTTCAACATCTGAGAGCTTGATTGACCAAGGTAGAATCGAATGCGATGGCACGAAATGGAGAAGGCACACCGCCAGATTAGTCTGCTTCAAAAAAGAGTGTTGCTAGCCGTGGTGACATTTGTTCATCATCGAACCCCTGCCCCCTCACCTTGACTCGAAGGGCGTCGATCCGCCGCGTGACCGAATGCTCAACCAAGAGCTAAGATGGCAACTACAGTAGAAACCAGACCGCCCAGAAGGAAGAGACTTCGAGCTCGACCACTACTACAAACCACTTCATGTCGAGAGAACTTGCTGATTTTTGTTTGCGGACAATTGTCCGATTTGTCCATTTTATTTTCTCTTCGTATTGTATTTCATACTTGATGATATAAATCGATGGAAGATAATATTTGACACACAAATTAACTCAACAATAACTGGAAGTTTCATGTAACATATAGTGCAAATAATAATCCAAATTAAATCTAATTCAGTTCTAGACCGGCGCCAAGTTGTATTGTTTCTGTCCCAGCTAGTAATAGAGAACTGGTAATCTGCTAGCAACCGGATAGCAGCCCCTAATGAACTGTAGATAATCACCACTTTGCCCTCCTGGACGATTCCATAGGATAACCTAAATAAGCTCAGCACGTGATGACGCATGTCCACATGAAAGTGGCACGTGGCAAGAGCTGATCGAGCTCACTACGAGATCTGCAAGCAGCCACCAGCCGACGACCTTTCTTCCTCCATAGTAAAGATTTGTGTACAAAGAGGCGGCATGTCCCGCCGTATCCGGCAGCAAAGACCAGACATGTCGTCGACACCGAGAACTCATCCGAGCTTGGCCATCCTGGCGGTCCTGGCCGCAGCGCTCGCCACAGCTGCTCGAGCCCAGACGTGCGGCTCGCAGGCCGGCGGCGCGACGTGCGCCAACTGCCTGTGCTGCAGCCAATTCGGATTCTGCGGCAGCACCGCCGAGTACTGCGGCGCCGGCTGCCAGAGCCAGTGCAGCGGCTGCAGCCCAGCCCAGAGGTGCGGCTCGCAGGGCGGCGGCGCCAAGTGCGGGAACTGCCTGTGCTGCAGCCAGTTCGGGTTCTGCGGCAGCACCGCCGAGTACTGCGGCGCCGGCTGCCAGAGCCAGTGCAGCGGCTGCGGCCCGGCTCCCCCCGCGCCCGGCGGCCAGGGCGTGGCGTCGATCTTGTCAAGGGACCTCTTCGAGCGGCTCCTCCTCCATCGCAACGACGCCGCGTGCCCGGCCAGCGGGTTCTACACCTACGACAAGTTCCTCGAGGCCGCCGCCGTGTTCCCGGCCTTCGGCGGCACCACGGAGGGGATGAGCGCCGAGACGCGGAAGCGGGAAGTCGCCGCGTTCCTGGGCCAGACGTCCCACGAGACCACCGGCGGGTGGCCGACAGCGCCCGACGGCCCCTTCTCGTGGGGATACTGCTTCAAGCAGGAGCGCGACCCCAAGATGAACTACTGCGACGCCACCCGGACGGAGTGGCCGTGCGCGCCGGGGAAGCAGTACTACGGCCGCGGCCCAATCCAGCTCTCCTGGAACTACAACTACGGCCAGGCGGGGCGCGCGCTGGGCGTTGACCTGCTGGGCAACCCGGACCTGGTGGCGACGGACCCGGCGGTGTCGTTCAAGACGGCGCTGTGGTTCTGGATGACCCCGCAGGCGAACAAGCCCTCGTCGCACGCCGTGATCACGGGACAGTGGACGCCGACGGCCGCGGACAGCGCTGCCGGCCGCGTTCCCGGGTACGGCGTGATCACCAACATCATCAACGGCGGGATCGAGTGCGGGAAAGGGCCCGTCGCCGAGGTGGCCGACCGGATCGGGTTCTACCAGCGTTACTGCGACATCCTCCGCGTCGGCACCATTAGGCGACTCACAAGTCACTCACAATAATATCACACACGCCACAGTGAAAACAGCCGGCGTGCGTCAACTTCAAGCTTGTGACTTGTTAATAATATCAATTTTAATACTTTGTATTATGGAGGAGTTTTCTACTCTAAAAGCTCCCCCGTCATGCAACGTGTCAATAAATAGGCGAAAAGTCCTCTCGTTCATGCATTTCTGCCACGACTCTTGGAACGAGTTGAGGAGCTCCAGTGCTTCCCATTAAAAAAATCGAATATCATACATATTTATGAGTTTTAAAAAATTCTAAAAAATGCTGGAGGTAGTCGATGGCATATCTCACAAACATGTAAAATATTAAATTCAAATATTTTATATTCCGAGCTACATAAAAATTAAAATATGTGGGTCCGAATGTGCATAGTTTCAAATATCTATTTTTCATCAGATTTTTTTAGCCCATAATACAAAGTATTAAAATTGATATTATTCACGTTTGTGGGATACACCATTAGTTACCTGTGGATTTTTTTTCAGAATTGTTTAAACCTCATAAATATGATTTTTTTCGAATCCTCAATGGAAAGAACACTCGAACTCGGGAGCCAAAGACACTCTCCGGTCACAAAGTCGCTACTATAGTCAGTCCATGGCTTCGTTCTTTAGATTTTTTGTTTAAAAATTATCCATGCTTTAAAGGAACACTAATGGTTGGGAGTGGTCGGCTTATTATCGGTTTGACTATATAAAAGAAACTTACATGATTTTCAATGCTAAATTTTCTTCTCCTTTACAAATTATTTTCCAAAGTGCACATCGGCTCCAAGAGTGGTATATTATTCAGAAACTGGAGCACCGCGTCCTATTTAAAGTGGTGTACTGTGGTTGGAGCAAGTGGCGAAAGATACTTTTTTTCCTCAATGCATGGCGGCATAGTTTTCTGATCGCAGAAAGGCGGAGTCTATCATGAGGTCGATCTGGCATTCAAGAAACAGACTCACACATGATCATGATGGTGTAGAGCCAGCAATTTCGGTGCGTAGGGTTAAAGAGGACTTGGCACTCCTTGATATACCTCATCACCATGCAGCGATTCTGCCGGCTTGAGGCCTCCGGAGTCGGGATGGTTGAAGATCAACACTGACGGAGCGTTTGATGCTTCTGGGGGCAAGGGAGGGGCGGGTGGCATTGTACGCTCGTCGACAGCCTTTGTTGGAGCCTGGAGCAAGCCGCTGCCAGGAGTTTCGGACCCTCTCATCGCTGAAACTTTGGTTCTCCGTGAAGGTGTGATCTTTGCCTAGCTGCGTGGTTTCTCCCAGGTCATGGTGGAGACAGATTGCCTGTAGATTGTTAATCTCTGGAACACTCGGGGCAACTCTAGATACGTAGTTGCACCAATTTTGTTAGAAATTGGAGACCTAGCTTCTTCTTTTACTCATTTTGTAATTCAACATGTTTATTGCGCTGCCAATCAACCTGAGTTGGCTTGCCACGATACCTAGCTTCCTGGTCACCAGCATCATGGCTGATGATCCTCGGACCTCTTTTGTTGAATAAAGCTCTCTAAATTCTCCACACACAAAAAAGTCTATGGATCGGTCCTCCATCTTCTCTGGCATTTACACTGGTGCATGTGGATGGCAGCATAGTGTACGGATCGACCTACCATTTTTCTTAGCCACATGTTTATTTTATATATTTTTACCTTTTACATTTATGACTGTATTTCTTTGCGGTTGTATGCACCTTGTGCAGAGACAGTGAAAATGACTTATTTTTGTCAAATCTGGTCATTTGACAAAACTATTATTAGATCTGGCCTTGTGCAAAACTATTATCAATTCCGGCCTCCGAGATCGACGTCAATGAAGATGGAACCGTACTTGTGCAAGTCGGCGCCAACAAATTTTACCATTTTGAGCATTAATGGGTACGACGCCATTACCCTTGGCGTCGACCTAGTTCGGTGATTTTTTTTGTTGGCGTCATACTTGAACACGTTCGGCTCCATGCTCATTGGCACCGATATCGGGGGCTAGATTTGACAATAGTTTCACACATGGGCAGATATGACAATTCTTTCGTCAAAGGGCCATATTTGGCAAGAAAAAAAATACGAAAACGACCGGCCAGCGTGTACTCACTACACGAAAGCCACAAGACGCCGACGGCCAAATGTCGGGGCCGTCGGCGTACGACCGGACACATGGTTGCCCTGCAACCAGGCCGTCGGCGTACCAAAACCGTCGGCGTAGTCCTATTTACGTCGACGGCGGCCGTCGGCGACAGTTTGGCTGTCGGCGTAAGTTAACGACGCGCACCCCGGAAAACGGACACGTTGGGACGTCGTTAAGGCAGGAGGTACGCCGACGGCAATGCCGTCGGCCTCTCATTTTATTTTTATTTTTTTATTCACCTTATTAAACTCCGTCCGTGGTAGCTCAGTGTGAAGGTCACATAAAATGACGTTGTGCGCGGGTTTTCCTTTTTTTTAGATTTTTCTGAATTAATTGTAGCAAATTTTGGTCTCACATGCAATGATAGCGCACAAAACGTGCACCGCGGGGTCAACCGGAAGGAATCTTCCTAAACCGTTGTGGTATCTGTGATGAAACATGACCTTGTAAACTAGTTCCACTTTGCTACCCTCTTCCGGCTTCGGTCAAGGTTGTAGACGATAAGTTGGACTTTTCTCCGGCTGGTCTAGGGTTTCGCCGGAGAGGGGGTCCGGAGCGTCGGGATGCCACCACAAGCTAGGGGGTGCCATACCATGTGTGTACAAGTGTGTTATGGGTTTTGGATGGCAAAGCTTCCACTCCGCGGTGTGAGCTGCTTCACAGACATCGATTCTCTCTAGCGAGTTTCACGACTTATAGCGTGAAAGTCCCGGATCGGACGAACCGGAGGAATCTTGTCAAGAGTTGGGTTATACCTTTGTCTTGGGACTTCCTAGGGCCTACCTAACACAACAAGCAACTAGTTCCACTTTGCTACCCTCTTCCGGCTTCGGTCAAATTTGTAGACGATAAGTTGGACTTTTCTCCGGCTGGGCTAGGGTTTCGCCGGAGAGGGGCTGACGGAACGGCTGGATGCCGTTTTGTGGGTCCCACCACCACGTACGCCGACGGGGTACACATACGCCGACGGCCGGGTGGGTACGCCGACGGGGCGAAACGCCGACGGGTTTACGCCGACGGCTGCCGTCGGGCTTTGTCTACGCCGACGGCCTTTGGTCTACGCCGACGGTTTCCGGCCATCGCGTCTCGTCAGATTCCCGTAGTGACTTTCAAGCTTGTGAGTTGTTTGTCTGAACTTTTGGAGGAGTTTTCTACCGTCAAAGCTCCCACACATCACCGACGAGTTAATAAATGGGGAAAAGTCTTCTCGTTAGCGCATTTCTTTGGCGACTCTTGGAACGAGTCGCGGAGTCGCTGACTTTGTGATCGATGTGCCGACGGCACTGCCATCTAGTCAGTCCATGGCTCCATTCTTTAGATTTTTTGCTTAGAAAGTGTCCATGCTTTGAACGGAACACTTATCGGAGTTGAAAGCATGTTGATGAGAATGCTCTTAATGTTGGCTCATTTCTAATCATCTGCCTACTTATGCTCCCGCAGCTCCTATCCGATTCGGAGTAAAGCCGCTGGAGTCTGGACCAAGCAAATAAAGCCGCTGCCCTCTCGCACTCACTTCGCTCACCCACCATCGGCGCTGCCACAACGATGCGTTCGTCGCTGCTCGCCTGCTTCCTCCTCCTCCTGGCCGCGGCGCTCGTCTCGGCCGCCACCGCGTCGCGGCTGGTGCTCGCTTCGCCGTCCCACGCGTACTCGTCGTGCCTGGACAACCCGCCCGACCTCACGGCCGCGGGCGACGAGGCGGGCGAGCTCGTCAGCGACCTCGGCGGCCTCGAGGCCTACGTCACCGGATCCCGCAGCTCCGCGCGGCCGTCATCCTCGCCTCCGACTACTACGGTGAGTTCACTTTTCGGATTCACTTTTTGGCGAGAGTATATGTCTGTTTCTCCTTAAATTCAGTGTATGGCTATGTGATTGTGACCCCATATTTTTCTTCTTTTCTGCAGGGTTCCAAGCACCTAAACTGAGGTACGTACGTGCATACTTACTCACTTACTTATAGTTACTTACCACTGATTCACTGCTTTAATAATAACGAAATTTCTGCTTAAATTGTGTGTTCACCAGGAAAATAGCGGATCAGGTTGCAGATGAAGGATACCTGGTCGTGGTTCCTGATATGTTGCATGGGGACCCTTTCAGGGATGAGGCCAAGATTCCGTTTAATGAGTGGATAAAAACTCACTCTCCGGTTCGTCCTGCTCTTGTATTGTTTTTTACTTTGCCCTTAGATCTACGGAGTAGGAATTGGTGTGTATGACTTCTGAAACTCTGTTGCTCTCTCTATAATGGATAGCTATAGCTCTTGCCAGCCGTTTATTATTAAAGTACTCCTTCCGTTTTTTAATATAAGATGTTTTAGGTGTTGTACATGTTGTCTAGATACATAATAAAGTGAGTGAACATACACACGAAAACATATCTACCTGTATTTATGTACATGTGCATGT
This sequence comes from Poa pratensis, assembly GCA_947311845.1. Lineage (NCBI taxonomy): Eukaryota > Viridiplantae > Streptophyta > Magnoliopsida > Poales > Poaceae > Poa > Poa pratensis. The sequence goes on from CAMZMU010000038.1 coordinate 23,451,083, forward strand.
GGACAAATGCTAAAACATCCTATATAGAAAACGGAGGGAGTACATCTATAGGAAAAAGGATGAAATCCTGACTCATCTACCCATTTCGGCACATTATTTGAGAAATATTCAGTATCTTATTGATTTTATTCAGGCTGCTTAATTTTATTTTGATGAGAAGCACCGAGCACGCTTAATCATAAGAAATGTTGTAGCTGTTTCATCTGAACGTGTCAACCGCACAATATGGAAGTATGGCACATACATAACAGTGCTAGTTTCTATCTTCGTTGTTACCGTTACAGGTCGAAGCAGCTGAAAAGACCAAAGCGCTTATTGCTGTTCTGAAGGAACAAGGGGTATCTGCGGTTGGGGTTGGCGGTTATTGCTGGGGTGGTGAGTTGACTTACTTCAACCACGCGAGCACCGACCGCTCATTCTTTTCAACTTTCACCATCATTCTGTAACTAGCCACTCCATTTGTCTTTCATGGCAGCAAAGGTGGCTGTGGAGCTATCAAAGTCTAAAGAAATCGAAGTAGTTGTCATCTCGCATGCTTCACTGGTGACTGTCGATGACATGAAGGGTGTGTGTCTTGTTTCCCTTTCACCTAATTAGACTTTGTTCAGTGAATTTTTTTTCTCTTGTGTTAAAAATTCGTATTCACCAAACAGAATTATCCTTTTAACTAACTTCAGTTCGTGGCATGCTCAGAGGTCAAACATCCCATTGAGATTCTTGGAGCAGAGCTTGATCACGCTTCTCCACCCCCGCTAGTGCACCAGTTTGAACAGGCCTTGGATCAGAACAAAGGGGTACATTCCTACTAGTTTCATTTCATAACTTGTCTACTTACTCCTTTCCCTCTTTCGAATTTCATAAATCTTACAGTCACCGATACGCTACTGCTATTTGCAAATCTTAGCTTCGATCTGAAATAAAATTATAAATCAGAAGTTAGAATTTATTGTAGTTCTAGTCTTAGCAAATAAAATTATAAACCGGAAGTTAGATTTATTGTAGATCTAGTCTTTACCGAAATCGAATGTGATTGTGCGACCGAAGAACAACTTGCAACCTCATATTCTTGGCTCACTTCTTTCCCAGATATTACCAGACAAAATTAACAGCTCCCAGCGAACACTGAATTTAGTGTACCATTTTGCAGATTGACCACTTCGTGAAGATCTTCCCGGGTGTGGGCCATGGATTCGCTTGCCGATACGATGCCAAGGATCCGTTCGCCGTCAAAACAGCCGAAGAAGCCCGCCTCGACATGCTCAGCTGGTTCAACAAGTATCTGAAAATCCAGCAAGAGCATTCGCTTGACGAATCTTAGAAGCATTTTCTTTTGAGAATAAGAATCTTAGAATCTCGACCTAACTCGAGTTGTGTTCAATAAAGTTGATCTGTCTTTCTAAATAAATTGTGCATCACGGCTGGAATTGTTTGGCCTAGCTTGGTCATGTACTACACTACGACCTTCCACTTTCAATGTAATCTTCGCAAGAACTAGAAAGCTATTGGAATTTCCTAATGATTTAGTCAGCACAACAAAGATCAAAGACATATACAGATATACTACATGTACGTGCAGGACACAAGTCGAATGGAGAGTCAAGATACTAAAGATATGATCACCTCACCTCCCGATTGGGGAACGGTCGGCACCGGAGTGTCGCGCCGATTGAGGTGCCAGCCGCCCGGGAGGTGCACGTTTGGGACATGGGATTGGTTTGACGAGCTCCCTATACACTGGGTGACCTCCGTTGAGAAATTGGCACGGTCCTGTGCAAGGCGACAACCTAAAGAGGACCCGACTTCGTGGTCTTTGCGGCCCGGCTTCCACAACCCCTCTTCTTCATTGCAGGTGGACGGAGTGGGAGCTACTTAGGTTAGGGCTAGGGTTTGGCCGAGGCACTGGAGTGAGAAATGCGGTGGTGGGAAGTGAGGATGGGGACGCGACTGATTCCCATTAAAAAGGATCCAAAGAGGTAAGCAAGGGGGCACTGGGTCAATGATATGTGGACCAAGACGGACAAGACTATACACTCTCCCTGTCCGAGTGGCCGTATTCCTAGCCCAAATTTGGGCTGAAAATGGGGCATGCCGGACATATCCACGGCCCCGTTACGGCCTGACTTAGATAGAAACGAACATATCCGGACCAAATGAGATGGCTGCTGGAGATGCCCCCCTTATTTACCTGCTCTCACGCGACACAATGCTAGTGGCCACTGACCTCTCACTCACTTCACCCACCCGCCCATGGCGCTCCACGATGCGGTCATCGCTACTCACATGCTACGTCCCATTCAAGGTGATTAGTCTTGGGCTCATATCTAGGTTATATTTCATATTTGTTTCTCTCGGTTTACACACTATGATAATGTATCATATAAGTACTTCTGTCACCTCTCTCTCGTCCTTAATCACGCTGCCACACCATCTTCTTGATTAAATAGACAATTAGCAATCCATGATACTGGTACTTGCCAAGATGTGTATCGAGGGAGACCGAAGAGCATCTCTAACGGCTACCCTATCATAGGGCGTGCCCTGCAAAAACTAACTTATACCCATTCGAGGTGATTAGTCTTTGGCTCATCACGAGTTTGGCTATCTATATATCAATCCACGGAAGGTACACGTCTGCTCACGCCACACACTAGTGTTCCTGAAGCTCGAATCCAAATACGATTCCGACTGACCCGCCGGACCAAGCAAACGCCGCTGACCTCACTTCGCCCACCCGCCATGGGCGGCGCTGCTACCACGGTGCGGCGGTCGTCGCTGCTGCCATGCCTCCTCCTGCTGCTGGCCGCGGCGCTCGCCTCGGCAGCCATGGCATCGCGCCTCGTGCTCCCGTCGCCGTCCCGCTCGCACCTGTCGTGCCTGGACAACCCGCCCGACGTGGCGGCCGTGGGCAACGAGGCGGGAGAGCTCGTTCGCGACCTCGGCGGCCTACAGGCCTACGTCACCGGATCCCGCAGCTCCGCGCACGCCGTCGTCCTCGCCTCCGATTACTACGGTCAGCTGACGAACTGCTCAGATTCACTCGCTGGCGAAAGGATATCTGTTTCTACTTAATTTCAGGCTACAACAAAGTGCACCAGTTTCTCAGTGTAAGCGTATGTGATTGTGACCCCCCCACTCTTCTTCTTTTCTGCAGGGTTCCAAGCACCTAAACTGAGGTGCCTACATACTTACTCCTTTACTTACCACTGTTTCATTGCCTTAAAAAATCGGAATTTCTGCTTAAAATTGTTTGTCTCCTAGCTTGTTTCCATCCTGCCTGCATTATTAATTTCAATTTGACCTGTATATCGTGTGTGTGAGGTGAAGTTAACCATATGCTTAACTTATGATTCACAAGAAAAATAGCGGATCAGGTTGCAGATGAAGGATACTTGGTCGTGGTTCCTGATCTGTTGCATGGTGACCCTTTCAAGGATGAGGCCGAGATTCCGTTTGAAGAGTGGATAAAAACTCACTCTCCGGTTCGTCCTGCTCTTCTTCTTTTTTTGAGAAAATAAGGGTTTCGTCCTGCTCTTGTATTGTTTTTACTTTTCCCATAGATTTACGAGGTAAGAATTGGTGTGTATGAGTATGACTTCTAAAACGCTGTTTCTCTCTATATAATGGATAGAGCGCTCTTGCCAGCCGTTTAGGAAAGTACATTTATATAGGAAAAAGGATGAAATTCTGACTCTGTACTGTATGTACCCACTTCGGCGCATTATATGAGAATACTCAGCATGTTATTGGTTTTAGTCAGGCTGCTTAACTAAATTTTGATGAAAAACACGCTTAATCATAAGAAACGCTGCAGTTGTTTCATTTGAATGTGTCAACCTCACAATATGGAAGTAGGGAACATAACAGTGCTAGTTTCTATCTTGATTGTTGCTGTTACAGGTCGAAGCAGCTGAAAGGACCAGAGCGCTTATAGCTGTTCTGAAGAAACAAGGGGTGTCTGCGGTTGGGGTTGGGGGATATTGCTGGGGTGGTGAGTTGGCTTACTTACTTTAACAATAACCACAGGAGCACTGACCGTTCAGTCTCACCATCATTCTTGAACTAACCGCTCCATTTGTCTTTCATGGCAGCAAAGGTAGCCGTGGAGCTATCAAAGTCTACAGAAATCGAAGTGGTTGTCATCTCGCATCCTGCAGTAGTGACTGTCGATGACATGAACGGTGTGTGTCTTATTTCCCTTTCACCTAATTAGGGCTTGTTCAGTGATTTTTTTTCTCGTGGACGTTAAAATTTCATATTTGATGAGAGAATTATCCTTTTCTCTAACTTCACTTCGTGGCATGATCAGAGGTCAAACATCCCATTGAGATTCTTGGAGCAGAGCTTGATGACACTTCTCCACCGTCGCTAGTGCACCAGTTTGAACAGGCCTTGGATCAGAACAAAGAGGTGGTTCATACTAGTTTCATTTCATATCTGGTGTACTTATTTCGTTCCCCCATTCGAAGTTCATAATCTTTTAGCCACCGATACGCCACTTCTTACCGCTAATCTTAGCTTTGATCCGAAATAAAATTATAAATCAGAAGTTAGAATTTTATTGTAGTTCCAGTCTCTACCGGTATCGAATACGATTGTGCGATGGAAGGACAACTTGCAACCTTATGTTCTTGGTCACTGCTGCGTTCTGACTGACATTTCCAGATATTACTAAACCAACAATTAAGGGCTCCGAGCGAACACTGAATTTAGTCAACCATTTTGCAGATTGACCACTTCGTGAAGATCTTCCCGGGCGTGGCCCACGGATTCGCTTGCCTATACGATGCCAATGATCCGTTCGCCGTCAGATCAGCCGAAGAAGCCCGTGCGGACATGCTCAGCTGGTTCAACAAGTATCTGAAGATCCACCAAGAGCATTCGCTCGACGAATCTAAGCCTTTTCTTTTGAGAATATGAATCTTAGAATCTCGATGATCTCGAGTTTGTGTTGAATAAAGTAATCTATCTTTCTGAATAAAATTGCGCATCAAGGCGGAAATTGGTAGGCGTAACTTGGTCATGTTCTCAGTTTAGGCTCCCTCTAGTGGGCGGTTTAGCTGCCCTAAAATCCCCCGGAAGACAAATCTGTTCTGTAACACGGTGCTTTGATCCAGCTGCAGCTACCTTTTGCTGCTAGCCTGCTCTGCATTGAGATTTCAGTAGTACTTGCTACGTATGGTTAACGTTTTCAGCCCATTAATTTATCTGCAAATAAAGAGAAGTGACACAGGTCATGCAAGAATTATGATTTTAATGAATTACAGGCCAACAACGTGTCAAGTATGATTGATGTTCAAAAAAAAACGGGTCACCTATGACCAATATATGGAAGCAATTTACATACTGGAGTACTAGAAGATTAGAACTGGCATGAAAAAGACCAAGGAGATTAGAAACAAAAATTTCCGTCGCCGGGACTTGAACCCGGGTCTCTCGGGTGAGAGCCGAGTATCCTAACCACCTAGACTACGACGGATTTTGACTATAAAGGCGAGTTCCAGTATAAGACTTGTAATCCATCTACGAACGAAACTTGCACAGTTGTGGATGAGATCAATAATCATGAGCAGTATATTTCATCGGAGTCCAAGAAGGGAAACACTGAAAACTGCATGATGACAAGACTCTTTCCTTTGAGTGGAACCAGGTAAAGACTAACAACATGCAGAAGTGTGACCGATGAAGCTCATCCGGACGGTAAATTGGGAGCAGTTAAGGCAGTTCCTTGTGAAGATGGCACGACTTGTACTGATGCTGAGACTCCTGTGCAAAGAACTTCCTGACAGCACCACAAAACTAGCTGATTCGGGGATGAGCATACAAAGTTATCAACAATGGACGTCAAACAATTGAGACAAATCAACGGGTACTTTTCGATATTATGCTCGCCTTGCGCAGATGAGCCTGGACAGACATGGCTCGGTAGCCTGTAGCTGAACTTGGCTTTGAATTTTGATGTGCTTTACAGACGCAAGGACAGGAATTTTGTACAGCTAGTTTTCTAATCAAACACACCCAACGTTGCCAACGGGTAACAAACAAGCTCTCTTTCAGATGACACCGTACAAATCTTTATTCGACTGTCCAAACGAGATGAACGAGAACACATACTGTTGCACAAGACATTAAAAATGTTCTAATTTATAGCTTGGACAGTCTTGAACTGGTTCCAGAGAGACCATACATAACAATCACATGGCTGTGGAACATGTTTCTGCCATAGTAGTGCTCAAAATGAGCGGAAACACCCAGTAGCAGAGTTAGGAGTTTTACAATATTATTGTGCCAAAGAAAAATGCCAAAACATGGAGCATTATATGCTTGATTCTGCTCAAAGAAGATTCATGGGGAATTCTGGCCTTCAATGTTCACTCGTCAACCGGCCTTTGCCCCAGAACTGATATGTCTTGATACCGTTTCTGCATTTCAAAATAGCAAAAGAAATGTCAACCATGTGACCACAGTACAAGGATTTGAAGCATTTAGCGTATAGCTACAATGAATAAATTTTCTACAAATGGGGCACCGGCATCTGGTGCTAAGCTAGTGTGAGCACTGTATTTCTGCAGCACGTAGGAAATATCTACAAGAGACTGATGCAGAATAAGAAGGTATGGGTTGACAGTCAGAAATATATGATAAAGGCAGTGTATGAAAGAATTCCGGAAGTTTTAATAAATTGAAACAATAAGATGCTGTATTATGTTACTGGTTACTGAAAACACACCTTACATGATAGTACTAAATAAATGTGAAATATACAATAGCATGCAAGGACATACAAGAAAGATAATATTTAGCATATAGGGAAGTAGAAATGTGATCAGAAGAATAGTGTGCACAGCATGTTATGCCAACACATGCTGAACATGCATTGTCATTCAGTAACTGTAAGAGCTACCTACGCACACATTTGTGAACCTAACTCATCTACTATGTATCCTTAGTCAATATAATATCAGATATGCATATCTATATAGAATATGCATTTCCTCTCATCCAACTCATTAATCCTATACGTGCAGAATATGTACGATACATGGTTCAGGACACTACTGAAAGCACCATCATAAATAAGATCATGACATACATAGAGGTAGTTGCTGGATTTATCTATTTACAGTATATCACCGCAAGCAGTCAGCCCACATTGTCAAAACATTGTTGGAGACTTTACACACAAAATAACAGAAATAAGTTTCCTCATACAGAAAAATGAAGCATTTAACCAACATAAATTGCTGTGCCTACTCAATGTATACTCATTCTTGCTCACTATGCTACAATATGGCAAGGCACATAAAAATCCCACGACCTTTGAAATTAACAATTGGCAGAGACCACCACTTTCAATGTGATTTTCGGGTTTTCTAATGATTTAGACGGTACAGCTAAGATCAAAGACACATACTATATATCTTTGCAGGTGACATCGCACTAAAAAAGATAAATCAACAGAAGCAATCAATCATGTGATGTAAATGCCCTCATTTCGCTGGAAAAACAAGAACCACTCGACAGATTATACCCATCTGACCTCAACAGATAACAAAATTACGGAAAATACGTCTCTGATCATAAGATCGTGGATTGCATTCCCTACAACCCGAATCAGAGATGTAAGATCTAGCACCCCACGGATCACGTAAAGTCAAACGAACAGACGAAAGGAGGGGGTCGGGAGAGAGAATATTACCCCGAGGTTGTTCATCTCCCAGACCTTGTTGACGCCGTAATCCACCAGCTGCAACCAAATCAAATCCCATATATCACGGGGCCGAACCGGACAGCGCAGATCTGAAGACGGGGGATCGGAAAGGGGGGAGCGCTTACCCGCTCGCCAGCGAAGGCGCCGGCGACGACGAAGGTGACGTAGACGCCGTTACGGCGCATCACCAGGCGGTACATGCCTTCCCAGAGACCCATCTTCGTCGGCGGCAGCGGCGGCGTGCGCGGGGGACGGTGGAGGTTGGGCACGCGACGACGGGTGGAGCAGTTCCGTTTCTGTGAGCGTTTCGATGGGTTCATGGGAGTCTCGGGGGACCTCAGGCGATTTCTACCGTGTTATTTCTTAGGTGGGCTGCGTTGCGACAATCTGGCCCGTTTTGCGTGTTTTCAGGCTGCTCGACCCACGTTGAACCCGAGTGGGCCACTATCCCTATTGTGCCTGGTGTGTGTACGCGGGTATGTGCAGCAGGAGAAGAAACCAGACCGGCCCACTATCATACATCCGATTCAGCGATAATTAATATAGACCGGAGTGAAAAACTTCCACATTCTCAAAAAAAAAAATGAGTTTTTGGTATGCTAAAAGAAAATGTTACTACCTCCATCTCAAAATATAATGTGTCCTTTATTTTCGCTACTCAACAGGTTACAACATGGATTATGATTTGTATTTGTAGTGTGTTCATAAAATTAGTATAAACATATATGAAATGAAAAAAACTAGAGGCGAAAACAAAGAATGTCATTTATACATTCTCGATCCATATAATTTAGTACCCACTCCTTCACTAAATAAGTGTACGTTTAGTTTTCTCTTAAGTCATACTATTCTAGTTTTAACAAGTTTATAGAAAAAAGCGTCAATATCTATGACATAAATTAGTATATTATGAAACTAATTTTCAAGATGAATCCAGTGATATTAATTGGGTGTTATAAATGTTTCTACTTTTTTATATAAACTTGGTCAAACTTAAGAAATTTTGGCTTAAGTCAAAGTTAAAAGTAGGCTTATTTAGAGACGGATCAGGGAGTATATACTAGTGGTAAAAGTCATGCATCAAATATCAGCAAGAAATGGCCTGACTTATATTTTGATACCGAGGGGAGTATATTTTTCCTTCTGAATAGATCGTTTTAAGTGCTGACGGGTCATTTTGAGGCTTGCGGTTGCCAAGCAAGAAGGAAAAGAACCTGTGCAATCCAATCCATGCTCCAAACTAGAGCTTTTCGTGTCCATCAGTATAGCACTTGGGCGAAGAAAGGAATTCCTTGTCCCGTGGAAGGAGAGGACATGGAGATCCGTCTCTTGCAGAGATAGCAAGAGCAGCGAACCTGAAGCAAGGAATACCTGGCTTGCTTGCAAAGCAAACGAGGAGGAATATGTGTGGCTTCTGCGTATGCATCTCTTAGCTGCGCGCCGATCTTTTCCCTAGAAGAATACATTTCCGTGGCATCTACTATATATGTCGCCGATCACCACGCCGGAACATCATAGCACGGCAGCAGCAGCACGCAAAGAGTGAGCGCACAGCACATCGATCTCGAGCAGCAGCTAAGGAGCTATCATGGCGAGCGGGGGCATCAGGTCGCTGGCCTCAGGCTTCCTGTTCCTGAACCTCATCATGTACGTCGTCGTCGCCGTCATCGCCGGCTGGGCCGTCAACTACAGCATCGAGGACAGCGCCCACTCACGTAAGCTATTTGCAAGCACTGATCGAAATCAACCTGAACTCCTGAAGCATGATGTGTCCGTGTATGTTCATCTGTACTAGTACATCTGTTTGATTTTGATTTGTGTTCGCGTGGATGCCTGCAGTGAAGGGCGCGACGCCGCCGGTGCGCCTGTTCCCGATCTACTTCCCGATCGGCAACCTCGCCACGGGGTTCTTCGTCATCTTCGCGCTCCTCGCCAGCGCGGTCGGCATCGCCACCTCGCTCACCGGCCTCCGCGACGTCACCGAGGGCCACCCCGCCAGCATGATGTCCGCCACCGCCTCCGCCATCGTCGCCTGGACGCTCACCCTCCTCGCCATGGGGTAAGCTCAATTCATCAACTAACTAAGCAGAAACAAGAACCGCCATTTTAACCTCGATCTACAGATTTAATTAAGCTTGAGCACGCACGGCCTAATTAACAAGTTTTGATCGTGGAACGCAGGCTGGCGTGCAAGGAGATCAGCATCGGATGGAGGCCCCCGAGCCTGGTAAGCAGGGATTAATGGAGATTTTCGATATTAGTTTTCACTTCAGATTTCAGAATCTGTCGTCTGGATCCTGACGGAGTTCGTTTGTGCCTGCAGCGCGCGCTGGAGACATTCACGATCATCTTGGCCGGGACGCAGCTGCTCTGCGTCGGCTCGCTGCACGCCGGAGCGAACGCGGCCATCGTGCAGACGCCCATGGGAATGAGGGCCAGAGTTTGATTGATCGGTCGAGGCAGGCTGTTTGGTATCGTCGATGAAGTGTATAAATTGGAGTGAGGTGTGCATCATCTTGGCAAGGATTTGGTTTGCGTGTGCGTGTGAATATATGTGTGTGCTTGCGGTGATGAAATTGTCTACGGCCGGTTCATGAAGGGGAATTTATGAGTTACTGGATGTGTTGTGCTGTTACTGATGTATATCCTCACTGATCTTGCTCACACATTATCGTGGGTAAGCGTTAGCCGACTGAGATTTACTTGCATCTCTTTTTTTTTTTGAAAATCTTAGTCAACTGAGCTCTAAACACTGACATTCTCTGATTTGTGGACTTCTCGTGTTCTCTAATAAAACTATCAAATGTGAAGAAAAAATGTTTATGATTATTGCTTTTCCAAGACAACCATATTGGTAATTTCAACACCCAAATATCAAACTGCTTCTCAACGATAGATTTTGGGCTTATTCGCATTTAGAAATGGATCGTCTCATGTATTATTTGGTAAAGTTTACACCCTATTAAATTATTCGAATAGTCGTGTCTACAGTCATGTACAAAACTAGTGAGGCCACACTGAACTTGTTGATAGTTTTGGTTTCAGAAAGAATGTATAAAGGAAGTGGGGGTATGATCGTTTCACGGGTGTTCTACAATGCAAATTTTGGATTTTCGAAAATGGTGATGATGAGATATTGTTCATGTGTGTCATAACACTTGTTGATTCATTTAATCATATTATGATGTTGTTTATTAAATGTCCTTATAATCGTTTTCAAATCTGTCTTATGATATTGCAGATTGAATTTTACACAAAAATAAAACTTAGTATAGCAACCGCTATTTGTAATAGCATGTATACCTCTTTACCTCCACCATGTGGGTTGCTTACTTGTACATTCAATGTACCCACCTATCTTGTTGATATCGCCAGCCATGGAAGAAGATCAGAACGTGGAAGAGATGTGTTTGATGAGCGTTCTTGCGGACTAAGCCTTTCTGCCAGTCAATTGCCTGCACGATTAATGCATGTTTCCTTCGGACATGAGTTATCTTTTGATGTTCCCGGTGAGGACTATTTGAAGTTCCGACCTTCATGGCATTAATATTAGACTTTGGACAATATGGTCATATTCGTGTAAGAATGTGTTCAGTAATGTAATGTATTTGTGATGAGAGTTATATTGTGATCAAGAATACACACATCATGTGATAGTTGTTGTATGCATAACGGGTGTTCCAAACACCTATTTCGGGTTAACACTCTCCTCTCTGATGCCATACAAATATGTGAATATTTGTAGGCCAATATCAGTGTTGAAATACTGCATAGTTGAAAGAGTGATGGCGTCGGCGCCTAGTGATGCTGGCGCAGGACGGAGCCATGAATGATGTTTAAGGGGGGCCAAATGCATGTTCTGCAGCTTGGATGGGGCCATTAGGGCTAATTTAAGTAAAATTAGAACTAAACTACACATATTATAGGGGGGTTTCTATACAAAAAAATCAGCATTGGTGGGGGGGGGGGGGGGATGGCCCAACGCCTCCTAGGTCCTGGCTGGCACTTCGGCCGTTGGAGTGCCCCATCGCTTGTCTCCTTCTGCAAGTCTCCATCTTCATATCTGATATGCCTCCAGAATTTTTCTCGGGGTTGTTCAAGGTTTGAAAAGTTCTTAAAATTAATAGATAGACAAAAGGGTGTTCTACCTACGGTGATTAATAGTAAATGTACATACATTGGTAAATATAATTAGAAATACGATAAAATTTAAGGAATAGATATAATTAAGACTAATCACTTGTCGCTACTTGTAAAATTTTGGTTTTCCATTCCAACTGTTTAATTTTTAAATGGCTGATACTACCAAAGTTTCACCATCTGAAATTACCAACACAATAAATTTTCTTGTAAGTCAAAATTCTACCTTTTTCTATATATACCCCTTCGTATCCCCAGGCAAAGTGAGCGAAAAGATAGAAGAAGATACCATTGCTTAAGCCTAGTGCCTCACCTCCTACACTCCCGATACTTCACTACAATCCTTTGATCTAAGAGGTTTCGAGTGAACAGTTGAGAGATATTGCGCCCAAAACGGTTATATCATTTGGGAACCCATCCTGATATACTGTCCCTAGGCGAACACGCTTAACATCGGGTTTTATTGAGCTTCTTGGAAGAAAAAATGCATCGTCGCGATGCATGCTTACTTATCAGGACGATTTGTTAAAAGATAAGATGTGTGAACTACATACGGATTAAAAAGGAGTGAACCTACACACTTAAATGTCTACTAGCAAATGTGCCCGTGCGTTGCTACGGAGTGAGTTTTATAAACTATGGAAAATTAATTATTGAAAATTAGTTTTTTGGTTGATTTAACGAAATATTCTTGACAGAGACATCATTCAAAAATTGGTTATTTTCTTATCGAACACATTAACTTTGTGAAATGCGTAATTTCAAATCTACCCGTTAATTTTCTTGTAAAACATATAATATAGTAGAGATTTTTTAACCGTCAAATCATTATCTTTCTTTGGCTTGCATCCATGGATTTTATACGTGTGTTTTTAAAATGTTTTCGGAAACTTGAATGGACTTGCAAGGAGTCATCTGTGATTGAATGTGTGTATGGACGTATGTGTAGCCGTGCATGTGCCAGGGGGGCCCACCATGCATGCATTGTTACATGGTAACTAAGATTGATCGGCTGGCATCCATGGATCATTCGACGCCCAAGCCCAATGAAATCTTCGACTTGAAGCAGACAGGGTCACAGGACTTCGACTTGGACTCTTACTCGGAATAATCGCTCGAGCGAGAGAGCGTACGACTCGATAGAAAAACAAATTGGACGACGCGGCTGCTATGCGACCAAAGGAAAGGGTGACGGAAATAAAATACGAATAGTTATGACTTACGGGTGGCATAGGTGGGTAATTACTTATAACTTTATGGGCAAATCCAATCCAATGACACACCAAACCGCGGAAGCCTTAGCGCTTTTATTATTAGGTAAAGAAATACATGTATTTTAGAAGAAGAAAAAAGTAAAATATCAAGTGAACGGAGGAAGTACAATTACAGTCTAGAGGCGGTCAAGGTCTAATTCCGCTATGGTCTACTCGTATTTTCGAACTCATATAATCTCGTGAACCTTGACCTGCATCTCGCTGTTTTTCCGGGTGTTTCGCGGTATTATTTTTTTACTGTATATTACTATCGCACCATTATTGGCAAGCACGACTTGGTTGAGCTGAGCTCTGGTCGGTCCGGTGTCTTCTTTCCTACGGAGTAGATCAATCGATGGCGCGGCGCGAGAGCGGGGCGAGCGAGATAGAGGCGTGGAGCACGATTTCCGCACTTCCCCTTCGCTGCGCTCGCTGTCGCCTGCTCCCCTCGCTACAGTCCATCTCCATGGATGCGCTCGGCCCCACCCGCCGCCTTCTTCTTCCCACCGCGGCGGCCGCCATCGCCGGCTACGGCCTCTACCGCCTCTATCTCCAACACCGCCGCCGCGTCGTCGCGGTGCTCTCCCTCGCCGACGCGCTCTCCCATGTCGGCTCCGACCTCGCCGACTTCCTCTGCTCCGACTCCGACGAGGTCCCCCAGAGCCTCCTCCAGCTATCCAAGCTCGCGGCTTCCGACAAGGTCTCCTCCGCCGCCTCGACCCTCTCCGAGTCCGTAGCCTCCGGGGTCCTCCGCGCGCTCTCCTCCCACCGAGCTGCCCGGGATCCTTCTTCCCCGCCGCTGCACGACCGGATCTTGGACCGCCTCCTCTCCCCGCCGGCACGGGATTCGCCTCCGATGTCCTCGGGAGCTTCGCCAGGAATCTCGTGCTCTCCTGCCGCGATCCCGAAGCTGATCCCCGGCCCCGTGGGGAGCCGGAGTGGCTGGCCGCACTGTGCAGCGAAAGGGGGAAGGAGGCTGCCGCGGAGCTAGTCCGGGTGTTCGTCAGCACCGCCGTCGCGGCCTACCTCAACCGAACCGTGGCCGTGCGCACCTCTGACCAGGTGCTCGCCGGGATCACCAACCCAAAGCACGAGGCCAAGCTCAAGGACTTGCTCGTGTCCGTGGGCAACGGCGCCGTCGAGACGTTCGTCAGGACATGGAGGCAGGTCGCAAAGGAGGCCTCCTCCATTTCTCAAACCGAGGTGACGACCGTGGTGCGGGAGGTGCGCGATTCAGGCCATAGCCGCGTAATGGAGAGAGTGTCGAGCACACTGGCCGTGCCGAACAACCGGAGGTTCGTGCTGGATGTCACCGGCAGGGTCACGGCCGAGACAGTCCGGTCGTTCCTCGAGTTCTCGACGCAGCGCGTGTCTGCTGGGGCGCGGAAGAGCATTGTCGTCGCCCGGGATGAGGTCGCGAGAGGGGCCTCGTCGCGTGAAGTACCTCAGCGCCAAGTCTATGGCCATCTTCACGGTATGCTCGCGATGTGCATGCACATTTCCGTCGGAATGAGGTTCCTGTTGCCGGCCTAGGCCAGCTTGGTTTGGTTAAGTATGTAGATTGGAGACGATTGATCCGTTCCTACACTAGCCTTTTTGTGTGTTGTTGAGTAGCATTGGGAAGCTGAAATCAGCGGATTTGTAGTTGTTGGTTTGTTGTTTGTGATTGTCTGATTTGGAGTATATATGCCTTAATCAAGAATGGAGAACGTGGCAATTCTATGTGTATTGCGGTTGTTTCCTTGTAGTCTTCACTGTCTTTTCTGAAGTAAGTTGTCGTCTTGTTAGTCTCTTATCGATGCTGACCAGTTATGTTCTTCGGACTTCTATGTGTAAGCAGAAAAGTTGTCCACTTATGCGTGCGATTCGCTCTTTGATATGATTTGTGGAAAATAAAGATGAATTGATCATAGGTGTGTGCTTTGATTTTTTTGCTTTCTTAGTGTTAGCCCAATGAATACAAAAAAATAATGTGACGCTAAATAAATTCAACCAACGTTCACTACAACCCTTATAGCACCTCAACCGGCACCCCTCCTCCCCCTCCCCTCGAAATTTGTCTAGTACGTCCCAAATATGTTTGTTTTGAGGGTCCCGGCCACATGTCTGGCACAATGAGAAGAACATCTTTCTTCATGACTTCATTGCTCATGTAGTTGTAAGATTGAACATGGTGATGGTCTTAATAAAGTATTCATCTTTATGTCATCATTCTTATTCTTCTATGTTTGAGTGATTTATCCAGTTCAAGGTTGAGTTATGATCTATTAGGATAATATGTGGATTGTGGTGTTAAGTAGTCCTCTAGTATTTAGTCTCTTCTTGTTGTATGTAATGTTATGTTGGAAGTTGTTCTTTCCTATTATCTTGTGAGCAATTGCACGTAGGGAACATAGCTACGTGTCTGACAACGTAGTTATACCACTAATAGTTGAATTTATTTTAAACTTTTGTTTGGCACATAAACTAGGTTACAATACTTCCCACAAATTATGTCAAGTAGTCGCGTGCACATGCAAGATAGTAAGCGGTTGTAACTCGGTCTCCAACCGGTCCCCATTCTCTCCCTAGTTGTTCGGGCGGATAGTACAGACACAACCCGGTAGAGAGAGTAAAATACCCTGCCGAACTGGTCTCCTCATTTTATCCCTATATGTCCGGCCTTTTTGACTTCCCTCAGGCGTCCAAGTGTGTTCGGACTGTCCATCTAACCCACCTTGGACCAATTTTACTCTTTTCTTTTTCTTTCTTTTTATCATTTTATCTGCTTTCCCACCAATCACATGCAAGTGACCGAATAATTTATGAGACATGGCTGGACACACAAATGAGGGTAAACAATAGACATGCTCGGACACTGCCGGAATGTGTCCGCAGACATTTGAGGGGCCAAATTTGCCTAATACGACTAGAAGCTCTATGTCGTGACTCCTCGCCGTTCTTTGGTAAATTAGTCCTCGTTTGTTCGTTTGGGTGTGCGTTGTAACTTGAAAAGCGTCACGAGGGTGTCTCTATGTTATTTTTTGAGATGGTATATATGGTCTTTTAAACCTGTTTCTTTTTTCGAGAGTACCATACTTTTATAAAAGGTAGAAATTGAAGTACAAGATGACTATAACTTTCTGTGAACAACAAGCGTAGTACAACTCCACACAAAACTAGTCCGAAGACAACCACCATCGACAACACAATTACACAAGTACAAAGCAAAAAAGAAACTGTCCTAAACTGAGCAACAACGCGGCATCTCGACCGATGCCGATCACCTCCGAAGTACGCTCCAACTCTAAGGGTGTGTTCTTTTTTTGGATGGAGTGGTCCATCAAAATAGAACCATCCTATTTGGGTGTTCGGTTGGTTTTGAAAGTAGTGGAATGGAATGGAATCTAATTAGTCTAACATTTAATTAATTAGATCCTAATTTATTCTAAATATTCAATTAACCTAATCATTCAATTAGATTAGACTCAAATTGCTCCGGTCGGCCCAAATTGCTCCCGATGTGGCGACTTGCTCTGGCCGGCCGCCGGCCGCCCCTTGCTCCCCTTGCTCCGGCCGCCGCGCATGGCCCTGGCCGCACCAGGCTACGGCGGACACGGGGGCTTGGAGGTCGATGACTTGGCGGAAGAATGGGGATTCGTCGTCGGTGGTGCCGCTTCCGTCGGTACAGGGAGGGAAGGGCAGGTGGGAGACGACGAGGAGGGAGCCGGCGGCGTAGGCGACCCAGGAGAGGCCGGCCGCCGGACCCGCGCCTTGCTCGCCGCCGCATCGAGAGGTCGAGCACGGAGGAGGGGGGCGACCACGGAGGAGGGGCGCGAGCACGGGAGAGAGGGACGACGACCACGGAGGCGGGACGACGACCACGGAGGAGGGGCGAGCACGGGAGGCGGATCCCTGCTAGCCTAGCCGGGCGGCGGTGGCGAGCAGCAGGGCGGCGGATCCCGCCATGGTTGGTGCTGGCGCCTGGATCCCACCGTGGTGGTCGCGTCTGGCGCTTTCTCGCGCCGCCGCGCCTGCTGTCGTGTCCGCGGCTGGTGGTCGAGGGAGGTGAGAGAGAGAGGCGAGAGAGAGGCGAGCGAGCGAGAAGAGGAAGCGCTAATTACTCTCCATTCCACCCCGTTCCACCCCGTCCGGCCGATTCGGCCGGACGGGTGAATTCCGGATCTCCAACGAATATTCGCTTTTCTGCACGGGTTGGTTCCATTCCAATCTAAAACCAACGTAGGAATCGTCCCCGGGTGCGGAGCGGTTCCATTCCGTTCCAACAGATTCTCAAACCGAACAGACCCTAACATAACGTCCCTCGTCAACACACCATCCACTTTTGATGTTTAGAAGGAGGTGGCAAGTAGATGGAGAGACTTGATCCGTCCTGCGCACCTATTGAACTCACCGGCGACGTGGTACATTGCGTCGCTGAGGTTGGACGGCAACGAGCACCGGAAGTAGCAAAACATGGAACCTCGAGGCCGTATCTTCACTTTAATCCGTTTTCACTTGTAAACTGAACCAAATCGAATTTAGCTGCTTTTCTGACTAACTTGTTTTTTTCAGAAGTTACGCAAACCGGCCTGTTTGCGCCGGTAGCTGCAATCCTGCTAGGCTCCTCCTACGGCCTCGAGCTGCATCGCTCACATCTGCGAGACTACGAAGCAAAAGCTCCCGCCCCCTCCGGTGGAGCGAGCCGCCGATGGCCGCCGTCCACCTCCGCCCTTTTCACCCCTCGCGCTCCCCGCGGCGAAAGCCATCGCCAATCCCAACTGGCTTCACCTCCCGGCGAAGCCAAGGGCGGGGAGTAGAAGCGCCCGCCTCGCCCTGCTCGTGTGCTCCGGTTCCAACCCCGCCACGCCCGCATCCCACTCGGCCTCCTCGTCGTCATCTGGCGCCGCGTCGGCCGCAGCCGGTGGGCCGCGTGGATCCCGCGCGCCGCGGTGGGCGGGGTCGGCCCGGAGCAGGTCCTCAGGCTCATCTCCGGCGCCGCGGCCACGCCCATCTGCCAGTTCATCGACTCCCCACGAACCTTCCTCCACTCCGTCGACCCCGCGTCAAGCTGGTAACTAGCCTCACTCCCATTTCGGATAAACTGACAGTAGCTTCCAGGTGCCGGTAGAGAGGATGCACGCCAGGCCCTTGTGAAAATTTCGGCCCTGGGTTATGAACTAGTAGATTAAGATGATGATCACTCTTGTTACCCTGCATTGTTACATCGGAACAGATTGTTGGATGACCAATTGTGGACTTGTGGTTCTGTAGTTCTTGGTGATGCCAAATACTCCATGGTGCTCAAGGCTCGTTGGGAAGGGCCGACGGATGAAAGATTATAGGAGAGATAGAGGAGGGTTTACTGAGCCGAGGGATCAAACGGCTTTATTGACATGCATACTTTGCTTTACCATTCTCCTTTTTTTTAGGGAAGCTTTACCATTCTCCTATTCTGGTGTTGACTAAGATTATTCCTGAAGCGATCTTTACTATGTTAAATTTGCCGTATCCATATGCCATCCTATATATCTTGTAATCAATTGACATAAACTAGTCAAATTAAATCAGATAAATTTGATGGTCTATTTGCTATGTGGTCTCTTTGGTTGACAGTTGTTTTAAATACAGGGGAGGTAATTTTAAATGGTGCTCTCATCTTGGTGATATTAGATGGTGTTCTCATCTTGGTAATATTAGATGATCTTATCGTCTAGGGACATTTGAGAGAACTGAAGTACTTTAATTGAAGTTTTAAGATCAACTGCATTTTCTGTACCTGTGGCTCTCCTGCTGCTTTTAACAATGTAAGTACATCCGTTTGCAGGTGTGGCTCTTGGCCCTTGTTGTCCTACCAGCCAGGTCAAATATTTATATGCGGTTGGTTTGGTAGCAGGCCTTGCTCTTCTTTCAATGTGGGTTCTGCCGAATCATGTTTGGAAGGTATGGTGTTCGATCTTTAGTTGAAATGCACGTGCGTCATATCATTGAGAACTTCTCGCATGCATGGCCTATTCTGGTTTAAACTTTTAATTGTCCCCAGCTACTTGGAATTTTCATTATGATGTTCGTTTGTGGTGCATCGAAGATTTTCCATACTAGTTGAAGCTTTTGATTTGTGAAAGTAAAAATGGATTCAATTGTTGTTTCACGTCCTAGGCTAAGGCCTAATATAAGGAGGACACAAGGACTCCAAGTCTAGGCTCAAACTTAGCGATGTGCAGTTCCCTACCGAAGTAAACCGGTCAACTCAGTTTGACAGGTATCTGGTATTTGGTACGATAAGACAAATACCTGGTTTTGGTATTCGGTATAGTCAGTAACCGCGGGAAACTGACCATAACAAAAAAAACTGGAATCTCTGTTGCACTGGCATATGGTGCAGTTTCTGTTCACAAACTCTCGCCTATAGGATGCAAGGCGATGCAAAGAGTGCGTCACCATTCTGTACATGGGTGCACATGTACAATACTGACAGCACATAGTATATCACTATATCCGTACTTGAAGTTGCTCTTTTTTTAGTAGGCCTTGTCTGTAATTTCTATTTACTATTACTTTGCACTTAAGTACAATATAGACGTACATATGGTCATCTGTAATGACTTCATTACTTTGCTTTCACTCTTGTCTAGAAGCCATGTACAATATTTTGAACTTGAAACAATGGGACGTGCCAAAATTGATATAAGCAACATTGAGAGTATAGAACAGTGAAAGCTGAAAAAAAATACATATCTTGTCTGAGACTTGTGAATTTGTTATCGCACTCTCAAAAGCTACCATATTTGGTGATTCACATCAACTTTGGTAAATATGGTATTTAATATTTACCAAAACCTTACCGAAATATTTTGGTATTTACCAACACCGGACATATTTTTAATAATACCTTAGTTGTCAAAATATATGAACGTATGTACTAAAATGACCGTATTTGGTGGAAAAACCAAACACACAGTGAAACTAATATTTCTCTGCTTAATCTAAGTGCAAAGTGAAGCACAATTGAGTGTCACATCATCATATTTATGTTCTAATGCAATCCTTGTCCCATGAACAAAAAGTAAAATAAAAAGGACACTAGGGTAGTCACCATACATCTAGAACCAGCTTAATGGCACTCCATAAACAATACATATACATGTTGAATGATCTTTATATATAAATACTACAATAAAAAATCAGTATAAAAATGCAGCAGAGTAGAATCACACAACAAAATGCAGGCACAATCCTGTATTGTTCTGAGCCTAAACCAATATTGTTATGTATATTACTACATCGGGGTAACTACCGTACTAAGGACGGTCCATTGGTATGGCTGAAAGGGAAACATTTTGACTCTTAGAAGAAATATGAGACCATAGAGGCATATACTTGGGACAGCACATCAGTTCAATTTTTTTATTGTTCATCGTAACAAAACTGATAACATGATTCCTCTTGTATACATGTTTTATAAAATAAAAGGTAAGATCTTCTTAAAAGAAAACATGAAATATAACAACTAAAGATAATGAATTATTTAGTATCAAAATCACTTATCCTAATTAATGCTGCCGACATATACTTCGATTTGCTCCTGTTGCTGCCTGGCTGGGGCTCCACATGCACATGACAAATACAAACCGACACTCTTAACATAACAAACTATAGTGAAATTACTAGTGGTGCTGATGCAGGGCTTTAAGGTAGACAATTTCAGCGATCCATGTTTTTCTGATGTAGTTCTCCTCCTCCTCCCTTATTTACCCATGTTACTCATAATATTAAATGTATTCTCCTTGAAATGCACTTGCTTTGCTTGTATCCGTAAATCAAATTAAATTTACCCTGTAGGATCAACTTGGAAGGGTTACTCTTCTTTCAGGCATCATATTCATAATGTTGGGATTTGGTGCTGATGGTGCACCTTCGCTACTCCAGACAAGAACTCCTCCCCCATTGGTTATAGGTGTGCCGAATATTCCTAGTTCCTTGAGTGGATATTCTTACACAATCATGAAACTAGGACCACTACAGTTTACGAGGAAAGGCCTATCAGTAGCAAGTACATCGGCATGCCTCTCCTTTGCGGTATGTCCTTCACTTCATCGAAGAGTATTTGCCAAATGTTTTCTCTTACCCCAAATCTTCATTATCTTATGCTTAATGCCTTTTGCATTCTCTAGCTGGTGGTATACATCAGACAAACACGTTCTGAGTGCAAAATACACTGTTCGTAGTTCTTTGAAATGCATGTAGTTACAATATTGAGGCGTTCATTTTTCATTTTATATACTTGTTGTTTGGATGCAGATATTCCAAAGTGCAAGTCTCTGCTTGACCACAACCACTCCTGAGCAGCTTGCTTCTGCTTTGTGGTGGTTTATGATTCCACTGAAGCTTATTGGTGTGCCAGTACCTGAGATAGTACTTACACTACTACTATCTTTGAGGTTCATTAATCTAGTATTTGATGAGGCAAGTGTAGTGTGATTACCAAAGTGAATATTGACTTTAACTTTTCCTAACTATACATAGGCATTGTTATTTGAGACCAAATTTTGAAGTACAACATTGTTCAAATATTGTACTAGGTTCGCAATTCAGCACTGGCAATCGTAACACGTCGGATTGATTGGAAAAAGCTGGCTACTATGGAAACTATAGATAGTAAGTACTTTTATCTAACCTGGCTATCAGGGTTGAATCAACAGCTTTGCATATTATGCGGAAACACCTTGAATTGAACTTTCACTTACTAAATCAATTTTGCAGTTTTCTTCAACTATGTCCAGCGAATTTTCAAAAATATATTTGATCACGCGGAGCAAATATCCAAGGTCAGTTTATTTCCGAATCTTCACTATTCTCAAAAAGTGAACCGATGAACATGGGTGTGTGCGATTCATTGTGTTCATATGTTGTTTTATGAATTAATTATTATTTTCTATGCATCCATCTAGCAGTCCTTGGTCACACACATTTACCAAGTAATACTAGCATTAATAGGATGATATATCTACAGTACTTCCGCAACATGCACTTGACGTTTGGCTAATGGCTATACAAGAAGCTTTATTAAGCTCTATAGTTACTAACGTACTATACACCTAAGCGACGGTAGATGTTAAACAATTCTTGCATGTATCCCCAAGCAATCAATCACATGGTGGAATAGAGGGGGCAGCTATCACTGGGGGTAGCAGACTATTTCCCTTTTTTATAATCAAATTCACATGTCTTTTACATTGATCTGAAGAATTTGGAAGGATTCTCTTGTCACCGTGAAGGATTAGAATTTGAACTGAAAGTCTAGAAGTTAGCATATGGTGTCACATGCAACCTATTAAGGCCCATAAAGACGGCTTGCCAAATAGGAGCAACAGCGGCTGCAATCCCGGAATGTTGCTACTTTGGTAGAGCCGGCTGAAGATTACTTAGCTGTCAACTATTGTTGTATTGGAGGTAGTAAGGTACGATCTTAGTTTGTAAGGTTATCTTTATTAGTTAGATTCGATAGTCAGGTGCCTAGCTGTGGACTTCCTTGACGGCTATTTCAGGTATAGTCCTCCCCAAGCAGTGCCTTCCTTCACCTAGTTCTGTTCTACCTCAAGTCGTTGCTGTACAACCTCCCCTGATGTATTTATACCCCAAATAGGTACTAATGTACATAACATAAGTGTCTTCCATACCAGCATGTCAATCTCATCTATACACGCTTAACAACCATTGCTGATAGCAGTATACCAACCAGTACGCTATTTTTTTAATTGCTCGTGCATCGATATGCCATTACTATCACCTAGCCTATAATTAGCATTGTGCTATAGAGGATATGAAGCATTTCTGTCAGTAGGTCCATTCCTAAGAGCACACAGCGGTAGCCAGGGGCGGAGCTAGCACACAACCATTGGTGTCAAATGACACCAATGGTTTTGTGGTAATCCTCATTAGAACAAGAGCAAAGTCATTAGATATTGAGAATGACACCGGCAGATTTAGGAGAATGACACCAATGGCAAAAATTTCTAGATTCGCCCCTGGCGGTAGCCTGTTTATGCGAAGCGAGTCCTGGTTGTGTTGTTGAGTTGGATGTATAAGGGGAAACTTGTCAAGGTTAAGCAATAACTGCTTAGAGAAACAAACCGAAAGGTACGTCAAGCACAGATGCATCCTTAATTTATAGAAAGGCGCTCTTGTAGTCTCATTGATACCGAGAGCTCATAAGAATGTTGAAACTTGATTAAGTCATGGTTGATACATTGCATTTTGAGGCACATAACTTTGTCTGAGGTCATAGTTCTAGATGGGAATGGAATCCGTATATTATAATATTATATGACTGATACAGCAGTAATCGTCACTACTTTGCACCTTCTGTTGCTTCGCGTCTTAGACCTCTGATTCTTTCTGATTTGTGCAGGCAATGGTTGCTCGAGGATACCGTGGTGATCCTAACAACCACATGATCTACTTTCTCACGGAGTCTTCATTTCGCATTGTGGATGCATTTTCGTTGATTTGCCTGTTTGCTGTAATGGGCCTGGCTTCCTATTCAGATAGATTGGCTTGATGGTACCAGGTATTCAAGAGCTATTCACACATTTCATGTCGTGGTGTTCATGAGAACTTACTAGCATCTTCTTCTCAATGTTTCAGGAACTTTTCTGGATTGTCATTTGCCCATCATGCTCCACATGTTGCCCAAAATTGTGATATGCAAAATCACTTTTGGACATCTTGGAGCAACACTTTAAGTGAAGTGGAAACAAGGCAGTAGCATGATTAGTTTGTCGAGAAAATAATTGTGAGTTGTATGTGTACATCATGACTCCCTTGTTGAGAAGAATGACATCCATAAACTGATTACACTAACATCAAGTTCTAAGCAGGTGAGCTATAGGTGTTTTAGTACATCGAATGGGGGGTCTCGTTGTTAATTCAACTATTTTTTATATCCCGTGATGTGATTTCAGTTGTTCTCTGTGCAGTTGCAACACATTGTAGGGGAACAACCTGTGGACGCTGATCATGGGAGGCTTATAGTAGTCGAAGTCGAAGCCAAAGGTGTTTGTTAGTACAGTGTTGTAAGAAGGAACAACCTCAAATATCTATGTATCACTGTCCCATGAGGCCATGAGCGTCATTCAAATCATGTTATGAAACGTACGTTCACTGCACTCGATACCATTGACTTGTACTACAGTCTAATTTAGCCATGATCTGATTGCCAACGATTACCATCGTCGGACATGAGATAAGTGGCTTGGCAACACATTGTTGTACAATCACAATCTTATCTGAAAGTTCGTACAGCTGATTGAATCCGGAAAGTGCTTTCGGAAAGTTCATAGGGGTGAGTGTACGTGCGTGTTTGTGAGCGTCTGCGTTGTATTGTGTTTCGCAAAAAAAAAAAATGCTTTCAGAGCACTGGCTCCACAGAGCTTTTTTTTTTATTTTTAAAAACCGATATTTTAAAGTTTCAAAATTCGAAATACATCCTAGGACAATGACGTATTCTACTATTCTGCAAATTTTCAACCCGAAATAGTTTGTATTCCACTCTACACAAAAATGACAAATCCTGACGGATCTGATTTTTTTTTTAATTTTGCACTGTGTGCATCTTAGATCCAGATATTTGTCATTTTTACACAGACCAAAATACATAATATTTTGCATTTTGATGTTTTTCACTGCTAGAAATAATCATGTTGTACTTCTTCACATTTTTTCGTGACTTAAAAATGTCCTTTTTGAATTTTTCCAAATCACCGCACTCGCGGGTTCGATTTCCGATTTTTGTTTCTCTCCTTCCTCTATCCTTTCTCTCCCCGTAAGGGCCCGTTTGATTCAAAGGAATATGGTAGGATTTTTGGAGGATTGATTTCTATAGGAAGTTTTCCTATTGAGGTAGTCCCATAGGAATTATTCTTTTAAAAATCTTGTAGTGCAAATCTTATATATAGGAAAAAAGCATGAGCTCCAACCTCTTGGAAAAATTCCTTCACATAATCAAACACAATCTCTATTGCCATAAGATTCAATTAGACATGTCACTCCAATCCTTTAGATATTCATACACTTTTCCTATCCTAAAAAGGCCTAACTCTTTTCCCGCACAGCGCCCTGGCTAGTGTTCTCTGCTGCAGCGGCCCGTCGCGTGGCCCTTCGCCGCCAGCCAATTCCGGCTGCCTTGCCGCCGGCTTCCGGCTGAGCGCCCGCCGGGATTCGAGGCGCCCAAGGCCGCCGCTCCGTTTCCTCTCCTGCACCGACCCGTCGCGTGGCCCGCCGCAACTGCAGCACCAGCCCGACGCCGCCCTATAGCCTGGTCCATGCGCCGCCGCCTCGTTGACTTTCACCGCCGGCCGGACGGAGATCGACGGCACTCCAGAAGGTATGGCCCCCCCTCGTCCCCTCCTCTCCCTCCTTCCCATCTCCATTCGTCTCCCTCCCATGCCTACTCCCGTAATGCCTTTTTTTTCCTGATTTTTGCTGTCTCCTATTTCTCGCAATAATCTGTGATATATAGCACTGGTTAGTGTTTATGATTTATAACAATGATTATTGTGTTGGAGAATCTGTCATATACGATTTGTTTGCATTGTTTGGACTTAGCCTACAAGGTGTTTGTGAAAATGCCTGGTGGAAGATGCATTCATATTCTGTAATTTTTAGATATAGTTGTGATAGTATAATTTCCAGCATATGATTGCCTCTACCTATGGTTTGAAGTCAACAAACAATGTTTCATCCGTTGAGTCACTTGGATTGTTGGAGGCCCTCAAGCATTGGCGCAAGCTGAAAACCGCTTTTTAGGTCATTGTGGACAATTCATATGAAATGGTAGACAAATTTACCAATGTAAAATGCACACGAATCAGCGATAGACATGATAAATCTGCCATAGCACTTAAGGCAGACGTGGCTCAAGTCCGACATAAAAAATCTGCCACGTCTGCCTTAAGTACTATGCCAGCTTTATCATGTCTATCGCTGATTCTTGTGAATTTTACATGGGTAAATTTGTCCATCCTTGCTTGTGCTGTAGCTATTGTCCTTCTTACACGAGTACAACTTTATGGTTTGCTTTTTCTAGTTGCTATGTTTTGGTAGACCCTTCCAAAACATGTGCTGTATACATGGGAAGATCTGTGCGCAGTTTTGAGCAATTTACCAAATCGATCCCTTATTTGTTCTTTATGCAGGACCCTCTCAAATTTAGTGGCTTGGGTGTCAGCTGTATAGGGACAGCGTGAA
Organism: Poa pratensis; assembly: GCA_947311845.1. Classification (NCBI taxonomy): domain Eukaryota; kingdom Viridiplantae; phylum Streptophyta; class Magnoliopsida; order Poales; family Poaceae; genus Poa; species Poa pratensis. The sequence continues at coordinate 23,477,411 of CAMZMU010000038.1, forward strand.
TAAGGGAGAAGCGGAGGGATCTTAAAAATGACGGGTGGATCAGGTGTGGTGGTGATAGACAACGGGGGCGGTCTTCTCAAGGCTGGTTTTGGCGGGGACAAGGACCCGATCGCCGTTGTTCCCAACTGTATAGCCAAGTCCCCTGGCACCAGTGCAAATTCGAAGAAATGGCTAGCCGCCGACCAGCTGCAGGCGCAGGACGTCGATGTGACTGGCATGACGCTGAGGCGTCCTATCGATCGCGGCTACCTCATCAACACGGAGGTGCAGCGGGAGGTGTGGGAACGGGTCCTTCGCAGCCTGCTCCAGGTGGATCCAGCGAACTCATCCTTGCTGCTGGTGGAGCCACAGTTCAACCTCCAGGACTGCAGCATGCTACTGACGAGCTTGTGTTTGAGGAGTTTGGCTTCAAGTCTCTCTGTGTTGCTGACACGCCTTCCCTTGTCCACCTTTACGAGGCCAGCCGCCAGCCGTCGCTCTTTTGTGCCCAGTGCAGCCTCGTTGTTGACAGTGGCTTCTCTTTCACCCATGCATCCCTGTCCTTCAGAACTTTACGCTGAATTACGCTGTGCGGCGCATGGACCTTGGTGGCAAGGCCCTCACGAACTACCTCAAGGAGCTAGTTTCATACCGTTCCCTTAATGTCATGGATGAGACCCTCCTCATTGATGATGCAAAGGAAAAGCTATGCTTTGTATCCCTTGATGTCCCTCGTGATCTCCGCCTCGCCAGGTATGCTGCCTTCCTCGTCACCCACACCTGATATGGATATATTAAATTATTATTTTCTCTTTGTTTGTTTGAAGTTAGAGACTTAGAGTGTGACCAAATGTCAAATTAAGTTTAAATTTAAAATGATGACCTACATATGGAAAGACCAGCTATGAATGTCTTTTGTAATTTGAACTGTCGATGAGTTGTTTGAGCAAGCAATGTAACCAGATATGCTGATAGACTGGTACCTATGAAACTAAATGCTGAATCTTCAAAATAAATTTATGCTGCGTATTTTTTCATGCTGAAGGTTAACTCCCAAGTTTACTCTATTTGAAACAACAACTGCTTATTGGCTTCAATTGCCTGCTATGAGTAAAAATGAATGCCGGGGGTCTGTTATCTGGGGAAGTCAAATCCGTTGAAGAGTTTGAAACTTTCAAATTGGCCCTGGAGCTGAACAGAGAGTCAGAGATATTCTTATTAGTTCTTACGTCAGTGATTTACTAGTTGGTTGATTGGTTGAAATCATCTTAGAATGTCTGCCCATCTATGTTTGAGATTCCAAATAATTTGACCACACTGTTCCGGCAGCACGCACTCTGTCTCTTTTAATCCTATCTAGTGTAGTTAAATGCATAGCATAATGTCATTGTGTTTTTAGCCAGTTTTTCACTGTCTTGTTGATCATTTGCTCTAACACTACCGTTGTCTATTAGTTACGCAAATCTCTGAACAGCATGATATACTATTATTTCAGGTTATCATTTAAGGACAACCCATTTAGATGTTCTTACATTCTTCCTGATGGCATAACGTCCAAGAAAGGGTTTGTCAAAGATATGGATGAAGCACGTCGATACTGTTCTCTGCCTGCCGAGGGAGAATTGGATCAGAAAGATGGTGACAGTGACACAAACAAGTTTGAGGATAAAAAGAAGCCTGAATTAAGTCAAAATGTAACACCCTGTACTTTTCTTACATGTTAAATGTTACTTGGTATAATCTAAAGGAATTTTCATTCTGCAGGAATTTGCCTTGACCAACGAAAGGTTCCTTGTCCCGGAGATGCTTTTTCATCCAATTGATCTCGGTTAGTGTCGCATCTAGATTCCCGTATACTTTCTTCATCTGTCCACTACACTTCTTGACATTATTTGTGAGAACATGCCCTGCTGGTGTCCTAGCGAGCCTCCTTGGCTATCTAAAAAGATGAGCACCTAATTTTAATTTCTCATCCTTAACGAAAATGATTTCTGAACCAGACTTATCAGATATAATAATCTTTCTGATGCTAGATAGGGATATATGATTTTTTTGGCGTTCCAGAATAGCTGACAAAATGCGTATAAATGATGACAGCTTCCACTGCATTGGGACCTTACAACCATCGGCTTTGAATTTCCTAGTCACTACCAAACATGACATAGTTGTATGTTCTTCGGTTTCTAGTTTCTCCACCCAATATAAGCTTGGATGTATTTTGGATCGTGTGAATAGATTTAACCTATATCCATAAGAAAAGGCAACACCTGTATCATATATAAGCTCGGTGACCAGTAGGATAATGTTGACTGGCACTAAGTTAGCAGCAGCAATTCCATTGGCTGCTGCTTCATAGCTTCATTAGTTTCTCTTCTACTTTAGTGAATGCCATTTTACCATCTTCTCTTCTGCAAGGGTGAGAAATAAGAATGCTGGTACTTTTTTTTGTAGGTATGAATCAAGCTGGTCTTGCTGAGTGTATAGTTCGTGCTGTGCAAGCCTGCCATCCATATATTCAACCTGTGCTTTATGAGAGGTATTTGGTGATCTGCCTGACCCTATCTTGATCTCTGATTCGATTGTTTTGACTCATTTTCACACGTGTTGGGTTGTTTCCCAGCATCATCTTGACAGGTGGAAGCACATTGTTCCCTCGATTCGCTGAAAGACTGTAAGTCGTTTCTTTCGTCATCACAAGAGAGACCGGTGTTGTTATCTCCCCGACTGCACTGACATCATGTCGTTTGTATGGATAGGCAAAGAGAACTTCGGCCACTCGTGCCTGAGGACTACCATGTGAAGATAATACCTCAAGAGAAGTATGTATCCCCGTTCTTTCTGCTTCTCCCTCTTTCTTGCTCACACTCTCGTGTGCATGCACGTATGGACGGACAGCGCTAACGTTGTGCTGCTTTGTGCTAGCCCGATTCTCGGTGCCTGGAGAGGAGGATCCATCTTGGCGTCCAGCCCTGACTTTGCGTCGATGTGCGTCACTAAATCAGAGTATGAGGAGATGGGGTCGGCACGGTGCCGTCGAAGATTTTTCCACTGAAGCGTTTAGTCCAGCGGGCTCAGTAGAGAGGCCAATGCAGCTGTGTAGATATGGGGCGACCTGTTTTAGATGAATGTTTAACAACTGGCATGAAAAGTGTAGGTTTTTGCAGAAGGTTCATTGCGGTAGTGTTAGGTACAACGTACTCCGGTGCTTGGCTGATGGTAGCCCATGGGAGGCAAATCAACTTTGTATGAATGGATCCTGATTTAGCTGCTGAGTTTTTCTTGAGGAATGAGGACTTTGTTATCTACTTTTGTATGAACCAATCCAGTTGTATATGTATTTAGAGCCCTTGTGCCTTTAGAAATACTATATTCAGCAAGTGTGAAACTGCCAAAATAAAAGTCTGATCAGATTTAAATTTGGTCCAGTTTTAATTAACTTTAAATGAAAGGATTTTGAAATTTGATTCGCAAGTTTTCTTTTTTTTGGGGGGTTCATGGCGATCCGTGGTACCAAACTCTTAAACCTTGTCGGCCATACATCTGATCTATAGCCTGCGAACAAAACGAGATTGAACAACCGCATCACACGGCAGCCTAACCGCCGCTCGATCATCGAATATTAGGGTCGTTAAGAGACCTGATTATCATTACCGGCCAACAGTGAGTGTGCAGCACAAATTTTGTGTAACATGATGCAAACAGTATGAAAAAAACGACAAAGTTTGTGCGGGCGTTTCGGTGGGCGGGCAGTGACAAAGTTTCGGTAGGAAAGTAAATTGGAAAACAGTTTGCCGCCCAAGCTCTTCGACTCCAATGGCCTTGGTTCGAGTGGACTGACAGGACACAAATTACTGTGACTTGTATGTGTACATTGTTGTACAGTCTTATCTGAAAGTTCATACAGCTGCTTGAATTCCAATAAATTAATCGAAGTGTTCAACACAGTAGCTCATCAACTACAGTTAAAAAAAGATCCTAGTTATGATAATACATGACCCAGTCCCCTTGCAACCTTCCTTGAGGTTTTCTGGAATTCAACGTTACAATATATCAGGATGTTGAAGTTGAAGAGCATGAAAAGGCTGCAGTCTTGTCTGGATAATTTAAGATGCTGCACCAGGATCACTGATAATACCCAGATAGTCATCTTTTATCGTGCCGATGCAGAACTGATACAAAAAAGGAATAAACCATAAGAAAATTGCACATCACACAAAAGACTTGTGAGAGGATGGATACAAACATACAACTGTAGCTTCATGATAAATTGTCTGTTTTTGGTACTCCATCCAGGTTTGTAAGGCCCCTCAAATTTTGAGCCAATTTACATAAAATATTGAGTTATTTGTCACAAAGATCACACGTTGGCAACTTAAAAATTATATGCTATTTTGTGGCAAATAAGTCATATTTTGTTGGTCAAATTAGGCTCAAAAGTCCAGGGGCCTTACAAATTCAGATGGAGGGAGTATCTGGTATGGTAAGTCTTATTCAACTTTTTTGCGAAACATCTCATATGAATTCAAACAGGATTGGATTATAAGTTATATACCTCGGGTAGTTACAACATATGGTAGAAGAAAGAACACTTCATATTTTACACCACACTACATAAAGGATAGACCCAGCGCTAGAAGCTCCCACACCAGGTGGGGTCTGGGGAAGGATTATACGAGTCAAGCCTTACCCCTGCAAAGTGCAATGCAGAGAGGCTGAGTCGAACCCAGGACCTCTTGGCACAAGTGGGGAGTACTTCACCACTGCGCCAGGCCTGTCCTTCTTACACCACACTACATAGGCACCATTAATCTATCTGAATTCATAGTCATATATGCTGGTATTTATTGGACTGATTAATCTATTTGCTCAAATAACTACGGATGCCAATTAGAGACAGGAAAAAGTATAGGCAATGATCTCAATGGTACTGCATATGGAATCAGATTATCAAGTCAAAAATCGTTTTTTTTTGCAAAAAAAGTCAACAATCAATATCAATAACATTGGTAGTTACTCACATAGGTCCTGCCTCAAAATTCTAGAGAATACTGACAACTACTAATTCAGAAACTTCCGTCAAAGAAAGGGTATCAGACTTACAATTTCTGTTGCATCAACACGGGTGCCTATAATCTTCAAACGGACCTCACTTTCTTTCTGAATTTTCACCTGAACCAGACAAACAAGCAACTCCAACTTAGAATAAAGCAAATTGCTTTCAACAGAATAATCTGTTTCGATCTTATAATGACACCCATTACCTAATCATATCCTTTTTGAAAGATTATTTATATATACCTAGACATGTATGCAGCAACCATTCATTATTTCATACAGCATGCAGAACCCATAGTAAGATGCTAAAAAGAACAAGTACATACAAGCACACACAATTTCATTTATGAGATGCTTCAAAAGAGTAAAACAGCGGACATTTCATGGCCTGCCAGTAGTGCACTGTAATATAAAAGGGAGTTTATGATGGCAGTAGCGGAGGCAGTGGTACTTGCCCACTTCGCTCATTCACGCAAAAGAAAATACAATGACTCGTGGGCCTTCTTATCCCATATTTTTCTTGCGGATTCTGTTTCTTTCCTTTATTTCTCACCAAACCAACAACCTTTCGTGCAACTCTCAACAAACAAACTAAAAAAGCATTCCTTTATTTTTTTTAGCAAATTATGTAGTTATTCATATGACATATTGACATGTGATGTTCTTGTTGCTTTAATCTTTCATAGAGCCGAACAACCTCTTATGTAACTCTAAACAAACATCACCATCTATAGAAAGCAAAAGCCAGAGTAAATTTGATATGCTTACAAAATATAAAGGTTGAAATGGATACTCGTTAGTCTAAATAATATTTTAACTTTTTAAGCATGAATGTACTGGTGAAGTCCGTAGTAATGTATGTGATACTTGGGTAGTAGTTACCGACGATGAGAAGGACAGTAGGAACCACTTGTACAAAAAGAAGCATACCGATCCATCAGAAGTTGTGTAGTTTGGCACATCACCAGACTGGAACTCCATGTCGTCAGGGATCAACTGCATGTAAAAACAGAATAACACACCCAGTAAGCCAGAATGTGCAAGGTCAGAAAGAACTTTATACTAGTACCTTATCACCAACAAGCATGTTATCAGACGGACAAACGAGCACTATTATTTTTTACATGAACCAGGACCATCTGAGTCCGCAGCACAATCAAATCAGATGTAAGAGCTTGTACTGAACTATTAACCACGGAGAGAATTCTGAAGTTTACATTTGACAAAGCAGCTCGAATTAAAAGCACACAAGTCACTCACATGATTAGACACGAAGATCTGCACAGGCCCAGCCTCCGCGAAGAATCCCATCTGCAGAACCAACAGTCGAAATTCAGTAAACAAACGGGACACTGATGAGGCACATCACAGCTGTGGATAAATAAAAGGCCAGCACCTTGTTGACCATGGTGACGACGGCCTCGAGGATCTCGCCCTTGAAGGGTCGGAAGACGACGCACTGGTACTTGACGGGGAAGGTGACGAAGCCCGTGCCCTCCCGGATGAGCCCCTTGCCGATGTCCTCCACCCCCGTGATGGCCACCACGAACCCGTGCCGCCCGCTGCGAGAAATCCACCGGCCTCAGACTTCCTAGCCCTAAGGTAGAGCAAACCGGAGGGGCGGGCGGAGGCGAGAATTAATTAACGGAACCCTACCTGCAGGTGCCCTCGACGTCCTTCATGAGCTTGGCGACGAGCTTGTCGCGGAGGTGCGGGCCGAAGTGGCGCGGGTGCAGCTGCATGTTCCGCTCCAGGATGATGTGGAAGAACATCTTCGCCTCCCCTCCTCGTCGGCCGGCGGCGGCGAGCTAGCGAGTCCTTTCGCCGAGTCGGGAACGGGCTACCTGCCTAGTCGATGCCTCGCTACGGGAGTAATAGCCCGGAGACGGGGTGCTCTGGGCCGTCAGATCCGAGCCAGCCGCATCTAGACCGTCGGATGTGACGGCGTCCGACACTCTCTCCCCGTCATAGACCCGACCTTGTTCATCCGGCCTCTCACCGCTTGAACAGACAAACCAAAACCCCGTCTCCTTCCCATCCTTCCTTTAAAAAAAAACCCTACCCCCGCCGCGCCGTCGATGAACTTCCGGATGGCGTCGAGGTGCGCGGCGAGGCTTCCACAGTCGCCGTGCGCGGCGCAGCAGTCCCGTTGGCCGAGATTGCGGGTCGCGCTGCCCCCGGCGCAGTCCTCAGCGTCGAGTATGTTTTTCCCCTTCGGATCCCTCCCTGCCTTGAGATGCATTGTTACTGTATATGGCACTCTCTGGTCGCTTGTCGGGGATATGAGATTGCCGTGCGTTTTTGCAGGAGGACGTACAGTCGCGTGCGCCGTTAGTTTCAGGCCGTGTATCGACATTCACAAGGTCAGTAGCCAGCAGGAAGAGACTCCAGTAGAAATAATAGTGCTAATCATAGTGGGTGCTGTGTATTGCTGTGGTGTGATTCGACAGTGGACTGATAGTGATAAAATTGTGCCCGCCCAACATTTATCTGTACAGCTAAATGTTTATCATCATCGTTTATCTGATATGCTTTTTATTAAACCATAGGGAAAAGTTAAACAGATTGTTGGCTCCACTCTGCGCGATTCATCAGATGATGGGACAGCACTGGTGACGAACTTTGAATCGGACAAGTCTGCGGGAGAATTTGCGAATGTTTATAAAGAAGATGGGCTCGTTGGTGGGCATGTCATAATGCTTGGTGGAGACGATGCGAGCCGTTCTGCTGCCCTGGAAGCACTCCATGCATATCCTGGTGAGGACACATTATCTAGTTATTACCTGAACTAGTATTATTCATTTGCTTTGCTTCATGTATAACTGTGTGTGATAGATTGTTGTTCCTGTTATTTGTGATGAATCTAAAATAAGCCACACACTTCTTGTGGGATCTGGATGTTATTATGGTTGCTTATATTGTATAAATGGATACTAAAATGTTCTAATTCAGAACCAGGTAGCATTTCACTCTGATAAAGAGTGTTTTTGAAGTATCATGTTCTGCAACTTCATAATATGCGATACACATCTCCACTTCTCAAGCAGTTAAGCGCTTGTTTGTGTTGGTTCATAATATTTGCCAGCAGAATAGATTTCTCGCTGATAGTTTATTAATTTCTTTTCATGTTAAACCTTCTTTAAGACTACATTCCAAAATTTGGCCTTATTTCAAGGACCCTGTAGTGCCATTTTACAATTATTTAAGGCTGTTGCCACCAATTTTTGCCTGGCGAGAGTTATCTGCTAGTGGTGCTCATAGAGTATTCTTTGTTCTTATTTTAAGTCTTGAGATACCATCAATTTCATGTTGTCATAAACTTGGGCTATCATAATACTAGGTGGTTTGCAAGTTGGAGGTGGAATAAATTTGGAGAATGCAATGTCTTACCTTAATGAAGGGGCAAGTCACGTGATTGTAACTTCTGTACGTGTTCATGCTCTATTTTTGTGTAAATAATGCCATTATCTTTTTTCTTCACGCCGTGACTCCTTTATGCCTCTGTTTGTTAAATGTATATTAGCTTATAGTGTAAGATTGTTGCCTGACCTGCATCATATTTCCACTTCACATCCATCTCTTCTTTGTAAAATATGTAAAAACTTAATTTTTTCGATATTGATATTGTTGTTTTCCCAAAGCTAAATAATGCTGGAGCAAGGCTACTATAAATCATATCGATAATCACTTATCCACAACTGCTGCCAATTATCTATTGCCACATTTTGGCTACTCATTTATTGCCAATGTGATTGCTTCGTGGGTGCCTGTTTTTCTTGATGGCAAGGACTCTCTGAGAGCCTCAAGGGCTAGTATTAGTTAAAACACGTTCTTTGAAGTTGGAAAGGATTTGTTAATTTCTGTTTGGAATCAGCTGGTTGCCACCTGCTGCTCAGAGCCTGGAATTCTTTACCATCTGCTTGAGTTGCTAATCAGTTTTTTGTACATGACTCACCAGTTGAATATCTGCAACTTATGTATTTGAGTCTTTCATGCAGTATGTGTTTAGTGATGGCAAAATGAACATTGAAAGGCTGACACAACTTGTTGAGCTTGTTGGGAAACAAAGGCTTGTTTTGGACCTTAGTTGCCGAAAAAAGGTACCGAATTCATCTTGTATTCAAAGTTTGAAGTATGTTAATGAGCTGAACATTAGTGCTATTTTTCAATTCTGCCTTCTTGTGGTCACCTTTTGAATCTTGTAAGCAACCTACCTGAAATGTTTTCTAGAATTAACATGGTTTGTTGACCATCTTCATCCAAACATAGTGCATTGCCTTACCTAAATGAAACAATTACAGTGAACACATGCTGATCTAAGCCCACTGCATAAATAGTAAGCGTGAGAACGGATCATAACCATTTCTCCGATGGCCACTTTTGTTTTACTGACAGCTCTTTTTATCTTCGGTTTATCTTACCAAAATGTTTCTGGTTAGGATGGCAGATATGCCATTGTGACTGACAGATGGCAGAAATTCAGCGATGTCTTTGTGGATGGGCCTACATTAGAACGCCTTGCTGCCTATGCTGATGAGTTTTTGGTTCATGGAGTTGATGTGGAGGGCAAAAGGTGAACCATGTTTTTGTAGTAATTAAACCGTTGTTTATTGATGTGATGTAGACATGTAGTATAGCCACCCTTGATAGGAATTAGGATATAATTATCTTGTCGTTTTAACTTCCGGTATTTCTATTATCTATATGATGGTGCGTTTGCCACAGTTTTTCTTGAGTTTCAGAACTGATTTTATCTGCACAGATCTTTGTGTGCGTGTGTGTGCATTTGAGCGACACATCGAACATGTAAGCTATGGTTTGTGTGGTTGATTTTACCCAGTGGTACATATATGGGATTTCTCTGAGAGAAAAGTCATCCTTTTTTCATTGATATTCCTCCAAGATACTGAACAATATTATTCAGCAAAAACTTAAACTCCATTGCAGTACATAGACCATCCCATCCTATTCAGCATCTCACAACCAAGCACACTGTTATTTGCAGGCAGGAATGTTTTGTACTTCTATGTGGGTTTATTTATGCTTTCCCTTTGTTTTTAAGTTTATGAGTTACTACTTAGTACTTACTAGTGACTCTTCAGTAGTGCACTTTCTGTTCGTTGACGCTTAATGATTTAGTTTAATCTCACCGAAACCAGATATCAGCCATGATCTCTTCTTGTTGGTTGTCCTGCTCTGGCAGCGTAAATTTTTCTTTGAGCATAGTTACTTAGTCTAATTTAAGCTATTACATGAATTGCAGGTTAGGAATTGATGAGGAACTTGTGTCACTATTGGGACAGTATTCACCTGTAAGTACAGTTCTATACTGATGCATTAGTTTAGTTTCGTGTTCCGTTTTTTCACTATTTTCTTTTTTTAATCTTTAATCATTTGTTTTCTCATTGTGACGGCACCTTGTAGTTTTTATCTAATTGCTGTACCATTAAGAAATCAATCAAATGATGTGTAGCAAGATGATTAAAACATTTTATACTAGTTGCTCAACCATTTTTCTGTTTTGATTTTACCAAACTTGAATGCATTAGAACTGAAATTTAACGAATTATATATTTAGGTGAAATAGAAGGAATCTGAGGCGCTCGTTCATGTTCAGTTTTGTTAGAGTAGCTGTATGTTATGCGAAAATGCGCTTTGGCTCTCGGGAGCCACTGCTCTCTTTATCCCATCCCTCCGTCTTTCCTGGATAGCCATCCCACAGCCCTGACTCCTTCGTATTTATCTTGTATAATTTATCGTATATGTGCACTGTTTTGTGTCAGCACCATTTAAAGCTGGGTCAGTACTTCGCACGTTACCTCTGCATGTCTCCCGTTGTCAACACTCTGCACGTTAGCTTTGCATGTGTCTGTCTCATTAACTCACAAGCTTGGACTTGTTTGGATGTGGCAGGCAACAGTGAGTATTAGTTTGCATGCACCGCACTTGAACATTGCTATTAATAACGAATCCACAAACTAAAGCATGGGTATTACTGTACCATTAATATTACCACCGTTGTTTGCAATATTCTAGAAAATTAAGCAACGATTGACGGAATTTAGAACTCAACTATCAGGGTTTGAAATTTTGGTACGAGAAAATTTTCAAGACTCACCAAAAACTTCAAATTTCGGTTATCACCGAAATCTCTGAAAGTTTGGAAATCTCGAAACTATTTCATAATTTTGTCTAAACATGTTAAGTTTAAAAGAGTTTGATTAAATATGAGTGTTGTAAAAAATCGACCAAAATATGCGAGGCAAATATATTGCCTTCGCAACCGAAATTACAACAAATTCGTCGGAAATTACAACAATTTTCGTTAAAAAAAATTAACCATATTGATTCGAGAAAAAAATCATTAAAAGTGCTAATACAACATTAATACAGCATGAAAAGTGGTGCTAATACAATATTAATCATGTAATTAAAAATCATTAGAAGTGCTAATACATCATTAATACAATGCATGTTATTTCGATCCATCTCATATTTTGATCAACTCGACCATTTTTGGTTATTGTTTGACAAAATTCATGAAATATTTTTAAAAAAATATAGAAACTCATTGGTTGGAAATTGTTAGAAAAAATGGATGATTCGTTCAAATGTTAGACACAAACTTAGCTTCAAGAAAGTTCCAATTTTCATAGAAATATAAATTGAATTAGATTTTTTATTTTTATATAAAAAGTCATCGCACGGTGAACATGATTATTAATCCCGCAAATACAATTGAATCGGTTACAAACCCTTTACCTACCATTAGTAGTGCTAATACAATATTTATACACTGCATATTTGGTCATATTTTGTGAATCGGTTACTCGACCATTTTTTGTGATTGTTTGACAAAATTCTGAAAATATTTTTTGTAAAAATAAAGAAATTTATTGGTTTGGAAATTGTTAAAAAAATATGAGTCGTCCAAATGTTAAGAAAAAATTTAACTTCAAAAAAGTTATGATTTTCATAGAAAGGGTGTGGCACACAGATCTTTTTTCGAAGTCCCAGTGTACACTTTTTGAATAGTGAACATTTTTTAATCTCTCGTGAACATTTTATTGAATCATTCAATGTTTTTTTTTCAAAATTCACTAAATGTTTTTAAAATCTTTAAATATGTTTTTTATTTCTAAACACATGAACATTTTTTGATCCCATGAAATTTCTTTTAAACCTGCGAATGTACTTCTTTTTCAAACGGTGCAAATATTGGTTGTAAACCATAAATATCTTTTGCAATATTTACGAACATTTTTATAATATTGTCACAGTGACGTACCGAGTATAATACTTTTTTTATAAGTAGTAATATGGTTGGGACAGAATTATAGATGTTCGGCGACTACGTAAATTCCAGTTACATGTACCGTTTTTCCTAAAAACATTCAATCAATTTATTTATTTTGGTCCTTGACAAAAATTAAGCACTTATTAAGCCTAGCTTGGACTAAAAACTGTCAAATGATTTGATACTCGAAGGAGAGAGCAGACCAGTGCACATGGTATCCCTGCAAAGCACAGTGCACATCTGAGTATCTGACAATTTCCTATTTTCTCTTCACACCAACAAGGCAACAACCGGCTCCGGCCCAACGCGCGGAAGTCAAAGCCGAAGCAGCAAGTCTTTGCCGGGTCACCAGCGACACGTCAAGCTCGCGTGAAGCCCACCCACGTAGGAGTTAATCCGGAGTGGACCCCATCCACGTGCACATCAGTTCCTTTCTTCTTCCTCGTTTCTTCTCAATCTTATCCTCTTTTCTCGGCGCATCGGCGGAGGGGAGTTGCGGCAGGGCGCCGCGATAGGGCGGTTCGGCCGGCGGTTTCGGCCGGTGCCGGTGGCGGCGGGATCTTGACAGTGGTGAATATGGCGCTCTCTTCTTACCCTTCCTCTAGGGCGGTACGGCGGCGGTGCTCTTTGCTCCGCCAAACTCTCCGGCGATGGCTGCGAAGTTTATTCTTTCAGGCGGTGCGCGCGGCTGCGGCTTTGGCTTTGGGAGCCGAGGAGGATGGCGCGGCTCTACCGCGAGCGCCTCGTGAGGCAACTGCGAGCACGCTGCCGGCCGCGTCGTGCACGTCGCGCGCCTGCGAGGGAAGCCTGGAGGACGCCCCCGGCGCGGACAAGGACTCAAGGATGACGAGGATTTAGGCGGTGCCGGGCTGCCGGCGGCATCCAATTTCACTTTCAGCGAGGGTGCGGGTCAGCAATCGATTAGGGGAGATAGCAGGAACAGATAAGCGATGAGAAAAGCTTGATAAGAAGACCAAAGCGGCACAGCAGACAAGTCAGATGGGCCGGGGCCCGGGGGTAGTCTGCGCGTACGCCACGCATCATCAGGTCGGCGTCAGACCTGACAGAATTTGATAGTTATTGCACGCACTACCAACCCCGTATTCAGCCTCGTCTACTCCCGTATCTCTATTTCTTCCTTTTTGGCCCACACTTTCTCTTTCCCCGCACAGATCACAACGACCAGACGGACGGATCTGATACCGAGAGCCGATGCGCTCGGGAGCCAAAACTCCGCTTTGTATGTTATGTGTACTCAAAACAACCGTGTACATTGTTTTGGAGAGCAAACGATGTGTAGCAAGTTGAGATCCCGCCGCCGCTCAGCGGCCTCCTCCCCCTCCCCCCCCCCCCCGTGTCGCACCCAGGCGACACCGGGGGGCCCCTTCCTCGCGCCAGCAGTCTCCCCCGCGCCTCTCCCCGCCGCTGCCGCCGCCGGCCTCTGTGCCGCGGCGGTGGCGGCCTCCCCGCTGCCACACAACTGGCGGCGGGGGTGTGCTCTCTCTGCTGGTCTCTGCCTGCGGAAGGTCGATGCGGCTGGGGCGCTGTCGGCCGGCTCGTCGGCGAGAGGACGCCGGCACGGAGGCCGGTGGTGCTCAGGGCGGCGGCCCTGGAGCCCGGCCGTGGCGGTGCTCGTCTCCGCCCGGCTGGGGGTAGTGGGCAGTCTGATTCGGCCGTGGGGGCGGCGATGAGGGCTGGCCGGCGGCGGGTATCCCGGGGCTGCACTTCAAGCTGCGACAAGGTTTGTCCCTGTTTCGGCTCTGTGCTGCGCCGGCTTGCTCGGCCTGGAGGTGTGGCGCTGTCTCCGGCAGGGACTGGTGGTTCGGCGGGCTTCGGCGCGCGTGGCGGTGGCTTGTTGGCGGCTGTTTCAGGTGGTAGGTGGCGGAGAACATCCGGGAGAAATCCTTGCTCTGGTTTGGCCGGAGCCGGCAATGGTGACGCCCGCGGGTGTCACGGACTTTCCTGGAAGCATTGTCGGGCGGTGTGCTCTCCCCTCCCCTGCGGCTTGACTCCGGAGGGAAACCTTAGATCCGGGATCGGACGATGGAGGCGCTTCTGCGTCTCTTACCTTCTTGGGGGCATCGTCTCGGAGTCGCCTACGGCCAGGGGTTCGGTGAAGGGGGCGTGGTGCTGGGCAGCGGCGCGAGGTCCAAGGGTGAAGTTTGGCAAAGATGACGCCTCGAGCTGAGGTCGGGTCGCGGCTGTTCTTCGGTAGTCGGTTTTCCCGGCGTGTCCGATGGGTTTTCTGCTTCACTGTGTTGCTGTGGAGTCGGAGCTGCGGTGGAGCGTGTCCAGGCGGCAACGATGACCGGCCGCCGGTGGTCTTGGTGGAGTGCTCGGTCGGCGCAAGAACAACATATTTCCCTTTTGAAGCTCGTTGTCTGAGTTGGAGCTGTCTCTCCTTGGCGCGTGTGGCCAATTGGTGGCATAGGCCGGCATGGGCTCGGCGCCATCTGTGAGGCTCTGTTTGGGAAGATGCTGGCGAAGTCGGAGTCGCTGGCTCGAGGAGGAGTGATGACGATGACGCTCGGTGGCAACCTCGACGAGGGTCTTCATGTGTGTCGGTGTTTCGTGTGGGTAGCCAGGTTGGCTGTGGTGGTGTGCCTAATGTGGTCGTATGACGGCATTGGTGCATTTGTACGGGTTTTCGGCCGGTTCCCCTGCAAATGAACCGGTCAATTCTCTTCTGCTTTTTTAAATAAAATGAGGCAAATTGCCCGTTTTGTTCAAAAAAAAACACTTAATACAAGTTGCTCAACCATCTTTCCATCCTTGATTTTATTGAACTTGAATGCGTTTAGAAATGAAACGCGATCAATTATATTTCATTGCAGATGTGTTCAATTTTATGTTTTAGAGTCCCTTTTTGTTTATGTGTACTCAACATGGGCCTCTAATATATATATCTTTGGCTCTGTAGATCCCTACAACATACGCTGGGGGAGTGTCAACGATGGACGACTTGGAGAGGATAAAGCAAGCAGGCAAAAGCCGAGTCGATGTTACTGTCGGGAGTGCCCTAGACATATTCGGGGGAGATTTGCCCTATAACAGCGTTGTCAGTTGGCACAAGGAGCAAAACATGGTTAGCCAACGGTGAAGAAATCATTTTTTTTAATATAGAGAGAGCATGATCGAGGCTCAGCTCATTTGTGATCCGCACCTTGACCATTGCTGTCTGGTCGTGGTTGTATGGCTTGTTTGGGAACAACATGGTAGCCGAACAGTCTTGTGTGACGTGTCGAAGCTGAAGCAGCTTGACCAGGCGTCAATTCAGTATCGTAGAGGATTAAGGGCTAGTGAAGCAGCTTGACCAGGTCCACTCGGAATTAAGACACTAGTGCATTCTGTTGTGTTGTAATGATGAATAAACAGAAGTTTGAACTGCGGAGGTGTACTAGCTGCCAGTGGCATGTGGTCATAGCTGAATCTATCAAACTGCCTCTTGTTGTGAGAGAGACCTGTTACTGCAGCGGAGTGAGTCCAAGACTCCTTTCGCAACAACCGGCAGGTAAAATTGATCCGAGACCGACAGTGGTGGCAAGAAGCCAAAAGGGTAGGAGACTGGAGGTTTCAGGAAAAAGAAAGGCAGGAAACTCCGAGAAAACTGTCGCCTTGTTGACTTGTTTTATGGTCAGATTGATTTTGGGAGGTATATATGTTCTTCACCTTAGGAACCGCATGACTCGTCAGAAATCTCGGTCGGAAAGCCAAACACACCCAACTGGCAATATTCTTCTTCTCCGTTCCTTATCCGTTCTTTTTACTGTTTGAGAGAGGCGACTCGTGCGACCCCGTTCCTCGCCGGCGAAACCGCCGCTCCCCTCTGCCTCCGGCTGCCGGTTGGGCGCTGTGAGGTGGAGGGGAGCTCCGGGCTTTCGTTGTGCGTGTATATAGTAGGTAGTTTTAGGTTAGGTTTTGGTATCCGGGCGACGGCATCGAAGACGGGGATGGTGGCGCCGCTGTTTCGGATTTTGTCCTCCCCCTTCTTTCCCCGTTCCGGCGGCGACGTCGGGGAGGTTGTGGAGGTGGTGTGGTGGGGTCCGGCGTCTCCGGCCGGCCGTGGTGGCGTGGGGAGATGCGGTCCTTTTTTGGAGCTTCGGCTTCAGATCTAGAGGCGTGCTGCTGATTTCGGCCCTCTGGCCGGCCGTGGAGGTGAGGGGAGGGCGTGGGCGGCTGCTCTGTGCTCTGGATTTGGAGGAAGCTCGGTGGATCGTGCGGGGTTCTTGTCGCCAGGGCTTACGAGCTGCTCCTGGTGCACGGCTGCGAAGAAGAGGTGGCCCGTCAAGCTCCTGTGGGTGGAGGTGATGGATGCTCTCGTGTCTTCGGCGACCTCGGCGATCTCCTTGGTAATAAAGCTCGTCTTTTTTCTGCTTCTTGTGCTCCTCTCTGGCTACCGTGGTGGAAGAAGGAGGAGGACGGAGGAGTGGTTGGGCCTGTGGCGGCAGCTACTGCTGATTTTGCTGTCCCCGGAGCTGTTCTTCTGCGGGTTTGCTTGCTGGGTTTGGCCGGCGACCCGACGGTCGGCATGGTTCGGAGCGTTGCTCCCGCCGATGCTTCTTCTCGTCGTCTGCAAGATCCAGGCGTCAGCGCTTGGTGGAAATTGCGGCGATCCTAACGAGGTTGAGTCCTCTATAGTTCCATGCCGGCGACTTAGCTGCTGCGGTTCTTCTTCATCTCCGGTGATGTGCTCGTGGAGTTGCAGGCAGCAGCGGATTGCTCTGTTCAATGTAGTTCTAGAGGACCTTGTTCTGTTCTTGTTCTTAGTTTCGGTCCTTGTAATTTGGGGACAGTTTGCCCCGTATCTGGATGTACATGTTTTGTATTGTGATCTTTGAGTAATATATCCAGGTATGTGCCCTTCAAAAAAAAAAAACTCGGTGGGACGACTGAAACGAACGAGGAAGCGGTGGCTGAAGAAGGAAATTAGAGGCGGTTCACATGTCAGGGTCTCTTTGAATTTTTCATAAAAAAATTGGAGGATTCTTTTCTAAGAAAACCTTTTGGATCAAATGAATAACACATCTAAAATTTGGACTGGATGTTACACACCCTAGGAATTTCAACATTCACTCTAACCTGTATTTTACACTCATGTGCGCAAGATCGAGACACTTTTCTTATGTTCCATCTAAATGACAATTCCTACGTTTCTCTCTTTTAATTTGCATCTGCGATCCTCTCAAACTCCTGCGTTTTGTAAACCCTGATCCTGTGATCCAAAGAAGCCCTCAGTTTGTGCGTCGTTCTGCCCATGGTAAAATCTCCACAGATGGTCCCGATCAACACATTCATTCGCTCGTTAAGCACGCGTGGAGGCAGCAAGCAATGAAGAATGTCTGGTGCTGCCCTGCCCGCATAAGTGTGCGGATGAGGGGTGGCGGGCCAGACGACATTTACCTTATAAATGTTCACCACAACCATGGAGGGTCCTCAGCCCGATTACTGTGCTTAGGCAGCTTATCCTGGCCGTCCATCCGCACCGTCCAATCATCCCTGGCCGTTGGATCGTGGTTTTTTCCGTTTTGCACTCGCTGCCACACCCGGCAGGTCGATGACATGTGGGGTCTTCACCGGGTCGGGCCCACGCGCAGCACGTCGCCCGCGTCGCCCTCTCTTTTCCCCGCGCGAGACATCCCGCAGCCCCGCAGTGAAACTTGACGAGCGGTCGCGAGAGACAAGACCAGCGCCCGCGGGGAAACCCTAGAAGCCAATCCCTGCGCGTCTCTCCTCCCCCAATCCCCTCTCGCGTCTTCTCCTCGACCTCGTCGTGTCGCTCCGCCGCCGCCGCTGCTGTAGCCCTCGGCTTCGTCCTCCCAGCCCCTCTCTCGCCTCTACCATGCCTTCTGGACGGAGCCAGAAGCGACCCGGACGGCGGCGGCCACGGGCGCTCGGCTCGACGGCGCCTCGGACGGCAGGCGACCTGGCGGCGAGGAAGACGGCGGGGTCGTGGGAGGAGAAGAAACACGGCGGCCTGGCGTCTCTTTCCCCCAACCTCTCGCCCAGTCCGTCCCATCCTTTCTTCCCCCGATCCGCCGCCCTCTCCTCTCCCCCGCTCCAACTCCAAGCAGGCGGGTCGAGAGGAGGCGGGATGAGGCAGCACGACGCCGGAGCTCGAAGCAGGAGGCGGGTGGACCACGGACGGGAGTAGCTCCTTGCCTCGGCCTGGATCCACGTTGGGGAGGAGCCGCATGTGGGCACAGCAGCCCGGGGATGTGGTCAGCACCATGGTCGCTGCTTGTGATAGTGGCCGGGCGATGCAGATGACGCCGAGGTGAGCCTTCTCGCAATCCTTCTTTCGTTCATCACCTCCGCTTCTGATTTCTCCTTCTGTTTCTTGATCTCTCTCATGTGTATTCTGGTTCTGCCTCCTTCTTTTCTCCCACAAGAATCACAGAAGAAGGGTGCTCCGTGCGGGTCATGGCCCTAAACTAGCCTCCTCTGGCAAAGCACAGCATGCGTTCTCCCTCCTCCAGCTCCAGTATGTTTCCATTATCTTGAATTAAATTTTATTTTGAATCTAGGGTTTCTATGCTACTATATAGGAATTTGATTTGATGTAAATAATTTTATGTTAAATAACGCAGGGAGGAGTGCATACCTGAAGCATCTTGATAAGCTGTATAAGAAGCATGATATTGCCTGGTTTAGTCCAGTGGAGCTTTTTAAGATGCGCTTTTGTGCCTGAACTGTTAAAGAGGATGTCCAGCAGCGAGGTACATATATATGTGTTCTCCCACATTTTTCTCTCTGGTCCCATGACTACATCTGTTCATGGTGGGAGTGGATTCAGCCCACCTTATTGTGGAATCATTCAAACGTATGTTGATATTCATATCTGATAAGCCGCAGTAATTATTATTCTGTCAGATTAAGAGCAAAACAGATAATGTGCAATGACGTGGGTCTCCTCGGCCAGAGCTGGGCATTTTGTTGGCAATTTCGTCGTCTCCAACCTGTCCAACGGTTTGTCGGCGACAGCGACAGGGCGAGATCGACGAGGTATGCATATAATTCAATATTTTCTTGCTTGATTTTAGGTTTGTGTAAATTCCCTGTTCTTTATTACTGATTCCATGGAATTGCTTCAGGCCAACAGCTAGAGAAGACCCTCACGACTCCGCGAAACGGCGCCGCGTCTTGGCCTCCTTGGCCTGGGCGTCCCGTTTGGCAATTTCGTCATCTCCAACCTGTGGAAAGGTGTGTTCGGTTCTTTCCATTTATCCTGGGCGGCTGGGCGTCCTTTTTTCATTTTAGTGCAGCATGCCATAGTGTGAATGTGTGATATTGAAGTTTTATCTTTCAGTTGGGACTCTGGTAGTTGCCGGAAGCATCTTATTAGTATGGTGACGGTACTCAGTTAATAATCCTGTCGTCTTTAACAGGGCATCAGGAAAATTTGCTCTGAGCTATTGGAGTTGAAGGATCTATTGAGAACATGTGCGAGAATGTGTGGTCGAAATATCATGCTTTCCTCAGGTAATGCTGGTTGTTTTTTCTGTTATAAAACTAACGAGAATATTATCTCTGTGACTTTGAATGCTGCTCATTATATTGTCGTTTACAGTTTCATCTTGTTTGCTATCAGCTCTTCATGGGTTAGTGGCTACTGGATGTGGCCGTGGACGTGCTTCTTCGGTGCCATGTCTGTCCGCGTCTGCTGATGAGGTTGAGCATGGCTACTTTCGCTTTGCGAAGGACATGAGAAACTGAAGCAGAGGGCACAAGAAAAAAAGGTGCCAGGAATTGGGTTTAGTCTACAAACTATTCTTGTCATTACTTCCGGTCTCTTGGTCTGATCTGGTTTCCTTTTGATTTTCTTCATGACATGTTCAGCGGTGAGAACGCCGAGGAGATGACCAAAGTGGAGGCCTGAACCTGCCCAAATGAATAATGTTTACTCACGCATAAGCCAATTACCTAATGGGAAGTAGATGTATGCAGGCATGTGATTCAGTGTCTCACAGCTTGGGTAGATTAATTATTCTCTCTTGTTCATGGTATGGTTGATTGAATTTACCGAAATTGCTTCATGGATACAGAATTTACAAAAAAAAACTTGTTGAGTGAATTAGACTTCATTGTGGTTGTAGTTCATGTAGGTAAACAAAATTATGGTTGTTCCTCTACATGCTTTAGTGGTTTAGGGCTAGCTTCGTAGAAGGAACAAAATAATATGGTGATGTTTTTTCTGACAGAGTATTAGATTAAAATTGAACTTGTGTTTGGTGTTCCTGTGAGTAAATAAATTAATCTTCTCCTCTACATGCTTTAGTGGTTCAGGGTTTGGGTGGTACCGAGACTGATTTATAGTTGGAGATATTCTGCTCATGTTAATATTAATTTTAGTTTATGATTTGACCGTTGCCAATATTTGCTATATGAGGGCATAGTATGTCGTAATTGGGCATTTGATCATTGCCAATTTCTGCGATTTTGCAGGGGCGGGTGAGGATGCAATATCCAGTTCTGTAGATTGTTAATCATAGTGCTTTATTGAGATGTATGTTATTGTTTCTCTGTTAATGATCTCTTCACAAATAATTGGCAGTCCTTCCTAACCTGAGCCTCCAGATTATGATAGGTTGTTAATGGTGGCCAGGCCAAGTAGGAGACGTTTTGTTCTAAATTTCTGGGCAAATCGGACCATTACAGTAGTGAAACAAAGGGTCCAGATAAATGATGTACCAATTAGTCACTTGCCTGTCCAGTATTTCGTGTTAGTATAATTAGGTATTGTAGATGGATTCTTCTCGATTTGAGATGTTAATTTATTGTTTTTTTTTCTCTTTTGATTATCCCAGGATGTGATTCCTTCCTGCTGATATGACTGGCAACACTGACTACGGGTTTTCCCACCACATGTTTGTTGTAATGCTTGACTCAAAGTGAGATTTCTAAAGCATGGCTTGTGTCTCTTCAAGCTTGTTTACTTCTTTTTCTCATTAAATAGTCTCTGATTGAGGAGAAAATGTTCTTAGGTCAGTATAATTAAGTATTTTTTGGCACTTCCAGGCTTTTAAAAGAGAAGATGGAGCATGAAAAGAAGGGTGATGGTGATACACTCTTGGTAAAGAAGAGTGATACATTGTTCGTGGAGCTTTGGCGCAATCCCATAACTCTCAGGTCTTTCTTACTGCCAGCTCATTTTTTTTTAAATGTGGCACATTACAGGGATTTGTAGCAACAACGACGAAGCAGCCTGTAGGTAATTTCTCATGTTCTCTGCCCATTTTTGTGACATGTTTCCTTTCCTTTTTGTTTTCCAGATCATTGTGAGGATAGTGTCGTGTGAGCAGCAACAACGACGAAGCAGCCTGTAGGTAATTTCTCATGTTCTCTGCCCATTTTTGTGACATGTTTCCTTTCCTTTTTGTTTTCCAGATCATTGTGAGGTGTAGTGTAATATGATAATTTTGTGTGTCTATAGCAAGGATAATATATTAAGCTTGAAACTGATCCTTTAGACTATTGTTCGTGTTTCCTGCTTCTTTCATTAGTATCATCCTCCTGGAACTGTTATGTACCTGTCCCTGACAAAACAAAACTGGTCCAGAATTATGTGGTTTACAATATCTCAAAACCTTTTTGGAATTGATCTATTGTGACCAGCAAAGATCTTGATATGCTGCTTAAAAGTAAATTTGTTTTGAGTTATCTATTTTCTGTTCTATACTTTGTAGGCAGTATATAGATGCTTAGTACTATATGTAAGTTAGTTTTGAGTTATCTATTTTCAAGTCTATGCTTTGTAGGCCAGTATACATATGCTTAGTACTATATATAATCATAGGAATGCGACCGCGCCTAAATTTGGAAGAGCCACCATGGATTCGCTGTGGCATCGACGCGTCATCTCAAGGTGTGGAAGTTGTTCGTACCTTGCCTTCCACCCCCAGCCTTGAACATCTCTCCTCCATCCCTGATATGCAACACCTATTTTTTGCTCCCCTACTGTGAGATTGCAGGTAACTAAAATTTCTTTGATTGTTTTCCTATTTCCTTGCTGCTGCGCAGTAGTAACAATGCAATTTCAGTCTTACCTATTTCAGTTTGGTTTGGACTATATATTATGTGATTTATGAACTGACCAGGTTTATGATGTTCTATGTTCAGTGAGAAGCTTTCCGTAGGTTTTAATTGCTGCTTGGTGTATAGATAACACCTTTCTGAATTATAGATTATTTTGCTTGTTTTTTCCCAGCCTGTACAGATATGATTCTGATTACACATTTGTAAGTTGTCTTTACTCAGGGAGATGCTGATCTTGTAATGGTTGTTTGCTTTGCAGAATAACTGATTTGATGATGCGTTCTTGGGTTCATTAGGAGGGCTACCTTTAAACTCGTGTTTGTGGAGTTTGCAGGTTATCACATCCCTTTCAAATTTACCCCTGTTTTTCCGTGGCATCTTCTCTTGCTTATTGAGCTTTTAGCAGATGTAAAGTGGCTGTACATATTTCTTCTGTAATGGCTGTTTCAGATTGTTTTCGGGCCAGAATGTATTGCTATAACCTAAGATTTGTGTATGGTCTAAATTTTCTAAAGAAAGTTATGTAATATTTTACTTAGGTTCATTCAAATATCTGGAATTGACATTAGTTTTGTACCTCTTCTAATGCCTTTTATTGTTCATATTGCCTGAGAATTGCAGTAGCTTTGCCCATGGCTGAATTTTGGTCGCTCCTTTTTAGCTTCGACTTTCTATATCCTGTCGTGTATATTTATATGCATCTGTTCTTTATTGTGTCTAACCCCTTCGTGAAGATATATTGATTCAGTTCTCTAGAATTTATATTTGGATTGGACGATATCATATCTGGATTGTGGCCGAAGTATTTAGGTTGAAGCGTATGTTGTTTCAGCATTTGAGTTGAGATCATTTGCAATAATGAGAGCAGTGGATATTACTCTGTTTTGTTCATACCACCCTGGTTGGCAATGTTACTTATCTGCTGGCTTGATTTGCTGGATTTTGTAGGACCTTGAGAACATCACATAGACTCTGTTTTAACTTGAGCCTCTATGACGTTTCTGCAATGGAATTGGCTCTAGCTCTTCAATAGCTGGTGCGTGAGAAGCTCCACAACCAACCTAGACACTGTAAGTTGATCCTTTGTGCCTTTATACAACAAGTTATTGTACAGTTCTGAGTTTTATTATTGCCTTAGATAGAGCCAAAAATTTGACATTCTTTTCTCAGGTTTGTACTTGATCTACTGTTGCCTGGGTTGTTTTCGAAGTTCTTCCTGGGCCTCTGTGATTTTACTGACTGCTTGAGTTGTTTTCTAAAAATTCCATTTTTCATTGTAGATGTATGGTATGCTTCGTGCTCATTTTGTGAGCGCCACCTTCTTAGAAGGAACAAAATAATATGGTGATATTTTTTTGACAGAGTATTAGATTAAATTAGACTTACCTTCTGTTTGGCGTTCATGTGGGTAAATAAATTTATGGTTGTCCCTGTAAATATTTAATGCCTTAGGTCTAGCTTGCTAGGGAAGGAAAAAAATAATATTGTTTATTTGTTCATGAGCAGATTCAGTTGTCAAACGAATGACCATTTGCGCCCTGGAAGTGGCTACCATTTATTGTTAGACTTCCTTGTGGTGTTTATGTCGGTAATCAAATATATGGTTAGTCAAGAGTTGCTATATATAATTAGTGCCTCAACGCTTCTTAATATATGTATATGCAGTCTAAAATTGTCATGAAGAGTCTTCCACCAAGAGATTTATCTATTTGCCTGGTCTTATAGATCAATTACTTCTAAAGTGGTCTTTCTCATTATAGGGTTCTTGTACTTATAAGTACAGTTTCATATAGAGCAATGATTCTTGGAGTACAATTTCATATACAGTAATTCATATACAAAAACTCATGTACAACAATTCATATACAACAATGATTCATGTACCTTCTTCAAAGAGGAACTCCGGGTGTTGAAGGCAGGGGAGCAGCAGAAGCACGAGCTCCCCTGGTGGCAGAGGAGAAGCAGCACGAGTGCGAGCGTGGGCGACACTTGGGTGGTGGCGCTACCGTATTTTGGTCACCGGAGGAGCTACGGTGACGAGCTCCAGCAGCGGCGAGCGGCGGACCGGACAAAGGTGCCAAACTGAACCTTTGTACGATTTCAATAAAAATAACAAGCTCTTCAGTTTGAATATCCTCAGTTTCGACACTGCCCAGACTGGCAGTGCATCCAGCCTGTTTTTACAGTTCCTGCAAGTCTTCATCTTCTTGCTCCTGAAAGTGCATTTTTCTTATTGGTGCAAGTGCAAAAAATTATTGTAAAGATGCAACTTGTTTTCTTATTCATTCACCAGTACAATGCATCCCAGATTTGCATGCAAGAATATTCATGAATTATTCATTGTATGAGTACAATGCAGTCATTTGCATACTCTGTAAATTGCTCTGAAATCTTGTGAACTGTGGATCAAGCAGGTCCGTGGTGGGACTGGAGATCAAGCAGGTCCGCGGCGAGTATTCCTTCAAAGCTTTTACACGCCTTCACCACCAAACGTCAGAGATAGAGATAGAGCATGTCCGTGGCGGAGCTGGAGACCGAGCAGGGGAGAGAAGGAGGAAGCAGTAAGCTCCTGGGCGCCCCAGCAGGACGAGGAGGCAGGGGAGCTTCTTCATGGCTCTTTTGAGAGATGATGGTTGTCAGCTCCAGTCTGCCATCTCTGTAACCATTATGTTGAGGTAAAGATCAATTCTCCCTCGTGTGCATTAGCTCTTTTGAGAGATGATGGCTATTAGTTTGGCCCTATGAAGCACTGCATTGCATCTTCTCTTTATGCTTGGTGTCCTCTAATTCTTGATAGACTATTCAGACATCAACATTGATTGTAACACAGTTGGTTGTCTAACTCTCTTTTTAATTGTTTTGCAGCTTGGAGCTGATGCGAGATGATTTAGCCCAGGACATTGTCCACTACTCCTTCTTATTCCAGTCTTAAATTTTTCCTTTGTGCTGAAGCTGCAGAGTCATATTGTGCACTTGGTATCCAATCACCTACTTTATAGTGATTTTTTATATCTGTTGCTAAGAGAGCCTAAGACGTATATCTGCTCGAATGTTCTTTTCAATTTTGATATATTATTTCTTACGTGCAGCTATAATAACTGATCTAAAAGTACTATGTATAACGGTAAACTTCTGGTTGCAAATAACTCTCAGTCTAAATTAGGATCTTACGCCATTGTTTAGCATGTGTATTCTGCCTATTTTCTTCTCTTTATGTGACAAACTTATTTTGAGAATTTTAAAATTAAAATAAAGGTTCTCACAAATAAAGCTTATGGCTGAAATACAGTCTTGGTTGCGGCATTTGCTACGGTGCAACCTGTCATATCATATAGGAAAATGTCCACTCTATGTATTACTAATTCAAGATGATACTTCAAAGTGTTCAAATAATTTGAAGGCATCCCAACAAGGAAATATAGCCATACGAATTTAAAACAAAAACAACACTATATTTAAAATTTATAAAACTTAAGCCTGCATTACAGTTTTGATTTTGGCACCTGCGCCAGGGGCGCAACCGGTCATCTAGTTACCATAAAGAAGATGCACTAAACAAGAGCAAATCGCCTCCGCACCACACCTCCACTGCCACTTTAACCGTTGCCTCCTGCCCACCACACCAGCTGCCATTCCTTTGCTAGCAGCCATTTCAAGGTGCGCTTGCTAGCAGACTCCCGGCGATCAGGTGATGTTTACTCTTTAACCGGCTGCGTGCCGATTCCACGCCAAGATCCCGGGGACATTGTCTTCCCTATTCGAACTGAACCACTGTTTTTGTACAACATGATGCGGCATTTTACCTAGCACCTGGCTATAATTATAAAGATTCACAAATACAGCGGAGGAAAACAAACAAAACTATACGTGCAAGGGATCAAGTGGGCCACGCTATCCAAGGCAAGATTGGGATACCTTTTAGCTCACTTATCTTCACTTCCAATTTCAGTACTACCTCCGATCCTAAAAAAGTTTTGGAAGTTATACCTAGAAATTGTACTGATCGGTTCGTTACCAGCGACACATTTTCTAGATCGGAGGGAGTAGGAGAAAAACAGTCCTTTGAAGAAGGATATCGAGAAAAATCCTAATATGCTCCATCGAACCTTCAGAATTACCACCTGCCCCCTCTTAAGTAGGGATGGTAATGTGTACCATTTACTCGCGTACCCTGCGGGTAAAAACTCTATTAGGGCAAGGATTTGGGACAAAAAGATACCCACAAGAATATAAATAGTGAAATCTCGTATCCATCGGGCATAGGGGGTACATGCATGAGATTGCATAACCCATCCCCATGTGCCCTTATACCCGTGTGAACTCTGTCAACTTTGTCACGAGTGTATGAAATTAAAGTGTGTATGACTGTTGTTGTTTATAACTATGTGTTATTGTTTATCATTATGGCGTGTTGTTGCTTATGAGCAAGTGTTACTGTTTAGAGAATGTGATGCTGTTTACAATATGTTGTTGTTTATAATATGCTAATCTTATAATTATTCTTGTATGTTTCTGTTTATAGCACCTTTTTCCTCAATCTGTTGTGTTGCAAACACTGAGGGTATGGGTACAGATGACGGGCAAGAATGAGGAGACGGGTAAGGGTATGGGGTGACTCCACCCGCACCCGTCCCCATAGGTGCCATCTCTACTCTTGAGGAGATTTCCATCATAACATGTCGAGAATGCAAGGGATAAGAGCATCTCAAGCAGATTCTGGATAAGCCCCTCGGCCCGGAAAACTCCGACCGATATAGGGGCTGGGCTGATTTTCTTGCCTAGTCGGATACCGGAAACTGGGCCGGCCCGGAAAATTATATCCGGGCCGCCGGATAAGCAGTGCCACGGTCTGTATTTAATCCGCTCGGAGGGTCCTTTCCGGTACCAAATCCGAAACCCTCCGCCGCTCTCAGTCTTCCGTCGCCGCAACCCTAGCGTAGCTCCGGCGAGCAATCCACCGAGCACTGTCGCTCCTCTCCCCTAATAACCTTCAGATCCATGGCGGGTAGCAGCCTGTGCAGCTCCGGCGGGCGCGGAGGAGGTGGAGGAGGCCGCGTGCCACCGAAAGACGACGCAGCAGCGCGGCTCCTACATGGCTCGCCGGTGGGCGGGGCTCCTCCCAGAGAGAGCGCACAACGCGGAGGTGGGCAGCTCCTCAGGTGGGTGGAGGAGGAAGGCGGGCCACTTGGACCTCCTCGTTGACGACGTGCTGCTGGCCTGGAAGCGCACCGACAACGCCGACGCTAAACTCGCGGTCGCAACGAAGGTGTGGGAGGCAGGTGCTCCTGGTGCCGCGGCTTGCCTGCAAGCGGCGGTGGACGAGCACAAGCTCGTTTGGGCGGTGCGCCACCTCGTCGAGAAGGAGGATCTCGACATCGACCCGTAGTTCGCCGCAGAGGAGCTCGTCGGGCAGAGGAGATCGCCGCGGCATCTACATCGGCAAGTAAATCACCGCCGCTTAGGGTTTCAATTTCTGTTCTAGTGTAGTTTATTTTCTGTTCTAATGTAATTTAATTTCAGTTTTAGTGTAGAGATGCTCTGAACTGCAGAAAAAAATCTACAAAGGCAATAGTGGAGCACACACCACTTCATTATTGATGGTCACCCCTAAGCTCAAATCAAATCTGGGGCTCCCTCCCTAAACTGCGAAGCTTAAGAGCATCTCCACTCGCGGCGCCCAAATGGGCGCCCAAAGGCCGTCCGGACAGGCCCTTTGGGCGCCGTCCGGACTACCTTGCCCATTTGGGCGCCGTCGATCCCCACTCGCGGCGCCCAAACTAAAAAAAATTAAATTTAAACTTCGACAAATTTCATTCAAATTTTAGGAAAGTTTACAGATTTGAATGAAATTTAAAAAAACTTAACCTAAATCTACTGGCGGCCCCGGTAGCGGCGCCTGAAGGCGTAGTAGGGTCCTCGTCTTCCTCCTCCTTCTTCACGCCGCTTGCTCCTGCGCCGTCGTCTTCCTTCTTGACGCGGCTAGGGCCGGCGTCGCCGTCGCCGGTGAGGTCGACGTACGGCACGCCAGTTTCAATGGCGTGCATGTACGCCGACCAGGCGCAGGCAGATGGCCCGTCCATGGGCGGCACGTCCTCCATGGACGCGGCCTCCGCGGCCCGCAGGAGCTCGTCGTCGTCCTGGGCCGCCTGCGCCGCCAGGAGCTCGGCGTAGAGCGTCGTCGGCTCCGCCTTCACCTTCATCGGCTCCGGCTTCGGCGAGAGCAGAATGCGGAGAGGGAGGAGGAGGAGCGCGATGAAGACGCTCGCGAGGACGACGCCCGCGACGACGACCCTGTCGAGCGCGAGGACGACGTGCGTGGTGCCCACACGTTGGCTGGCGGCGCCGGAGGCGGAGCGTGGGGCCACTCCAGCAGGGAGCCGCCGTTGGCGATGTGGTCCATGACGGCCTGGAGCGTGCGGCCGTGCACGCTCCAGAACGCCTCGCGCCCGACGACGTTCTTGTCCCTGGGCGCCAGTCCGGGGCCTTCCCACCGGTTCATCTCCTCCTCGAAGAGGCACTGGAACGCCTCCTCGTACCGGGCGGCGTTGCCCGGTCCTCCGGGTTCCAGCGCGGGTCATCGCGCATCTCCGGTCAGTTCGCGCCAGTAGTGCGCGATCTGGGCCGCGTGGAAGTCGCGTTTCGACCGCGTCAGCGGCCGCGGACGGAGATGGCGTAGCCGTGGCCAACACGCATGTCCGGCGGCACTGGGTAGCCGTTGTCGCGCAGCGCCTCGGACTGCTCCTTCAGCAGGTGCGCGGCGCGAAGCCGTTCGCCGCGGCGCCACCGGTACGCCTCCAGTTGCCGGCCATCTCTAGGGTTTGCGGTGGCGGCGAGTGTGGCGTGTGGGGAGAGAGGGGGAGCGGTGGCGGCGAGTGTGGCGAGTGAACGCGGAGGCGACGCCTTTTATTGCCGCCGGAGAGCGGTGGCATTAACGCTGCTCGCCTCGAAAAGGCGCATCGCATTCACTCCGGCGAGCAGAGGACGCGACGGCTCACTGGCCGCCGGCCGGCCGTGAAAACGAGGAGTCGCCACGCGGCACGCGCCTTTGACGATGCCTTTGACCACGGCAGGGCGTGGCCGTGTCACTGCCAGGCGTGGCCCGCGCGTCGGAGGCGTGCGTTTCCTTCCGTCCGGGGCCGCCCCAAGCCTCCCCAAGTTGAGGGCGTGGGCTGGGCGTGCCGGACACAAAACTGGGCCGCGCCGGACCGAATTCGCGTTTGGGCGCCGCGAGTGGGCGCGATTTTGTGTCCGGCACGCCCCAAAGGCGTTTGGGCGGCCGTTTGGGCGCCCCGACTGGAGATGCTCTAAGCATCAGCAACCTCCTCCTTGTTCCCACCCATCCCATGGCTGGAGTAAACACGAATAACAAGGATACAAGATAGTGTAACGGCCGGAGTGGCGTAGGGAGCTGGTCAAGGCGGCAAGCAGCTCGGTCCAACATCCAACCACCGCCGCCGCCATGGCTCCTACGCGTGCCGCCGTGGCGCTCCTCCTCGCCGCGGTCCTCTGCCTCGGCGGCCGCGCGTCGTCGGACTTCAACTACCCGGCGGCGTTCAACTTCGGCGACTCCAACTCCGACACGGGCGGCCGCATCGCCGCCGGCTTCGAGCCCATGCCCCCGCCCTACGGCTCCACCTTCTTCGGCGGCCCCTCCGGCCGCTTCTGCGACGGCCGCCTCATCCTCGACTTCCTCAGTGAGCGCCCCGTCTCAGCTTCCAGTTCATTCCTGATGCGTGTCTCCTTATTGCCATCTGAATCGCATCGCGCCACGAGAATCGCTACACAGACGGCGATGCCGCTTCCCCCCTGATTCCTGAATTGCACGAAAGGAATCGTTCTCTCTTCGCT
Source organism: Poa pratensis (assembly GCA_947311845.1). Lineage (NCBI taxonomy): Eukaryota > Viridiplantae > Streptophyta > Magnoliopsida > Poales > Poaceae > Poa > Poa pratensis. The sequence continues at coordinate 23,507,622 of CAMZMU010000038.1, forward strand.
AGTGCGTGATTTCGGTAGTAATGTTGCAACACGAAGAACAATCGGTGCACGGATGATATCGTTTGCCGTCGATCCTGTGTGCCCACTTGGTCCCGGCGGTGGTTGGAGAAAAGTGCCGGATAGGTCAAATGCCCCAGCCCCCGGGCGGTGGTTAGGAGTGGAGATTGACGCATCCCTGCAGCTGGTCCTTCGTACAATGGTAGTTCCATACACTGTCTTAACACCGTACTCGTGGGATTTGCGCTGGAAGCGAGGGGTCCAGTTCGTGCGATTCGTGCGAACAATCGGTGGTGTGGGATTAGGTCGGATCTGCGGGGAGAGCAACTGCTGCTTCTTGGTGGATTTCACCGCGATCGGGGAAATCGAGTTCTGCCGTTCATTCTTAACCTGTGGGGAGCTTTAATTTGTCCCTTTCCGGCTGCCTACCTTCCTGGCTGTAGCGACTGAAACGGTGAAACCTATCATGTGCCTTCATTTAACCAGTCTGAAAAGTCCAGTGCTTTGCAGCTGACTTTGATCGACTAAATCATTACGAGGCCATGTGATGATGGGAGTTTGGGGGAGAAACTTTTTAGAATAGTTTGGTGGAGTAGCTCAGAAGCAAACAAATGGCTAGCAGCCTAGCACAATTATCTTTGTACAAAAAAGCATTTTCCCAAAAATGTGTATATCAATAAGTTGGGCCATCTAGCTTGCTTATATTAGGAAGGCTTACTATGTTGTTATTTGTTAGAAATGCCTATCCCACTGAATGTTGATTTTGTTGATGTGACTGACAGGCTATTTATTCTCACTTTTATCAAAGAACAGAGTATAGTGGTCTGTAACCTGATATTTGTTTCTTGAACTTCTTGTAGTGGATGCGATGGATATGCCATTCCTCAATTCATACTTGGATGCTATTGGCGCACCTAACTTTCGGGCAGGTGTTAATTTTGCTCAAGCTGGCTGTTCGATTACTCCAGCAACTGCAACATCTGTCAGTCCTTTTTCCTTTGGTCTTCAGATTAAGCAATTCTTTGCATTCAAGAAAAAGTCACTAAGCTGTTCTAAAGGTATGACAGGCTAACAGGTTGCCTAGTATGCAACACCTTTGTATATTGTTGAGACAAAATAGAGATATCTTCTGCAGTATGCTAGAAGCATTTAATCTTTAACTCAACCATTGAGTGTAAACTAGGATGTGACTACCAGCTGTAGTAAAGACCTGTGCAAAAATCTAGACTCATGAAAGGTCTCAGCTAAACCCTTTTTTCTTTCCGAAAAGGAGGATAACCCCGCCTCTACATCGATTGATGCATATATCCATATTATTATTAAAATGAGCAAGTGGAGAAATGTTGACTGAATGTCGTGTTGTGAAAGACCAACCAAGTTTCTTTATTTCATGACAGTAAATTAGGCTGCAACAAGACCTAAAAGTCATAACACATTTTGAATTTTTGTTTGAGTGCTATTGTAAATTTATCACTTGATGTTGTACTGGGTCTAGGAATATGTTGTTTGAATGGTCTAACAAGCTCCGGTTGCGTTGATTTGGTTTTTAAGAGTATATATCAACTGAGGATGTAATAGTGATAAGCTTCTCAATACAACTGATAACCATCCATTGCTTTCGATTTCACCAACCCAGACGATGGAACTCTTCCCCTTCTAATAATTAAACTTAGTGACGATCCTGCTTTTTCATTATATTTTGCAGGAGATAGGTACAGGCATTATATTCCTCAGTTGGATTACTTTCAAAGGGACTCTACATGTTTGATATAGGTCAAAATGACCTTGCTGGTGCATTTTACTCAAAAACAGAGGACCAAGTCATTGCAGCTATTCCGACTATTTTGTTGGAATTTGAAAGTGGGCTCAAGGTTTGTAATTATACATTGTTTCATGATTCTTGAATTTTTAGGGCATGGTCTTGTCAGTTCATTATTCCTCCAGTGCATTTTGGTAATTACATTGTTAATAGAAGTAGTAATATACTGATGATAGTCAATATAGATCTCAAATTCTGTATAATGGATCTTGATATACTCTTCAACATATAGTTTTTGAGTAAGTGCTTCGCACATTAAGGGTTTATTTTGTTCATTTATAATTTTTTGACCTTACTGTGGTATGTGTTATTTCAGACACTATACGAGCAAGGTGCCAGGAAATTTTGGATTCACAACACAGGACCTCTTGGCTGCTTACCTCAAAACATAGATATTTGGGGCAAAGATCCATCACAATTGGATGAACTTCATTGTGTAGCAAAGCACAATCGTGCTGCAAAGATTTTCAACCTACAGCTGCATGCGCTTTGCACAAAGTTGAGAGGTCAATTAGCTGGAACTGATATCACTTACGTCGATATCTACTCCATCAAATACAGCCTGGTTGCCAATTACTCTCGATATGGTAAGCAAACTAGACTTTACAACATTCTCTAGTCATCGAGAGAAACAATGCATCAGGAAACATTTTGATTTGTCAGTATATGACGTTACTAGGAACAGATGATTGAAGAGCACTAATGATGCTTCAAATAGAAGACTTATGATGAAATATCACTATGATTCCTGAACAAAACCCCAGTAAAAGAGGGAGATATTAAGATGCTTTATTATTATTTTCTCATTGCTCACCCTGCCTTGTTTAGTTCTTTGACTTTGGTGTGCTGTGGATTTTAACATTTTGCTGTACTATTAGTGGTCATGCTTCCTCATCTTTGTAGCATTAATAACTTAAGTAAAGTTTTTAATTTCAACTTTGGAACTTTTACAGGGTTCGAGAGTCCCACCCAAGCTTGCTGTGGATATGGTGGGCCACCCCTGAACTATGATGGTAGAGTACCATGTGGACAGACGAAATCTGTGAATGGCAACCTTGTAACTGCAAAAGGATGCAGTGACAGTACTGAGTATGTCAACTGGGACGGAATACATTACACGGAAGCTGCAAATTTCCATGTTACATCACAGATTCTTACCGGGAAATACTCTGATCCTCCATTCGCTGACAAGATGCCGTTCCTTTTAAAACCGAGATTCTAATATGTGGGTATTTGTTTCCACTGAATCAGTAAGGCGATGTACTGTCTTACTCTTACCGACCACAAATGATGTATTTGCCACTTGTCAATATTCATATATAGCTTGTTTTTCAATTGTCCAAATCCTGTTGTGCCCTATTTGTGCAAAATTGCCCAAGATTTCATTGTAGCACGCAAGATTTGCAGGAGTGATTCACATTTTGCAAGCACTTAAAGTTACCGAGCAACTGAGGCAAGCACTTAAAATTTACCAAGGAACTGAGGCAAGAAAGTCGCATCCAAATTAATCACCCGTAATCACTGACATGTATGTCCAGTAGATCTACCGCAAGAATTACTTAAGTCCTGTTTCGGTGAGATTTTTTTTTCCAAATCATGTAAGAAAAATCCTGCAGAAAATGAACTGTTTCCTGTAAGAATTCGTGAGTTTCCAAACACTGACACTGACACTGCACACGCGCGCGTGCTTGTATTGATCCTCTCTCTGTTCGCCTTCTAAAACTCCAATAAACCGGGGGAATTGAAAATTTTACTGTACACTAGACGCCGCTCACTTCTTGGAGATGTAGGCGTAGTACTGCGCCATGGGCACGACGAAGGCAATGACGAGCAGGCCGCCGACGACGAGCGTGAACTGCCCGCGCTTGTCCTCCGTCTCCTGCTTGCTCTTGTAGTTGGACTCCCGCTTGTTCTCCTGGAACGTCGGCCCGCGGGGTCCTCCAGCCCGTCGATCGCCGCCACTAGCCGCTTCGCCGTCGAGTAGATCGCCTCGTTGTACTTCTCCTCCGTCGCCAGAACTGCGAGCATTAACGCTAGTGAGTTTTGCGTTCGCCGGCCGACGGAAGGGGAAGCTACTAACTATGTACCTGGAAGGTTCTCGGAGACGGTGGCGTCGAGAATGGCGTCGCCGACGGCCTTCACGAAGTTCGGGCCGCCGGTGATGGCGCCCTCCTTCTGGCTGGTGACGAGCACGACGATCCCCTTGTTGCTGCCGGTCTCCACCGTCGGGTACCACTTCTCCAGCACTTGGTCCGCGTACTCGAACGCGTCAGCCTTGCTCTGCAGACACACCACACATATCCATTGCAAAAGAGCGTGAGTGGTGATCAGAACAACACGGCCGTGCTGCGCGGCGGCGTCGACGTACGTACCGTGAGCTTGCGGACGGTGACGAAGTTGATCCGGATGTTCTTGCGGGCCTCGAGGTCGCGGGCGAGCCGCTTCACGTCGGACTTGGTCACGCGGCTCAGCACGCCGGCGTCGTCCACCACGTACGTGTCGGCCGGCGGCCCGTCGTTCAGCACGTCGAACTCCGACGCTACCACCGGCGCGGGCGCCGGCGCCAGGGTGATGGCCAGGGACAGCGCCGCCGCGGCCAGGCCGTGGTGCCAGAACGACGCCCAGCTTCCTAGACCATTGTCACCGTCTCCACGCCAAGCAACGCCCGCCTGTGTCTGCTGCTGCTTCCTCAGCGAGCAGGAAACGGCGGCGGGAGCTGGCTTCTTGGAGCCGCGGAGAGGGCTGAGCAATGCGGACGGGGAGAGGAGGGTCTCCATTGCCGCGGTGGAGGAGGAGATGGGGCGAGTTTCTGAGGGCCAGAGATCACCGGAGTTCCTCTGCCATTTCCCAAATTGTTTTGGATTTTTCTGTGTGAATGGTGTCACTTGAGTTGGATTGTGATTGGGTGGCTGGGATTCTGGAGATGGATAAGGCGCGATGCCAGCGTGGACAGTTTGCAAGTGGAGATTGTGCAGGTGTCACGCTGCAACGGAGTTCGGGCAAGTCAGGGCTTGTCTGCTATTTGTGCCTACACCGATTGTGATTGGAAATGCAAAACATTGACAGTCGCACCACAGAAATAACTGTTGCAAAATTCGCAAGAAAAAGTTGACGGTTGCGATACTTGCAGAGAACATATGGTCACAACACCAGACGGTTAGCTTACGAGCCAGGTTTCTCATACAATGTTGGCCCTGAAAGACCATGATTTGAGATCAATGATGTCGTGTGATGCTACGTATATGACCATCTTTGGCGCTTCAACCAATACCACTATTGGCGATGGCAGCAAGACACTTACCTAGCATGATGGACAAACCCCCTCTTCGATCGTGCGCCCCTAAACTATTCAAGATCGTTGAAGGATCAAAGATGGTGATGGATGAGGCTAATAGGAAACTACAATTTTTATTCGATTTTGTTGATTTAGGATAATTGCGGATAAAAGAGGTGATCCTAACATAAAATTAGATGAACAATCATACGCGATCAGTACAAGATAACAACAAGTAAAGAAGAGGATCGAAATAACCACGATAGTAGGAGAAGCAAGACTAAATATCCCGAAGTTCAAGTACTTAGCGAGAGGAGGGGGCTCTAATCTCCGTTGGAGCGACCATGACAAACCAACCCCATACGATTCCTCACGGATCTAGCTTTTTCTCCCTTGATATCTCCAAACCAAGCGAGAACCCTTCCACAATCCACTATGGGAATCATGTGGTGATCTTTAAACCTTTACAAACTCCTTTATGGCAATCCACACACAGGATGCTCACAAGGCAACTCCAACCGTTTAGGATTCCCCACAAACCAAATAGTAACAAGATCAAACTTACTACAAATGGGGAATCAACTTTTGTTTGGATGGGTAAGTAGATCAAGGTTTCCTCTCCTTTTTCCCTCAAAGAATCGCAGGATTGAGGGGAGGGAAATTGAGGACTCGGAGCTATGGAATGGCAACAATGGATCTTAAAAGGCCATCACTGGGAAAGAAGACACCTTAAGTGTGTGTGTGGGGGGGAGGGGGGAATCTTTTTGTTGCTTGCTCGAAGTCCCACCCTGAATGCACCGGCCTAACAGTTAAGCTTTCTACCGCGGTAGTCAAGCAGGAGGTCGATGATACGTCTCAAACGTATCCATAATTTCTGTTGTTCCATGCTTATATTATACCATTTGCTACATGTTTTATATACACTTCATATCACTTTTATGCATTTTCTAGGACTAACCTATTAACAAGATGCCACAGTGCCAGTTCCCTGTTTTCTGCTGTTTTTGGTTTCAGAAAGTTACTTCTGGAAATATTCTCGGAATTGCACAAAACAAAAGGCCACGTCCCTATTTTTCCAACACGTACATGGAGTCCGAAGGAGAGACGAAGACTCGCCACGAGGTGGCCAAACCACAGGCCGGCGCGGCAGGGGGGGCCCACCGCGCCGCCTGGTGGTTTGGGCCCCTCGGGGGTCCGCCGACATCGCCCCTTCGCCTATTTATTCCCCGAGACGTGAAAACCCTAAAACACCGAGCCTTTCATCCAGAACATATTCGCTGCCGCCGCCGTCGTCAACCCTAACTCGGGGGGTTCTGAAGCTCTTCCCGGCACCCTGCCGGAGAGGGGAATCATCACCGGAGGGCTCTACATCGCCATGCCCGCCTCCGGAGTGATGTGTGAGTAGTTCATCCTTGGACTATGGGTCCATAGCAGTAGCTAGATGGTTGTCTTCTCCACTTGTGCCATCATGTTTAGATTTTGTGAGCTGCCTATCATGATCAAGATCATCTTATTGTAATGCTACATGTTGTGTTTGCTGGGATCTGACTTATATTGATACCTATGTGGAGCTGAATATTATATTATCATGTCTATGTCATTTGTGATCTTGCATGCTCTCCGTTACTTGTTGAAGCCTTGGCCAAGTGAATACTTGTGACTCCAAGAGGGGGTATTTATGCATGATAGTTGGGTTCAACCTCTATTTAACCTGGGATAGTGACAGCAAGTTCTAAGGTTGTAGATGTGTTGTTGCCACTAGGGTAAAACAGCAATGCTTTATTCAAGGATGAATGTATTGTTTACATTATGCACATTACTTAATGCAATTGTCTGTTGCTTGCAACTTAATACTGGAAGGGGTACGGATGTTAACCGGAAGGTGGACTATTTAGGCATAGATGCATGCTGGATAGCGGTCTATGTACTTTGTCGTAATGCCCAAATGAATCTCATAGTAGACACCACAACTCGCACATGCATGTTTTATGCACTTATCAATTGTCAATTGCCCAGCTGTAATTTGTTTACCCAGCATGTTAGTTATCTTATTGGAGAGACACCACTAGTGAACTGTGGACCCCGGTCCATTCTTTTACATCTGAAATACAATCTACTGCAATTATTGTTCTCTACTGTTTTATGCAAACAAACATCATCTTCCATACGATACGTTTAACCCTTTGTTTTCAGCAAGCCGGTGAGATTGACAACCTCACTGTTAAGTTGGGGCAAAGTAATTTGATTGTGTTGTGCAGGTTCCATGTTGGCACCGGAATCCCTGGTGTTGCGCCGCACTACACTCCTTCACCAACACCTTCGAAGCAACCTCGTTTTCCTACTGGTTCGATAAACCTTGGTTTCATACTGAGGGAAAACTTGCTGCTGCACTCATCGTACCTTCCTCTTGGGGTTCCCAACTGACGTGTGACGTTACACGCATCAAGCATATTTTCTGGCGCCGTTGCCGGGGAGATAGAAGCAACACCGCAATATATTCCCTCGTCAACTTAGCGCCAGCAACATATTTTCTGGCGCCGTTGCCGGGGAAAACCGAATTGCTTCTGCAAGGGGAGTCTCTCACACCCAATCATTTTACTTTGTTATTTGTCTTGCTTAGTTTATTTTTATTTAGTCTTGTTTGCTCTCTTTATCAAAAACACAAAAAAAATAGTTACTTTTTATTTTTGTTATTTCGGCCTACTTGTTATCTTTGCAAAAATGAGTACTCCTGAGAACACTAAGTTGTGTGACTTCACTAGCACAAACAACAATGATTTCATATGCACTCCTATTGCTCCACCTGCTTCTAAAGCAGACTTTTATGAAATTAAATCTGCTCTATTAAATCTTGTTATGAAAGAGCAATTTTCTGGTGTTAGTACTGATGATGCTGTTGCCCATCGTAATAACTTTGTTGAACTTTGTGAAATACAAAAGTATAAGGATATGGATGGGGATATTATAAACTGAAAGTTATGCCTAATGAAGTTAAAGATACTAAGTCATTTGCTACAGCAAATGCCATCCAAGTTCGAATTGATAATAATATTAGGATGTTGGCTGAATTGCATGCTAGGTGGGAAAAAGAGGAAGAACTTGAAAAAGAGAATAGTATAGTTAGAGTTTGTACTATCACCACCACTAGTAATGCTAATGTTTCACATGCTAGTAAGCCTCCTACTATTGATGGTAATGTTATTGGTGTTGGTAATGTCTCTACTACTTCTGCAAAGCGTTTGAAATTGCCTAAAACTGCTGAAACTTTTTCTGATAAAAGTGCTGAAATTTTTCAAACTATTGGAGACAATGGTTCCACCACCATTGACAATAATGATTTTGATTTTGATGATTGTAACATCTCTGAAGTTATTATGTTCTTGCAAAAATTAGCTAGAAGTCCCAATGCTAGCACTATTAATTTGGCTTTTACAAAGCATATTACAAATGCTCTTTTGCAAGCTAGGGAGGAGAAGTTGAAACTTAAAGCTTCTATTCCTAGGAAATTAGAAGATGGTTGGGAACCCATCATTAAGGTAAAGGTGAATGATTTTGATTGCAATGCCTTGTGTGATCTTGGTGCAAGTATTTCGGTTTTGCCCAAGAAGCTTTATGATATTCTTGATTTGCCACCTTTGGAACATTGTTATTTGGATGTTTTTCTCGCTGATAATGCTATGAAGAAACCTTTGGGGCGAGTTAATGATGTTTTTATTACAGTAAACAATAACCTTGTCCCCGTTGATTTTATTGTTATGGATATTGAATGCAATGCATCTTGTCCTATTGTTTTGGGAAGACCTTTTCTTCGAACTGTTGGTGCCATCATTGATATGAAAGAAGGTAATATAAGGTACCAATTTCCTCTCAAGAAAGGTATGGAACACTTCCCTAGGAAGAGAATGAAGTTACCTTTTGACTCTATTGTTAGAGCAAGTTATGATGTTGATGCTTCTTCTCTTGATAACACTTGATTTTCACTTTCTGCGCCTAGCTGAAAGGCGTTAAAGAAAAGCGCTTATGGGAGACAACCCATCGTTTTTATTTGCTGTTATTTTTGTTTTCTTTGAGTCAAGGAGTTTTGTTACTTCTGTAGCAACTCCTTTGTATCTTTATTTTATCGCAATGTTGTGCCAAGTAAAGTTCTATATTGAAAGTTGATGCAAGATTTGGATTTCTGCGCAGTGACAGATTTTTAGCTGTCACGGATTTGAGCTTATCTCCCTGTAGAAAATTCAAAAATTCTGAAAAAATCACGCATATTCCTGAGATATGTACGCAACTTTCATTATTTTAGGCCAGATCCATCTGAGCAACTTAAGTGCCTCGAAAAAATTCGTCATTCCAGACTGTTCTGTTTTTGACAGATTCTGCCTTTTGTTTTGCATTCGCTCTTTTACTGTGTTTGTGTGGATTTCTTTGCTCCACAAAGCATTGGTGGCTGTAGCTAATGTCCAGAAGCTTTGGGATTGATTGTATCATTACAGAATATGAGAATTTTTGATTATGCACTAACCCTCTAATGAGAACTGTCTTGAGTTTGGTGTGAAGGAAGTTTTCAAGGATCAAGCGAGAAGGGTGATATTATGTGATCAAGAAGAGTGAAAAGCCTAAGCTTGGGGATGCCCCCGTGGTTCATCCCAACCATATTCAGAGAGACTCAAGCGTCTAAGCTTGGGGATGCCCAAGGCATCCCCTTCTTCATCAACAAACTTATCAGGTCATCTCTAGTGAAACTATATTTTAATTCTTTCACATCTTATGCGCTTTACTTGGAGCGTCTGTGTGTTTTATTTTTGTTTTTGTTTGAATAAATTCGGATCCTAGCAATCCTTGTGTGGGAGAGAGACACGCTCCGCTTTTTCATGTGAATACTCATGTTCTTCACTTATATTTGTTGAGTATTCTTAACTAGCTACTGCAGTGCTTTTAGCTCCTGTTTTTCATGCATCTCTTCGAGCTGTTAGCACTTGTTTATAAATACTCTCTTGCTGCATTATATTATCATTTGGAGAGTTTATGTTTAAATAAATTGATTGGTGTTTGTTTGGAAGAAAGAAAATGCTACATGTAGTAGTTGGTATTGGAAAAGACATATGCATTCTTGTAGATCATTGTCTTGTTTGATTTGATGCTTTGCAATTGTTTTGAGCTCTCAAGTAGATCATGTTTAAGCTCTTGCATCATGTAGTTAAAGCCTAGTAGTGGAGAACTACCGTAGAGCTTGTTGAGACTTGGGATGCATATTTGTTCTCTCTAAGGTCTAGATATTTTCTGGTAAAATGTTTGAGCAACAAGGAAGACAGTGTAGAGTCTTATAATACTTGCAATATGTTTTTATGTGATTCTTGCTGTACCGGTTTATACTTGTGTTTGCTTCAAACAACCTTGCTAGCCTAAACTCTGTACTGAGAGGGAATGCTTCTCGTGCATCCAAAACTTGAGCCAAAACCCATGCCATTTGTGTCCACCATACCTACCTACTATGTGGTATTTCCTGCCATTCCAAGTAAATATTTCATGTGCTACCTTTAAACTATTCAAAACTTTATTACTCCTTATTTGTGTCAATGTTTTATAGCTCATGAGGAAGTATGTGGTGTTTTATCTTTCATTTACTTGACAGACTTTCACCAATGGACTAGTGGCATATACATCCGCTTATCCAATAATTTGCAAAAAGAGCTGGCAACGGGGTGCCCAGCCCCAATTAATTACAACTTTCATTAATAATTCTCTTCACATGTTTTGCCCTGATTTATCAGTAAGCAACTTAATTTTGCAAATAGACACTCCTCCATGGTATGTGAATGTTGGAAGGCACCCGAGGATTCGGTTAGCCATGGCTTGTGTAAGCAAAAGGTTGGGAGGAGTGTCATCTATAAAGAAACTAAAATACATGTGTAAACAAAAGAGAAGAGGGATGATCTACCTTGCTGGTAGAGATAACGTCCTTCATGGGAGCCGCTCTTGAAAGTCTGGTTGACAAGGGGGTTAGAGTGCCCACTACCATTCGTTGACAACAACAAACACCTCTCAAATACTTATTTTGTGCTCTCTATATGCTTTCGAAAACTTAAAAAGCTCTAGCACATGATTTAATCCCTGCTTCCCTCTGCGAAGGGCCTATCTTTTACTTTATGTTGAGTCAGTTTACCTACTCCTTTCTATCTTAGAAGCAAACACTTGTGTCAACTTTGTGTGCATTGATTCTTACATATTTACTTATTGCACTTGTTATATTGCTTTATGTTGACAACTATCCATGAGATATACATGTTACAAGTTGAAAGCAAATGCTGAAACTTAATCATCCTTTGTGTTGCTTCAATGCCTTTTACTTTGAATCTATTGCTTTATGAGTTACCTCTTATGCAAAACTTTTTGATGCTTGTCTTGAAAGTACTATTCATGAAAAGTTTTTGCTTATATGATTCATTGTTTACTCTTTATCTATTTGTTAGCAAACTATAGATCATTGCTTTGAGTCACTTCATTCATGACATGAGCCTTGCAATATATTGATCAAGATTGTGTGAAAGCATGTCTCCTCAGAAATTATTTGTTGTTATCGTTTTACCTACTCGAGGACGAGTAGAACTAAGCTTGGGGATGCTTGATACGTCTCCAACGTATCCATAATTTCTGCTGTTCCATGCTTATATTATACCATTTGCTACATGTTTTATATACACTTCATATCACTTTTATGCATTTTCTGGGACTAACCTATTAACAAGATGCCACAGTGCCAGTTCCCTGTTTTCTGCTGTTTTTGGTTTCAGAAAGTTACTTCTGGAAATATTCTCGGAATTGCACGAAACAAAAGGCCAGTCCCTATTTTTCCAGCACGTACACGGAGTCCGAAGGAGAGACGAAGAGCCACGAGGTGGCCAAACCACAGGCGGCGCGGCAGGGGCCCACCGCGCCTGGTGGTTTGGGCCCCTCGGGGGTCCGCCGACATCGCCCCTTCGCCTATTTATTCCCCGAGACGTGAAAACCCTAAAACACCGAGCCTTTCATCCAGAACATATTCGCTGCCGCCGCCGTCGTCAACCCTAACTCGGGGGGTTCTGAAGCTCTTCCCGGCACCCTGCCGGAGAGGGGAATCATCACCGGAGGGCTCTACATCGCCATGCCCGCCTCCGGAGTGATGCGTGAGTAGTTCATCCTTGGACTATGGGTCCATAGCAGTAGCTAGATGGTTGTCTTCTCCACTTGTGCCATCATGTTTAGATCTTGTGAGCTGCCTATCATGATCAAGATCATCTTATTGTAATGCTACATGTTGTGTTTGCTGGGATCTGACTTATATTGATACCTATGTGGAGCTGAATATTATATTATCATGTCTATGTCATTTGTGATCTTGCATGCTCTCCGTTACTTGTTGAAGCCTTGGCCAAGTGAATACTTGTGACTCCAAGAGGGGGTATTTATGCATGATAGTTGGGTTCAACCTCTATTTAACCTGGGATAGTGACAGCAAGTTCTAAGGTTGTAGATGTGTTGTTGCCACTAGGGGTAAAACAGCAATGCTTTATTCAAGGATGAATGTATTGTTTACATTACGCACATTACTTAATGCAATTGTCTGTTGCTTGCAACTTAATACTGGAAGGGGTACGGATGTTAACCGGAAAGTGGACTATTTAGGCATAGATGCATGCTGGATAGCGGTCTATGTACTTTGTCGTAATGCCCAAATGAATCTCATAGTAGACACCACACTCACACATGCATGTTATATGCACTTATCAATTGTCAATTGCCCAGCTGTAATTTGTTTACCCAGCATGTTAGTTATCTTATTGGAGAGACACCACTAGTGAACTGTGGACCCCGGTCCATTCTTTTACATCTGAAATACAATCTACTGCAATCATTGTTCTCTACTGTTTTATGCAAACAAACATCATCTTCCATTCGATACGTTTAACCCTTTGTTTTCAGCAAGCCGGTGAGATTGACAACCTCACTGTTAAGTTGGGGCAAAGTAATTTGATTGTGTTGTGCAGGTTCCACGTTGGCACCGGAATCCCTGGTGTTGCGCCGCACTACACTCCTTCACCAACACCTTCGAAGCAACCTCGTTTTCCTACTGGTTCGATAAACCTTGGTTTCATACTGAGGGAAAACTTGCTGCTGCACTCATCATACCTTCCTCTTGGGGTTCCCAACTGACGTGTGACGTTACACGCATCAAGCATATTTTCTGGCGCCGTTGCCGGGGAGATAGAAGCAACACCGCAATATATTCCCTCGTCAACTTAGCGCCAGCAGTCGACAGCTAGGTCGGCTGCTAGGCATGTACGGCCGAGCGTGGAATTCTTTGGGTGCTGATTTGGGGACGATGGAGGCTTTTGGGGGAGATCTTTTGGGGAATAAATTTGAGATATATGAGGCTAATATAAGATCCATTTCTTGTAAGCTTAGTCCCCTCACTAGTACAGAACGACAATATGGACACCCCTCTATGGAAACGACACAAGTTAGGCGACGGAAACACGAAATTTGCCCGTTGCCAAATAGGCCTGACATAACTGGCCCACGGTTGGCCCATCAGCATTGGTTACAGACATTTTCCATTCTGCCTCACTCATTACATTGGCAACGGTCCAATATACTAACCCGTTTCCAATATGTATCTCTATGGTAACAGATACTTTTCAGAAACAGTTTAAAATGTGGACGCGTGGAGGCGAGCCGAGGGGGTGCCGCGTTAACCTCACCCATCGTGGGGAGGTGGGCGGAGCAGACCCGCGAGTATAAAGGCACAACGTGGCCGTCTCCCTGAAGCCCAAATCTATCGCCTTCCGTTCTCCAAATCTTTGCCAGTTCCTCTCTGCCAAGAAGAGATCACGACCCTGATCATGGAGAGAGATACCAGCAGCAGCGGTCGCGGTCGCGGACGGGCCTGCTTGACCAAGGAGCCAGAGTCCTCCAACGACCGTGGTCATGGACGAGGGCACGGACGTGGTAGGGGGCTCCGTCACTCTCGGCAGTCCATGACTACATAGATGCATGACTTCCGGTTGATCACGCAAATATGAAGCTCATTGTATATGTAGTCCATGAGGTCCAATGGCTTCTCTCTTCACATATGAAACAAAGTATTCATGACATAGTTGCAAACATTTTGGGCATCTCTCAATTCAACGGTGAGCACATGGCGAAGAATCTTAACCACGATGTGACAAATCTTGTGCATTTCCTAAATATTGGGCACAGTGTATAATCCATATGGGGAGGATAGCAAGCGCCAACTATGGATGTGGCTTTCATCACCGTCACATCATGAATTTCCAATAGTTAGGGTCATTGCGGGACCTAACTTCACATCCCTAGGTTGCGGGAAAGAAGGCAAGTGTCCATGTGTACTTCCCACCGTCACACATGAAAGTAATGTTCTTGGCCTCATCATCATGAATGTAGACTGTGTCATATAATTCTGCAACCAACTCCTCATTATGGGGCTTGTTTTGTATTCCATTAGCTTGTTAATGTCGAGCTTCTCACAAAATTTGCAACGCACATTCTCAAAGCTTTTCTTGATATGACATTCTGCTCAACCGCCCAATGCCTTATCTTGGCTTCAATCAGTCACACAAAAACCGGTGATACACTGTCCTCTCTAGGTGAGTTATATGGGATGTACTCAACCCATGCTTTCTCGTACTCATCTTGAGGTGCCCTCATTCATTTTTTTGAAAGTGGGAGAAATGGATTCTAGAGGTAGATGTATTGAGTAGCCCTGATTGAGTACGGACCACTTATTTGTTTTCTCATGGTAGCAACTTTCCGGAATATCCGGATATCATTGTAACCAACTCAAATCGAATCTTCACATGTATTCTCAGAAGTAACCGACTTGATTAGATTCCCAGTCATGTATATAAGGCGGGAGGGGACTGTCGAGTCGTATAACAACCCTCAACTCTCACACCACTAGCTCTACACTTATACAACATAGCCTAACATGAACACCACCACCATAGAGCTCTCAAGACCCCCTCTCGATATCCCGATTGAGCACAAAAATAAATCCAGCCACAAACAAGAGTAAGATTTTTACCGGACGATTATTTCACGAGTCCCAAACCCATATAAATATGTGTCTGAGTGCTACCGTTGGGAACTTCTAGGTGCATCACCCATTGTGTTCTCTATTTTTGGTACAATCCCTCGACAATTACCACACTAACTTTTCTGGTTTCTCCATCGAGACTTTGATGCATATCATTTTGGCTGAGTATCAACGGTTGAATATGTAGTTTTGATACAACATCAATTCGGCAATGAGTTATTCCTTTCACGACAATATTCTCGACTTTCAGAGCTTCCAATGCTTTAGACCCCTTTGTGTATGTGGAAGTTGGGGAATATCAACATGTGGTTGTACTAACTAGTAACTACAACTAGAAGAGATGACTATTGGCCTGCCTCTAGATCCCTTCTTCTTGATCCTCCCAATTCTCCAGTTGTAATTGGATTATTTAGTGTAATGTATGCTTAGAACGTGATTGTAAACTCATTTCAAAGCAGATTAGAGCCTGATGGTGTGTGTTGCAGCGCCAATTTATTTTATCGATGAATTGATAGGAATGGTAGTATATATAGTGGTACTAAATATGGCAATTGACATGTGCCCTGGTCGTACGATGAGGTTTCTAAGGATTAAGTTTGTTAAATTTGACACCCATGCAACCAAGATTATAATGCAAATCGAAACTTGTCCTCAGTTAATTATTCTTGAAGTAATTAATACAAATTTACTTGCATGTCGTATGTCTCCATATATTTACAAGAGAAAATTCCGAAGATGCCATCAAACGAGCGACGCATTCCGAAAATACCATCAAATTAGTCGCCGTTCTAAGAATGCCATCAGACGAGTGTCATTGTTCGAAAATGCCACTATTTAGTGGACCTCTAGCTGACCGTTAAGTCTCATGTGGAAAGACTATTATGCTCTTGTTGTACTCCCTCTGATCCTGAAAAAGTGTCGTGAGTTCTACCTATAGGTTGTACATGAGCAGTTCATTTCTAGCGACATTTAAACAAGATCGAAGGGAGTATATTTTTAAGATTTTGATTAAACAACAACATAGTCATGCTTAAAAAAATCAACAAAGTTTTGACTAAACAACAACATACTCAAACTAAATACATAGTGCCCTATCATCATGATCTAAGCTTTGAGATGACTAAACAACAACATACTCATACTAAATTGGATACGCTCTATCATCATGATCCAATGGGATGCGACCTGGCAATGTGTACCAAAATCATCCTTTTCTTTACTGCTTCATCTCCCGTCGTAAGAAAGCGCTC
The DNA here is from genome assembly GCA_947311845.1 of Poa pratensis. NCBI lineage: Eukaryota > Viridiplantae > Streptophyta > Magnoliopsida > Poales > Poaceae > Poa > Poa pratensis. The sequence continues at coordinate 23,524,049 of CAMZMU010000038.1, forward strand.
TTTTTTCAGTTCGGTAGAACGTGTGTCTCCAAAACCCAATATCGCAGGTTCAAATCCTGCAGAGTGTGATTCTATTCTTATTATGTCGAATCATAAAAAAGAACTTAACAAAGTGGAATGTCCGACTACTGTTCTTAACCCAGATCAAAGAAAACAACAGAAATACTTGACCCAGCATGATCTGCTATGAAAGCAAACAAACAACATACATATATATTGTAGAGAAATGAGAGGTGGTGCTAAGCCTCCCACTGACTTGCAGTACCTAATTCAATAGTTCAACACTTGATCTTCTAAATGCGTTTCTTCCTGAATGTAACACGCCGTGGCTTGTGCATCTCACAGGTAAGAACGTAGCCGTAGTAAGGTGGTATGGGAGATCTCCAAGCAAGTGCGTCGAATTTCCCATCTGGCAGTGCCACACTTCCGGTCAAAACCTCTTGTATCTTTATCGCCGGAGCCTCGACTCTAGCAGACACTATCTGATGCTCATCTGAGACCGAGACATACTCGCCAGTAGTATCAATCCTTCCAAACTGTGCATCTTCCGTCAGCTGCCATGGACTCACGGGAAGTGCACCGAATACGTAAGGGTACCTCCGCCTGCATTCTTTCACGCGCGACATGGCCATGCGCCAGAAGACGGCGCTGAAGTTGGCCCTCAGCAAGCTGGCGATGACGTTTCCCACCACGAAGGAGCCGTTCAGGTCGGCGGCCATTTCCATGGCCAGCGACCCAAGCTTGGGTTCCGCCTCAGAATCCGTGCTTCCGAACGCGAGCGCCTTGAAGAAGTACCAGTACGCCTCTGGGTTAGAAATCCCACCCTGAGAGCCTGTGATGTCCCAAACCTCGCGATCTTGTCGGACCGGCTAGAAATTATCATCTTGCGATCAGCTGCAGGGTTTCTCTTCGATGCCGAGTTGTACAGCTTTCTCCACGCATCGTCATCGATATCTCCTTCTAGTTCCAGAATAACCAGAATCCTGTCGTCCTTGGAGGCGCGGCGGCGGCGACTTTCGTGCTTCACGGTGCCCCCGTCTTCCTCATTGAGATCATCTTCAGTCAAGAACACGATTCGGGAAAAAGCACTGCGCACCCTCTCGTCGTTGCAGGCATGCTCGATCAGGGTGCTCTTGCCAGCTTTCGGTGGACCAAGAATGGGCAGGACCTCCAGATCTCCGGTGCCCCTTTGCAGCAAGAAGTTGACGACGTGTTCCATCTCGGCATGGCGGCCAAACATGCACCTCTCCAACAACATGTACGTGTCGTAAGGCTGCCGGCGCAGGCGGGGACAGCCTGCCAGAAACAAGGCGAACTCACCGGCGTCCGCGACGATGGTGTCGAGACGGACGAGCACTCGTCGCAGCTCGTGATCTGCGCCGGTGGCGCCGCGGCCACCTCCACCTACCCGCAACTGGACAAGTTTGGCAGAATTGACCATAGACAGGGCAAAAGAGTGCGTCACACCAAGATCACCATGGTTGTCGACCTTGCTGCTCTCTGCAGGGTCTTGGCAAGGTTGGTACTTGACGCTATATATCCAGCACGAAGTAGCCTCCGTGCATCGCCTCTCGCAGCAGCTTGAGCTGCTCCAGCATGGACCGGCTTGTGATCTGCCGCCCCTCCGCTTCCTCCACCAGGACGTGAAGCCGCAGCAGCTTGCGCCGCAGGTAGGGATGTAAATGGTTACATATGTGGCGCCATATAATACCACTTATTTCGGTCACCGGTTCAAAACTTTTTTTTATTTCTTAGAAAACTGAAGTGTGAACGCATTTATATGGATTACACGGCGCCAATAACGTGTCCATTTACATCCCTAGCCGCAGGGTCTCCTCAGGGCCGGCCCTGAGGGGGGTCAGGGTGTGCGGCCGCCCCGGGCCCCCGAATCGAAGGCCCCCCCAGGAGGCACTACATATGCAGTGGGAAGAGCTCATCCTGTGCCGCCATTAGAGGAGCTCGAAAGGTTTTCCTTGTACGGTACAGGAAGAGGAACAGTCGTTACCTCCGATCGATGCTTCTTGTGGGCTGAGGCGTGGCCTTTTTTTTTCTTTTCTTTTGGGCCTTCGTTTTGCTTTTGTTAGCTCGGCCTTTTGTCCTTTGGATAGCTATGGGAAAGTTCTAAAAGACAAACCCCTACAATAAACTAAAAAAAATACTATGGGAGGTGACGGGACGCAGTAGTCCAAGGAATTGACACAATTTACCCATTTTTCTTTCATGGTACGTTGATTGATCTAACAATTTTCCACTCCAAAACTGTTACAATCATTGCCAAAGGTCGAACAACCAAGTATAGTGTGATGGACTTACAGGGTGCGCCAGATCTCAAAGCGTGCCAGTGCGCAAGATAAACGATAGGCGGTCAAGCGACAACTTAGATCTGAGAGTGACAACAAGATCATCTTTTTTGAAATATTAAATAGAATTTTAGTTCAGAATTGGTGTAAGATGAATAAAAAATGTAAAGTATGGCAGTGCAAATGCAATTATTCATTTGTTATGTGTCCGATGGATTTGGTCACATGCACAGGAGCGGGACAACCCATCGCCTGCCCTCACACGACCAAACCAAGAGGGGAGATGTCTGATCGTCGAGAGGAGATCTTACTACACCCAACACCACCAAACACCGTGACGACACAATATGACAAGGCGAATATTGATGTACCATCATAGAATAGTTTGTATCTAGATAATTTGTTAGCGTAGGAGGCATATTTTGTTTCACATAAATATTTGCCTTTGAATTAACTTTAAGTGTTGTAAGACCCATATTTATCATTATCATGTTGATTGTATTGAGGGCCCCAACTTTAGTTTCGCCCCGGGCCCCGGAAATCACAGGACCGGCCCTGGGTCTCCTCCGCCGACACGGCCGGCTCCTCTTGCTTCGACAGTCTGTCGATGAAGAAGGAGATGGATCGATGGGCGAGTTCACCTACGAACGCAGACAAGGCAACATGCTCCATGCTGGAGGCCTAGCTAGCTAGTTTGCTACTGAGTAGTCACCGCCAGGGACGGAGCCAGAATTTACTATTGGAGGGGTGAAATCAAGTTGGAGGGGGCAGAATAGCTATGAACTACAAATTATTAGCCTGATTATAGGGGAGTTTATGAAGGAAACAAGCTGGTTAGGGGGGGCGTAGCCCCTGCTCGTCCCCTCCCCCCCCTTCCCTGGTCACCGCTCCACAACATAGGTGTCTATGCTTTTGACGGATCGATGGTGCATTTTCTATGCAATCTTGAATCTGTCTATAATGTCGATCTGGTCAACAAAGTACACATTTCATATAGAATGTGTCCGTACACGATTTCTTCACAATCTGACCGACAGCGAAATTAATGGTTGAAACGAAACGGCAACCGTGACATTTTCAAAACACTTTTAATTTAAAAAGTATAGTGCACTTCACCAAAATGGCCTTTATGAATTAAAAAACAGTGTACCAAAATGTCACAACAACGATGGTTTGCTGCAGGTCCAATTATTTAACTGAACGAGGTTCTATGACTATGAGGTTAGTTGCTGGAAAGTGACCTCGTCCAGGAGAGAGGACTTTTGCCTCCCGATCTCAAGTGCTCCTGCCTTATAATTTTTTCCGAAAATGATATTTCAAAGTTTCAAACAATCCCCCAAAAAATCATGGATACATATACTAATTATCTACATATATGCATAGTTCCGTTCAATAATACGTTATATTGTAGGCTACACAATATCACAAAATCATGTATCGGAAAAGTGTAAAAAAGAACCTATTTTACTTGATAGATCCGTCTTTTTCGAGATCATGTATGAAAAATATTTTTCTGAAAATTTGGTCATACATAGTAGACATATATATGTACGTGTATGAGTTTTTTAGAATTTCACGAGATAAATAAATAAACTTTTCGATTTTTTTTTAAAAACCAGGAGCACTAGAGCTGGGATCAAGAAGTGTTTTTCGGCTCGTTCAGGCTATATAGAGACAGGGATGTAAATGAATCGGATTTTACCTCTATCATACTCTTTACCACATTTTTTCATCGGATGCGGATCGGAGCGGATAATGATCGGATGCGGATTCGGAGTCGGATATATGTGGTCATGGATTCGGGAACGGAAACAGAGCGGATTCAGAGCGAAAACAAAATTAATCAAATATATACACGCATAAGTAAATTGTCAAACCATACAACCAAAAATAATTGTTCAATAACCTAATAACTACTCCCTCCGATCCATAAAATATGTCGGAAGAAAACTGCATGTCATCGTACAAGTCCTATGCACAACATGCGACAATTTATTTGGACCAGAGGGAGTAATAAAGTTGTGCTCCATACTTTTTACAATGACTGTTTAAGTGAGTTGATGTTCAACGGATGAACTTGACAACTCACTAAGTGTAAATTATGCTCTATTAGGTTATATATTTCGATAGAAAATCAGATTATTCGCATTAAATCCGTCGGTTTATCCTATTTAATTTTCGGATACCATATCCGCGTGTCAAGTTCGGAATCGGATATCCTTATCCGTCGAATTCATTAAAACCGGATATGGATTATTCAAAACGGTTTCGAAATCGAATACGGTGCGCAAATTATCCTATCCGTTTACACGCAATACACCCAATCCAGATTGACCTCGATGTAGCAGGGTTCAACAAAATAACGTGCGCGCTGGAGTTGGGTAGATGTTGGGCTGGACTTCACAGGCCTGCTGGAGATTGGTAGGTGGTGGGCTGGACTTCACAGGCGTGTCCCGGTAAAGTGTAGATTTGTCTTTCTACATTGCCGAACTCTGTTTCCTTTCTACCCTAACCCCCAAATTGGCCGCAATCTCACAGCGATCGAGTCGCCATGGAATCCAAGCGGCCGTGCCGCCGGCCGCCTCGTACGCCCAATCCAAGGTCCTCGGCGACGACAACCTCCTCCGCGAGATCATCGTCCGCCTCGCCTTCCCCACCGACCTCGTCCGCGCTGCCCTCGTCTGCAAGCGATGGCTCGGCCACGCCTCCGACCCGGCCTTCCTCCGCCGTTTCCGCAAGCTCCACCCGCTCCGCCCGCTCGGCTTCTACGTCGCCACCAACTCGGCAGGCACGACCCACCCGCGCTTTGTCCAGATGCTGCCTCAGCCGCCGGAGCTCGCCGCCGTCTGTCGCCGCGCAAGCTTCGACCTCGACTCCTTCATCTGGGGCTGCTCGAACGGCAGCGTCGTCATCATCTCCCCGCGAGGAGGTGTTGCATTGACCGCTCGAGTGTACAGCCCGCTCGTCCCTGCGAGAAGCATGCCCGTCGTCCCAGAGCTGCCCCACATCGACGATGAGGACAAAAGGTACACTTTCGAGAAGCTCCTCTTCAGAGATGGTGACGACAACGGCCTGCCCTACCTGTGGCTGTTGATGGAATCTATCGATCAGGGATGTACGGTGCACGTATTTATGCTGCAAGACGGTGTTTGGAGCAAGCACACCTCTGCCACAACAGAGTTCCGTCGTATGCCGTCGAAGCCGAAACCTCTGCTCATCTCTTCTCTATCTCTACTACTCCCTCCGTTCCAAAATAACTGTCTTAGATTTGTCAAAAAGTAGATGTATCTAGACATAAAACAAGTATAGATACATTCACTTTTGGACAACTTTGAGACACTTATTTTGGGACGGAGGGAGTATATAATATCAGTAACCGTGGCGGTCGTACGTCCGTCGCTGTTTTTTTCATTTTAGTCCCTCTGGAAATAGGAAATCAACCCGCAGTCCTACTTTAAGTTATCATAGGTCGACCACTTTTAGACCCCTCCTCCTCTCTCCCTGAGCGACGGCTCGCCCACCTCCACCCGATCCCCTCCCTTTCTCCTCCGAGCAGCGGCGACCGACGCCGGAAATCCCCGAGGCAAACAACCTCCTCCATGCGCAGCCCCAAGATCCGGAGCCACCACGAGCTCTACCCAGGACGGCCTACCTCCGAGGGAACTCGCGGGGCGTATCGACCCCGTGTCGATTCCCCATCTAGGACCGAGCCCTGCAGCAGCATTCTGGCCGCCGGTGAGCTTTCAGGCCCCCTGCCGCCGCGTTCCGGACGGGAGGGAACTCGCGGGGCTGCTAGCATCCGGGGATGAGAAGAGCGCCGGCGTCTTTGCTGCCGCCGAGTCCATGCACGCCCTCCTCCTCCGCCTCTGCCTCTCATCGTCGACACGAGCAGCATCACGATTCACCGGCACACTTAACCCCTGTGTCAAAATCGGAGACAAGAATTATCCGGCCGCCGCTCCTGCTACCCCACTCCCCGGACGCCTCCCCAGGAGCTCTTGAATCCCCAGGTTCTTGGACGCGGGATCTCTGATCTCTTCCCCGCGAGCTCGCCGGCCCGGATCGAGCGGGCCTCTATTGCCTCTACCAACTCCACCGGCGCCCTGATATTTTTCCCGGCCTGATGGTGATGGAGGAAGCGGCGGAGAGCATCAGACACGCAGCCTTGGGTGGCGGAGGTATAGGTGGTCTGCCGGAATCTTCTTCCACCACATCCCAACTTCCCCGTTTCTCCTGTGGCCTCTACCGACATTCGAATCACGTCCGACCTCAATACTCAAGACGCACCAGCATGACAGTTGACTGGCTCATCCGATGCTACAACCTCAACGCTCAACGTCCCGCTCAGCCGGTACTCACTCATTCTTCCAATCGATGTAGTTTCCAGCCGCCCCATCTATGCCTATTGTATTGATTGAATGATTGATTATGTCCGTCATACTTGAAGATCAGATCAATTGCACTTAGAACATTAAGTATGTACCTTGCCATGTTTAATTTCATTTCTCTGTCAGAGATCATATTTCTCTTGCATAACCTTTTACTCAGTGGTATTATGCCTTCTAAGTTTGACGGATGGCTGCCTCTCGGAATTCAGTAAAAGAAATTCACCTTTAAAGGGTTATTCAGTTTGTTGCCAATAGGTTGCATCGTCGTCATCTCTGGCGAATGACACATGAAGATGCCCAAAATCTTCAGCATCATCTTATTCAAATGTATATGTTTTTAAAGTTTGTGTACTTTATTTCTAAATCTACCTCGATGTGTGTAACACATGTTCGCTATTATATATTCCGTTCTTTCGTATCCCGGAATAGCTTGTTTTGCTTGTCTTAGAGCATTGTCTATTATAGTACTTTATGTATATATTCATCAACGCAAGTAGGAGTTAACATCTAATGTGATGCTCACAAGCCATGGCCCTAACAGATAAGACTTTTTGCAGATGTTTGTCATGGAGACAAAAGAACATGGCATGTTTCAAGGTTCACTTACTGGTATCAGATAGTGTTCCACAAAAAGCTGCACTTCAAGCTTGATCTTCTATCTTCTTGTTCATACTTCACCAATGTGCTATACATTTGCTTGTAATATGTTGCTAAACAAATAATTTTATATACTGAATGAAGCCAATTCAACTCCCATCCTCCCAGGCTATTCTTAGTTAAAGACCTCAAGGTTCCATTACTTATCTTTAACAGTAGGCTACATGTTTGAGATGGGCATTACCACTACTGTATCAAAACTTATCAGTAAGAAGAAATATATTAGGGAGAGAGCTGAGACGGAGAGATTGGCGCGTCTCTGTGTGCTTTGCGGCTATTGCTGATTGCGAGTTGTGTGTGTGGTTTGCTACTGATTGCACAATATGAGCTAAATAATAATTATCTTCTGATAGTGTTGTCTGTTGTTGTTTCTTGAGGGAATTACTAATTATCTGCTTGTCGCTATATCGGTGACAGTGATTGGAGTTCTTTAGCGTCGTCATCGCCGCCGACATGATACAAGCCATGGCTGGTTGATACATGGAATGGAGAGCATGTAGGGGACAAGAGCAAGGGAGAGCTTCACCGGGTGAGCAGCAGCACAAGCCATGGCTGGTTGATACATGGAATGGAGATCATGCAGTGTATCTGTAGCTCAGTATAGGCATGACATTGAATTGCTTCAAAGCAAAATTAAACACCATATTGATTTATTTTACGCCCGTTGCAACGCACGGGCATTTTGCTAGTCAATAATAAGATTTATATGCCGGCCGCGTTAAGCAGTCACAGCATTGAGCTTGCCTACAATCAGATAGGTAGGGTGGCCGTCTTGAGCGGCATCCTTGTGTTGGATCTGAAGGACTCGAGTTTCTTGACACTTCAGCTCCCACAAGGGGTGGAGTTTCTTGATATAGACGTCATGTTGACAAAGGCAGAGGATGATTCTGGGGTTTATCTCATTCACTTGAAGGATCTCAAACTTCGCATTTGGCTCCATGGTAGTAGCGCGAGCAGTTGGTCGCTGGTGGATACCATTTGCCTGCGTGAGATGTTTGCTGCCTTGAGGACGGCAGACCACACTGTAGGTGGCGAGCATATTGTTCCCCGAATGCAAGAGGCGGGTGACAATGCTGAGTTTATCTTCATGGAGATGGGTCAATCCATACTCTACTTTGATATTAAGTGCAGGGAGTTGCGTAAAGTCTATGAAATATTTCACCATTGCACCATGCAATATTGAAATATTATTGTCTATCTCATTTTTTAAATCTTTCTGGACTTTTAAATCTACTTGCAACAGAAATGCCAGTTGAATAACAAGAGGAGTTTTTCATGAAGTTTCTGGATGTTACCAATGTCAGTGACAAAGTTGCCATCAAGAAGTGAGCTGCATTTTCTCCCAGCTGATATAAACTACTCTCTTAATCGGCAGTACCCACTGCCCAAAACCAACATGTTATTCTTTTGTTCCGATTGAGTGACTAGTTCCTCAATTTCTTCTAGACCAGGAATCTAGGATTTTATGCAAATGGAGGATGTGTTCCAACGTCAAGAAATCCTTGTGTTGGCATTGCAGATATGCATAACCGTGATTCTGTGATTCACATGTACTAATTTAGGATGCAGTTGCTCCTTGAATTGCATACAGTCATGCACTATTTACTCTTTGTATGTTTGCTAATTTAGAAGTATTACATCAATCCTTTCAGTGCCAGTGCCAACTCTCAACAATGGCATACATGTAATGGTCCGGCAATATTGATCCTTGGCCATCTAAAAAAAGCATCCTGATCCTTTCAGATTTTACTTAAACGTCTAGTCTCCTAGTCTCTCTGTTTCAAATTACAAGATGTTTTAGATATTTCAATGTGGACTATATAAGAATTGAAATGAGTCAATCTAGACAATAAAACACCTCTAGATCATACGAAACAGGAAAGAAAAAACTAAAACATCATATAATTTAGAATGGAGGGAGTATCTGATTGAAGCCACAATCTTGTTTTCTCCCTCCAATGTTTGTGAACAGGAATTAATCGAAGTCAAAGTTTTTGTGTTTCATATTGCTGTTCTAAGATCTGGAAAGATGGAAGAACAATGCAGGAAAACAGAGTGGCAGCTGTACCCATCGTTTGCCGCGAGGTTGCGACTGGTGAAGGAAGAATATTGGGTCGAATTTCCATCTCTGATCCATCGTCTTTGCGTCTTGTGTTGCTTCTTACTCTAGGGGTATGAAAGACTCATCGATGAGCCATATCACAAACAGTATAGAGTTCGGTGTTCGTTTCAAACCCACCTCAATAAGTATAGCGATTAAAACAGGCTCTGAAGTTTCAAATTAAGATGGAGGAGATGTTTGCTCGAGACGTATCCACAGGTGAGTAACACAAGATCAATGCATCTTCTACCTCCACATAGACCTGCAAACTCGAAATCAGGAGTAGAACATGAACATCAACATCCAGCTCTTTCTCGGAACCAGCGGAGATAAACAAAAATAAAGTTTTTGATTCATTCTGACCTTATCTAGCCTACTCATATTTCTACGTACCGCGATTCGGCCTGTGCTAGTCACAAGGCCACAAACTCAGCTAAATTACAGGCAAGACCGACCAAACCCCATAAGAAAGAAAAAAACACCAGCACCACTTCGCAAGAGGACGACGACGAGAGTCGGTCACCAAACAAAATACACAGGGAGGGCACGCTGCCCTTGCGTTTCCGAACCTTTTTTTTTTTGCCTCGGAAGAAGAAGAAAAACCGCTCCACGAACCAGAGGTGTGAGGCCTATGAGGTCGAACAAATATGCCGGCGGCGGCTTCAGCCCTGCGCCTCTATCGGCGACATCATCGCCGAGAACCTGCGCTTCTGGATGCGCGGGGGGGTGTGTTATACCTCTTGGGCCCGACCGTCCACGGCAGGAACACGCCGGTGCCCCCACGCCCCATCCTCTTGTTGATGTTGCTCGAGGGCGCCATCACCATCGGCCTTGCGGGCGCCACCATCATGACGGGCGCTGCTCGCACGGCCATTCCCCACGCCGGGGTGAGCATACCCTGTGGCGCCGGTCCATAGCCGATTATTGCGCCATTGCCACCGTGGGGCGGTCGGCGGAGGTTGCCACAGCGTCATGGCCTTGGTGGGCGACGGGATCGGGCTGAGGTCCACCGGCGTCGACGGCCTCACCCTCACGAACGTGATGCTCACGCGCTTGTTGGAAGACGGGCACACCACGTGGCGCGCCATGTCCGCGCTGTTCCCGCGCATCACTAGAAGTGATCTGTAAAGATGATCCATACAAAGTAAGATATCGAATCCAGTAATAGCGCATACGTTCTTTGATGAGATGAAACAGTATGAGTAAAAAATCGAGAACATGACAGTGACAGGATTCTGGTAAGCAGAAATTCAAGTGATCATCGTCCAGAAGATCCGAAAATTTTGTATTTAAGCAATTTTCATGCAATTATTCGCAAATTTGTTCTGAAAATGATTTTTTTTAAATCGGTGGCCAAGTCCATTGATATTCAAGAGTACGTACCCTTGCTTCAATGAGAGAGTCAGGGGTCCCTTGTAGTTGCCATTGTTGTCGGTGACAAGTGATCTTCCAAAGGCCATTGAGGTCTCAGATAGCAGGAGAGTGGAAATGGGGTTGTCCAGATGGGGAGGCTTGAAGTAGGGCTGCGAATGCTCATCCTGTGAAACAATTGCACCAATTGTCAGAGACCAAAACCTTGACGACATGTTTCAAACAATTGAGATCTTGATTCCATGTTCATGCCTGAAGAAAGGTACTTTGTCTGTTACTAGATTTTGATGCAGAAATGACATAAGTACTAGTTCATAGTTCATTCTACATTTGAAATGGTTATTTTTAGGGACAAAAAAGCCTTGTCGCCCCCTCAAGTTTTTCCACTTTCTCCCAACCCGTGACTTACTTCTACTACCTCCGATCCATATTAGTGGGCACAACTTTGTCTAGATACACATGTATCTAGTCTAAATACTTAACTAGATACATATGAATTTAGATAAAGCTATGCCCACTAATATGGATCGGAGGGAGTACCATGAGCTTGCAAAATGCACAGCCTTTCTTACTCCTGCATGTTACTCACTCTCCACTAGTTGCAATGATTTAATAAGCCCCTAAATTAACTTGCATATCTTCTTGTAAGGACCACAAATATAGAATATGGATACTTGACCCTAAACTAACCCACCAGCTGTAATCTCCAAAATTTGTTTGCTGTTTGTACACACAAGTGGCTGGTTCTTAAGGGGAAGAAAAGTTTGTACAGACTCCCAATTCTGGCTATGATATGACAGCAAGGCTCAGATTTCAAAAGGAATCTATACACTTAATAAGACAGAACGGTTTTCACAGCAAATCTCATGACAGTACAAGAAGCGAAATCTCATTTGGTTTCATTTAGCTATGCTTATTCTATAATTAATACACCACCAGCACAACAAAACCTACCTCATCGAAGAAATTGATGATAACACTGTTTGGTTTCCTGCTTTCTGGTATTAAGCGCCAAAGAACAAGGTGGTCAATGACAGCCTGCAGGACAACTGGGATTGGTTCTATATGACCTGCACACAAGGCGAAGGGAAGACAGTGTGAGTTATGTCATCATTCACTAGTGCCTCTCATTGTCAGGACATGGGATATTCATGCAAATATCCCACACCCGAAAAAATATTCTTGCAACTGTATGTAGGTTGAATAAAACATAGTATGGATGCCAGTTTGCCTAAACATACAATTGGTTTCCTCTGTGGTGTGTTGAAATAAAGGGACACCTAGCTGAATGATCTCTCTTGTTCCCTTTGATCTGCTTGTTGAAGAATATGAAGGTTTCACCTAAATTTGAAAGTAAGAATTAGCACAAAATGATCAAGGCAACGGCACAAGGGAAAACATGTCAAAAGAGAATCAGTTAAAGTTAGCTATCCAAATCGTCTAGGTATTATAATCACTACGTTGATGACTTGCCTTCTCAAATGTAAGTTGTAAACTTTCACTATATTAGGACGGCTGACATCTTTCTACGCAACAGCAACTACTAAATTGTACTAATTTAGCCTAAATATGGAGACAGTTGCTAGAACCAAAAACCTAGAACCTGTAGACACTGAGTCAGTTAGCACAAAACTACATCAGACAAAACCATCACCGCCGACAGAAAAAGTAGTAGTGCTTGAACTTGGACCACAATTGCTATCGGACCCTAGGAATATTTTTGGTACCTCAAAAGCATCAATTAGATAATATCAGAGGTTAGTTGTAGCCTTGTGGACACAACAGAAGTAACCAGAAACGAATGGACACACAAAAAAAAGGAAGAATTAAATAGCAGCTCACAAAACAATGTGAAGATTCTGCATTTTTAAAGATTTCAACGAAGAAGCACCAAAGCAGCAAAAAGTAACTTACCTGAAAGTTCTCCATTTCTGCCAGCCTGACGAATTCCGTTGATGAAATCAGCAACCTTCATGAGCTCCGATGTTGTGAACACATCTTCATATATCTTCAAGCCCTTCACAACGTTAACCTGATAGCACAAGGTGATGAACATCTGTTAGAAAACAGCACCTTTGCAGAACTGTTATAAATGGGTGAATCAATGGATGTGCTACTACTTCCTACAGCATCTCTAGTTCTTCAATAGAGAAAATTTGCCGAGTGATGTAAAGATGGAACTCGCCATGTGCCCCTTCACGGACTCCTTCGCCATGAAACCTTTCTGGATCTTGATCCTCTCAGGGCGGGCGATGCACTCCTCGTGGTCAGAGCAGATAGGGTAGCTCTCTGGTAAGCTGCCTTGAGATCCTTGGTCGGTATTATCTGCTGAGTAATATAGATCTCAGAGGGGGTTCCAAGCATTGTATAACTGTGCATTTTGACTAGTATTTTTGAAGTGTGCTATCTTGTTTCAGAAAAGAAAAAAAAGCAACCTCTGCTTCACTGAGGAAAGCATTCGAAAATGCAACAAATAAATGGGGAAGGAACGAGACATCAGTAAAATTCGGCTTCGATTGGTTTATCCTTTAGCTCTCAAGAAAAAGTCTACTCCAAAAAGCAGGTTATTATTCCCTCTAATAAAAAGCAGGTTATTGCAAGAAGTGTTTTCGCAAAATGTGAAATGAAGTTAGCATGCTACATCATCACCGATAACTCTTTGATGGAGATTCTGTACACGATCCAAAGAAACTTTAAAATACGAAGTGTATATGATCTCAGCTTTTCTCGCATAGGATACTCTGATGTCCTACCTAAGGTTCGTTAGTGGGTACAGTCATGCATCATATAGTGTTCAGTTGATAGCCCATTTGAAGTTTTGAACCTGTACGAAGTCGCTCTACAACCTCCGGCTTGCCGTGCAGCATAGAAGAATGATGCATTTTCACTCAAATCTTCCAAGACCCCCATCATAACACAGGACCTCCAGGACACCCAACAAGCAGAGTAGTCTCCCCCTGGTGTAATATTTTCTGGAGCACGGCGTGCAGAGAAAAGAGAGGTTGCCTTTCGTGATAACGCAATAACGAAAGGCGAGTATAAACGTGAATGATTCCCTCAAGTTGAATGTACATGGACAGTAGCACTACACTGGCATAAGTGTGGGGGCAAGCCAAGCACCAAGGTAGCAAGCAGGGACCAATTAATACGTGTTCAATTATTGATAGAAGAAGGAACGGGTAATCAAGATGGTGATATTTGACCACTCTATGCATCGCAAGACCTTTCCTCCCTTTCGCAATTGTCAATAGTACTTGGCACACGAAGAACACAAGATTTTCTTTTCCTCCCATATATTTAAAAGGTGGCTTTCCCACAGTCCTCGTCGATTTCGGAAGGGTTCATAGAAAATCTTGTAGAATCAATTAAGCCTAGTTGCAAAGGTTGGTGGTGATGGCTAGCAGCAAACGGACAAAGCTGCTGCAGTGGTGATCGCATCAGGCTATGCTGTTAACCTAAATTATCAATTCAAAATCGCGTAGGATAATCACGTGCGTAACACTGTGCGCTGCGTGACCACCGTAAGCAGCCACGGGCCCAGAGACGCACTGATTTCCACAGGATGGCGCTATACGGAGACAAGTCGGAGAAGAAGAAGCGTGGCAAAGGGACCCAGTTGACTGTCCCGGCCCCACCATCCAGACAACAGGACAACCACGTGTACAGCTCACCGGGCTCAAGAGCGGAGCGGCACCAGATCCAGCCTCGGCCGGAGAATTTGGCTTCTGGAACCCGATCCGGGTCCAGTAACCGAGTGGCAGTTCGACACGTGGAGTGCAGGGTCGTGGGAGGAAGAAGGCGTGCAGGAATTTAATTTTCCACAGCGGTGGTCATGTGGGTCCATTAACTTGGTCGTACACTTTATAATCACTTGTGTCCCTCTCCGAGGGAATTACTAGTGACGCAAAGACACACATATTTTGTCCGTTCTGTAATAATCTCTTTTAATTATCCTTTTGATTTTTATACATTAAGAAGGTGCATTCTAGACTTTTGTTTTGTGCCAAGCATGACAGTTTCGTCACTCCAGCCGGAAGATAGAGATGCCGTACACATGACGTGCGTGCCCGTAACCAAAGCAGCACTCAAAACACACAGGCCGTTCAAAAAAAAAAACACACAGGCCAAAAGTCAAAACCCGGCTCCAAAGCAGAGATTTGCAAAGCTGGTGCCATCGCTAATTAATCCTCCCCTCCCACAGCCGCAAGGCGCAGGGTTTTGTCGAGACCGCCGTCGCCAAATCTGGCGAGACCCCTAGCCACATGATGAACAGATTCACCTGAAGTATTCTATTCGCTCCGCCTACAGCCTATCATCGCTGGTGCGCACAAGATGGAGGAGCCCCATGGCAGGCTGTTGCGGTCGCCAGGCTACAACGCAGAACGATGCCCTCGAGGCCGCCCTGGCCGGGCTGACTGGGCCGCCGCCAGCGAGCGGTCGGACGGGCGAGAAGGACAAAGCCACGGCGACGTCAAACTCCCCTTCACGGCGATAATAATATTCCCTCCGATCCATATTAGTGGGCATAGCTTTGTCTAAATTCATATGTATCTAGTTAAGTATTTAGACTAGATACATGTGTATCTAAACAAAGTTGTGCCCACTAATATGGATCGGAAGTAGTAACATTATTAATCGGCGAAGCGCCCAGACTAAAAAGTAAGCACATGAGCTAATTACTGGTGGCGGGTAGCGGCCGAACTAGCCAGTACTTTCCACGGGACCGGGACCGAGACCAGGCATCCCCAAAAGGGTTGGATGTGGGAGGAGGGCGCGTGCAGGCGAACCCAAAATAAAGCTGGCCGTAGGGTTTTAGTTCCAGCGACCTCGTGATGCCGTCTCACGGGGCGCCGCCGCCGGCACGGGCGGCCAGGATTGTCCAGCCGAAGCTGCCTCCGCCGTCCGATCCTCCCTCCGCTTCTGGTAGGGCTGCACGCACGGGAATTATTGCCAGTTTTTTCCCCTAACCACCAGACCATAATGGACCTTCGACAACCCAACACGTTAACATTAACCATGCCGCTTTAGCAACAGTTGTAAGAGTACCATAATATAAGCGTCATTTTGAAGTCTAATTCGAGCCCTTTTTGGTTATTATAGGCCCCAATAAAATAGGACAGGAGTACTCCCTCCGTTCGGATTTAATTGACACACGTTTGGTTACACACGGATGTATCTAGACACCATACAAATATAGATATATCCATATTTGGGCAAAACCAAGTCAATTAATTTGGAACGGAGGGAGTAGTATTTAAATGGGGAAAACTTGCAGAAAAATCCACGGGGGAGCAACGACCAGATCCATCCAACGTTGGCTAGCCACCAAGGGCCAAAACTAGAGATCGGTTGGGGAGATAAACTTAACGGAGGAAACACGGCGGATTGGGAATTTTTTCGAATGCGGACGACGGAAAAAGGAAATTTTCGGAAGGGACGGTGTGATTATTAGAGTATTAATTTGTGTATGTGCGCGAGGATTAATTAATGGGGATGATTGTACTTACGGCCGTCGGGGACGGCGTCGTCTTCGGTGGAGGCCGCCTTCCGCTCCGACGAATCTCCCGAGGAATATTCGCCGTCCAGCTCGTGGTCCGCCACATCCACGACGTCGTCGTTCGGCTGCTGCACCTCCGGCTCCGTCGCTGCCGGCACCGGCTCGTGCACGTGCTCGGGCACCGGCGGCTCGCCGGCGGCGGCGACGGTGACGAGCTCGTCCATGGGCTCGTGGATCACCGTGGACGCGGCCTCCTCCTCGGAGAAAGCCGCGGCTGCGGCGGCGCGGGCGTCGGCGACGCGTCGGAGCTCGGCGGCGACGTCGTTGATGGAGTAGAACTTCTGCATGTGGAGGACGGGGAACCAGTTGAGGCGGCGGCGGTGGAGCGCGGCGTACACGGCGTCGTACTCGGCGGGCCCGCCGATCTGCGCCAGGTGGCCGCACAGCGCGTCGATCACCGCGTTGGCCGCCGCGAACTCGCCGCGGTACCACCCGATCACCGCGTCCCGCGCCGCCACCTGATCCGGGGCCGCCACCGGTGACCCCGGCGCCGCCGGTGTCGTCGACATCGCTCCTCCGGCGATCGCCAGACCAGCAAAACAAGTGTGCCCACCACTATTTACCTCTCCCTCTCCTTAGACGACGTCCTCCCTACCTGTGTATATCTGGAAGGAAGCTTTTGTAATGGCGTGGACAAGGTGTTGGTGTTCTAAATCGGCCGAGGACGGACGGTGTCGTGGGGAGCGCTTCTCTCTCGGGGCCGCGCCTATAAATACCCCCGGCGATGAAGGGTATACCTGTGGCACCACGGATTAGCTAGCGGGTACGGGCGCAGATCCGACATGCTGGTGGTGGCATGGCTGCAGCAGCTAGTTAAGGTCAGACTCGCTTTATAGGACCCGGCGCGTGTGGACGGCGCGCGGCGCTACGCACAGAGATGGGCTGCGCGATTCGGCGCACGGCGACGTCACGCCGCCGGCCTCCAGGAACGGCGTGCACCCGGTCCTTGAGTCCCGTCCATGGACCACGCGCCATCCTAGCCGTCCGTTTCTGAACCCCACATCCTTGTTCGGTTTTTTGTTCTCGTTTGTGCAAGACATGATTGGGCACGGGGAAATACGGCAAGATCTTTTTGTGCGTGGGGTGGACACGCGCTGTAATGTGTGAGCGTCAGTAATTAAGGCTCCGTTGTAAAATCCAGCTGTTTTCTTTTGTGAATGAAAGTAATTTCCTTTTTGAATGGCAGTTCCAAAAAAAACGTACTTCAATGTCAAAAAAGCGTATTCGTAAAAATATTTGGAAGAAAAAGACTTATTTTTTAAATGTCGTGTAAATATCAGGTGTCCTGAATATGTTGTTTTCCTTTTCAGAGATACCCCCTCCGTATGAAAATGATACGGAGGGAGTAGCATATATATAGAGAGGGTTTTAGAGGGTCCATAATGGTTATCTTGAGAAACCATCTTCTAATAGAAGCGACATGTAAATTTTTTGAGTGATGAGATGATGTCATGGCCCCAAACACATATCACCATAATCTTTATTGTTTGTATGCAATTTCTCATTTTATTCGGTAATCATACGAATATGTGCATTAGTTGTTAGAGAATACAAAGCATTTGATAGCTGGCGACATATTAATGCACAAAGTTAATGGCAATTGACGAGCATGCGTGTTGGGTCAAAATAAATTAATGCACGGAGTCGGTTCGTACGAAACTAAGGATGTAGGGAAGAACGGAAAAGTTACTAGGAACGAAACGTAGCTGTCGGAAATACTCAGCCTCATCTCCCGTGGTCATTCTGGCGCTAGGAGACGGAGTCCATAATGGTCATTGTGAGAAGCCATCTTCGAATAAAAGCAACATGTACATTTTTTTAGTGAGAAGTGAGCACTCTCTTTGAGATGAGATGATGTCATGGGTCCTAAGATATATCACCATAATCTCTATTGTCCGTATGCAATTTCTCATTTTATTTAGTAATCATACGAATATGGGCATTAGTTGTTAGAGAAGACAAAGCGTTCGATAAATGACGACATATTAATGCACAGAGTTAATGGAAATCGACGAGGATGTGCGTTGGGTCAAAAGAAATTAATGCACGAAGTCGGTTCGTACGGAGAACTACTGAAGAACGGGAAAGTTACTAGGGAACGAAACGTAGCTATCGAAAATATTCATCCCCTACCGATGGTTCCCTCATCTTCTGCGGTCATTTTGGCGCTAGGAGACAGAGTCCATAGTGGTCATTGTGAGAAACCATCTTCGAATAAAAGCGACATGTAAATTTTTTGAGTGAGAAGAGAGCACTCTCATTGGGATGAGATGAGGTCATGGCTACAAAGATATATCCCTATAATCTCTATTGTCCCTACACAATTTCTCATTTTATGACATGTAAATTAGAACTTTGATTTCCGTATCGTTGGTTCTTTACTAATAGAAAATCTACACCATAGGGGTTTGCCCTACGGTAAAGTTCCTCAAAAAAATCTCATCTTATTCAGTATGATGAAATTTTTCATTAGTTGTTAGAGAAGAAAAAGCATTCGATAACTGACGACATATTAATGCACGAAGTTAATGGAAATCGACGAGGATGCTCGTTGGGTCAAAATAAATTAATGCATGGTGTCGGTTCGGATGGCGAACTACGGACGGGTATGGAAGAGCGGGAAAGTTACGAGGAATGAAACCTAGCCACCAAAAATAGTACACTCCTTCCTCCAATCCCCTCCTCATCACATGCGATCATTTTGGCGCTAGGAGACGGATAAACCACAGATCTACATTTTAGCGACTAGCGTTTCTGTGGCGGAGACAACGTCAAGTCAAATACTCCACTACCATTCTGGCGTGACTATCGTATCCGACGCGGTTGACACTGGGAGCCTATATATATGGTAGGTCGTCGACTTTACATCTGACAGCTTGTTGTCAGACGCTTCGGTCTATCTTGGCGGTGGTGGTGGCCATATGGTCATGTTAAGTTTGGTTTTGTAAGTGGTTTCTACTTCTGTTCTTTTGTGCTCGTGAACTTATTTATTGTTAGCACAATCGTGAAAGAGTGGTTCGGCGACCTGTCTTGTGAAGGGTGTATCTCTAGCCGCAGCAAGTCCATCGATCTAAATTTGCCAGATATTCGGGAGGCGACTCAAACGGCTTTTCAAACCTTTGAAGTTACTTCAGCTAATGTATATTATGTCTTATTTTTAGAAATATCGAGAGGACAATGGCCCCATAAATCCCCATGTCCAGACCGCGCCCCCTTGAGCCACGAAGACGTCGTGCCGACGCCACGACATGCCGGCCATCCTCGTATCCCGCTGGAACTGCGCTTGAGAGACATGACCCGGCCCCCACAACGTGCACAGCTGGAGCAGCAACTCGTCATAGTCATCCTCAACAATGTTGTGGGATTTCCCGCCGACTTTCTCAGGAGGTAGAGCGGTCTAGGGAGACGATAGCGTGTGACGGTGGCTAGGACACGAGAAAACTCACGTATCACCCTAGGGGACCGACGACGTGGAGGTAGGAATTCCTTATTTGTTACCCATTGATGCAAAAAAAAATCCGTATTTGATGTTTTGGGTTTATATTACTAAAAGTTTTGAGGAACATCAAGATGGAAAACGACAACGACGGGGACTTCAAAGATATTGATGTAAATTTTAGTTGTATTAACTATATTTGTTGTTTGTGTACGTTTCTATTTTTTATGTACTTTGTCTAGTGAATCAATAAAGTTGGATATTTTGCTAAAAAGTTAATACATGAAACTCACACAAAATACACTGACATGTACAACAACATGACTTCGAGCATGGATGATACAAGAGAAAACAATCTTCTCTACCCTTGAAGATGCCGTGAGAATTATTCAATCGACTAATGGACATGTCAAATCAGGCTCCAATTAAGAGGGAGAGTGGTTGCAGATTTGTCAACCATGATCGACCCGCAACCAAAAAAAACATGATCGACCCAATGGGTTGATTCTGACCTTTGTACCTCGACTGTGACTTTACGGCTAGATTACCTCTTTTTCCTCTGTTGTTTAATTAGACTAGGAGAAAGTAAAGTGTAATGACGATTGGCTTCTGAATCTTGCGTGATCAAGTGACCTTGCCTCTATGGCAATGCATATACCACCAGTCCAAGCATCTTTCTAGGGTACCCATCTGATTGGAACTTTGAAAGAATAATTCAACAACATGACTACTGCACCTCTCGCATTAAACTTCTCGTTCGGGTCGGCTGATTTTTCTCATCCCAGTCTCGGCAATGCCAATAAAATTCAGATCATCCTCTAGGGCCCTGTGATCTGAAATCTAAGATGGTAAGTTTCGAAAAAGAAAAAAAAAAATCTAAGATGGTACATGCCCCAAAACCAAGGTTTCATCTTAACACATGCATCTTGTTTGCCCTCAATGTTCATTCCCTTTTCTTAATTCACGCGCATTGGGATCATGACTTTGATTCTCTAGTTAAAAGAAAGGTTCTTCTTGGATACCTTGGTTATTCTGAAGTGTTCCGGCTTGCAGAGGCCATGTCCTGTTTAACCTAGAAGAGCGATGCATCTATTTTTTTCAGTTGCTGAGATGGTAGCGTTGGAAACTGGAATCAGGTTAAGGGCTATTTTATATTGGCCCTGAATCTGATTTGGTTCTGATTAAATAAGAACAATGTACATCTGGTGGTAGGTGGCTGGATGCGCTGCGTCTGTTCTGGCTCCCCTTTCAGGATTTGAAACACGCTGTGACACTGGATACACCAACCCAATTACATAGTATATGGCATGTGATTAACGATTTATGTTTGTCCTTCAACTTTAGTAGGCAGTATATATGATTGATGACGCTTTTTTTCATATTTTGATCGGAATTTAGTTCTCAAGTAATAATACCACCAAATTAGACTTCGGTTACTCCATAGATAAGTTTGATAAGACATGCTAAAATGTCGTCCGTTTATAGCAAATGTAGCACCAATGAAAAAGTTTCAATAACTGGAGCTTTTATCTACTCAAATGGAACATCAAAGATATTGTTCACACACGGCCTTTGTATACTTAGGATGCACACATGCGAAAAAGTTACAAAAACAAGATGTGAATAGGAAAAAATCCATCTAAGATGTTGTAGTACCGATCAAAAACTACACCACCATCCATATGGCATAACGTTTCAACTAAATATATGCAACTGTAGATAGCTCCTTTGTGCGACGGGCGCCGAAGCATAGACCATATATGGACCTACCTACAATGGAGAGGTGATTTTTTTCAAATACAATGTGTAGAATTGTGAGCTGACGTAATATGATAGATGTATTATAGAGCCTCATGGGCGAGTATATATTGGGTACAAGACTTAGAGGGCAAGAAGCCTCTCCTAGAGATAAGGTAGGAGCCGGATTATAAATCCTAAACTACCAAATACATGAACCGTAATATATCTCTAACATCTCCCCACAGTCGTAGCGGTAGCGTCGCGAACAACTGGAACGTCATGGACGGTCAGAGTGGAGATAAACTGAAGTAGAATCCAGTGGGCTGACATCCCCCCGCAGTACGAGCAGGAACGTCGTGGATGGTGTCGCGGCGCCGATGCTTGGACCGTAGAGGAAGCTGGTGAGGAGATCAAGCGAGGTGATAGCCCTTTGTTGCCGATGTCGAGGGAGCCGAGAGCGTTGGGCGGTGCAACCTTGGACGTGGTAGCCGTGCGAGGGGTCGCCGTGGTTGATGTCGTGGACGGGTTGCCGGTGTCGAGGTAGACGCACATGAAGCCGTGGGCGCATAGTGCGCGTGAAGAGGGTTGATGGCGTGTAGTTCACACGTTCGTTGGGAGACCCCAAGAGGAAGGTATGATGTAGTGCAGCAGCAGTTTTCCCTTGAAATATGACCAAGTTTATCGAACCAGGAGGACACGGAGGTTTTTCAGAAGGTTGTTGATGGGTGCCGTTACTCGATCACCAACGTGGAACCTGCACACAACACAACCAAACTATTTTGCCCCAACGAAACAGAGAGGTTGTCAATCTCTCTGGCTTGCTGAAAACAAAGGATTAAATGCACAGTGTGGAAAACAGTAGTGATTGCAGAAAGTAACAAGGAACAGATGATTGCAGTAGGTGGTTTTATCAGTATGAGGGAAAATGGACCGGGGTCCACAGTTCACTAGTGGTGTCTCTCCATAAAAGATAACTAACATGCTGGGTGAACAAATTACAGCTGGGCAATTGACAAATAGAGAGTGCATGACAATGCAATATATGACAAGATGTTCATTATGAGATTTAATTGGGCATTACAACAAAGTACATAGACTTGCTATCCAACTCATCTATGCCTAAATAATCCACCTTCAGGTCAGCATCCGCATCACTTCCAGTATTAAGTTGCAAACAACAGATTATTGCATGAAGTAAAGTGTGTAATGTAAACAATGCAAATGACACGTAGACAATGCATCATTGTTTTATCCCTAGTGGCAACAGCACATCCACAACCTTAGTCGTTTCTGTCAACTCGAGCCCAGATTTCTGGAGGCATGAACCCACTATCTAGCATAAATACTCCCTCTTGGAGTTACAAGCATCTACTTGGCCAAAGCATCTACTAGCAACGGAGAGCATGCAAGATCATAAACAACATAAACATATAGATTGATAAACAACTTGCTCATAGTATCAATATTCATCGGATCCCAGCAAACACAACATGTAGCATTACAATAAGATGATCTTGATCATGTTAGGCAGCTCACAAGATCTAAACATGGAGGTACAAGGTGGAGAGACAACCATCTAGCTACTGCTATGGACCCGTAGTCCAAGGATGAACTACTCACGCATCACTCCGGAGGCAGGCATGGCGATGTAGAGCCCTCCGGTGATGATCTCCCCTCCGGCAGGGTGCCGGGAAGAGCTTCAGAACCCTCCCGATCTAGGGTTGGCGACGACGGCGGCAGCGGAACTTTTCGTGGAATATGATCGGTGTTTTTAGGGTACGCGGAACATCGGGAATATATAGGCGAAAGGGCGGCGTCGGAAGCTTCGCGAGGCGGCCTCGCCAGGGCCCGGCGCGGCCCACCCTTGGCCGCGCCCTAGGGTGGCGAGGCGGCCTCGTGGCTCGTCTCCGTCTCCCCTTTGGACTTCGTGATCGTGTCGGTGAAAATATGAGCGTCCCTTTTTGTTTCGTCCAATTCCGAGAATATTTTGCGACTAGCTTTTCTGAAAGAGAAAAACAGCAGAAAACAGGAACTGGCACTTCGGCATCTTGTTAATAGGTTAGTCCCAGAAAATGCATAAAAATGCTATGAAGTGTAAACAAAACATGTAGCAATTGATATAATAACAGCATGGAACATCAAAAATTATAGATACGTTTGAGACGTATCAAGCATCCCCAAGCTTAGTTCCTGCTCGTCCTCGAGTAGGTAAACGATAAAAACAACATAATTTTTGAAGTGACATGCTACCAACATAATCTTGATCAAATAGTAATGTAATGCACATGAACTGAATGAAGTGATCCAAGTCAATGGTCTATAGTTTGCTAACAAGTAAACAAAATGAATCATACAAGTGCAAACTTTCATGAATAATACTTGGAGACAATGGAGCTATAAAGTTTGTATAAGAGTTAGCTCACAAAGCAATAAATTCTAAATGAAAGTGTTTGACTTAACACAAAGGAAGATTTAGTTTCAGCACTGGCTTCAACTTCAACATATTTATCTCATGGATATTGTCAAGGCAAAGAATATAATAAGTCAAACACATAATTCATATAAAAACTGTTGTACCAAAGTTGACACTAGTGTTTGCTTGTGGAGACAGAAAGAAATAGGAAAACTGACTCAACAATAAAGTAAAAGAAAGCCCTTCGCAGAGGGAAGCAGGGATTAAATCATGTGCTAGAGCTTTTTAAGTTTTTGAAAGCATATAGAGAGTATAAAAATATATTTTGAGAGGTGTATGCTAATTGTCAACGAATCAGTAATAGACAATACAGTACAACCCAAGTTAATCAGACTTTACAAGAGCGGCTCCCATGAAGGACGTTATTTCTACCAGCGGGTAGATCATCCCTCGTTCTCTTTTGTTTACACACTTATGAACATTGCTTGACTGATTTCTCAGGGGCAAAAAGATGTGAAGAGAATTATTGGTTAAAGTTGTAATTAATTGGGACTGGGCACCCCGTTGCCAGCTCTTTTTGCAAAATTATTGGATAAGCGGATGTATATGCCACTAGTCCAGGTGTGTAAAGTCTGATCAACAAGTGAAATAAAGTAAAACTACACCTCCTCATGAGCTAGTAAACAGTGACACAAAAAGGAGTTGTACAGTTTTGAATAGTTTAAAGGTAGCACATGAAAATTTACTTGGAGTGGCAGGAAAATACCACATAATAGGTAGTTATGGTGGACACAGATGGCATGGATTTTGGCTCAAGGGTTTTGGATGCACAAGCAGCATTCCCGCTTAGTACAGAGTTTAGGCTAGCAAGGTTATTTAAGCAAACACAAACTGTCAACCGGTACAGCAAGAACTTATATAAAAAACATGGCTGAAAAATTATAAGACTCCACATTGTCTTCCTTGTTAACCAAAACCTTTCACTAGAAAATATCTAGACTTTTAGAACTACCAATGATACAAAGATCAAATATCAACAAGCTTTACAGTAGTTCTTCACTAATAGCCATTACTTACACGATGCACAAGTTTAAACATTTACTTACTTGGTAACTCAAAACAATTGACAAGTATCAAATTACTCAAGACAGTGATCTACAAGACTTATGTAAGCATTTTTATACCACTACCACATGCATAGCATTTTCTGTTCCAACCAAACACCAATCAACTTATTTAAACAACTCTCCAAACAAATATAAGTGAAGCAAGAGAGTACTTTCTTCAAAAGAAACTAATAGCTCTGAACAAGAGATACATGAAAACAAAGAGCTAGAAGTTTTAGCAGTAGCTAGACAAGAATACTCAACAAGTATAAGTGAAGCACAAGAGTATTCTAATGAAAAAGCGGAGCGTGTCTCTCTCCCAAACAAGAGTGCTAGGATCCAACAAGTATAGAGCAGCAAACAAAACAAAAACAAACTGAAAACAAAAGCACACTGACGCTCCAAGAAAAGTACATATAATGTAAAGGAATAAAAATATAGTCTCACTAGAGATGACCTGATAGTTTGTTGATGAAGAAGGGGATGCCGGCATCCCCAAGCTTAGATGCTTGAGTCTTCTTGAAATATGCTGGGGAGATCCATGGGAGCCTCCCCAAGCTTAAGCTCTTCACTCTTCTTGATCTTGTAATATCATCCTCCTCTCTTAACACTTGAAAACTTCCTTCACATCAAAACTCAACATTTTTCTCATTAGCAGGTTAGTGCATCAAAACAAATAATCTCACATAGTTCTGTAGGGACACAATTCATAAGCAAATATTTTCAAACATTAGCTACTGATACTAGGCTTAAGTGAAGCTCTTCCACCATAAAAGAAACTCACTCAACACTTGTAAAAGAGAGAATGCAAAACAAAGACAGAATCTGTCAAAACCAGAACAGTCCGTAAAGATGATTTTTTTCGGGACACTTACGTCGCGTAAATCGAAAAACTCTAGTCGTACGAAAGTTGCGTACACATCTCAGGAACACGCACAAAAAATTTCAGATCAATACGATTTTTTCTATTTTCTACCGAATTAAACGGTGACGTCCAGAAATCTGTTCCTGTGCAGTAATCCAAAAATAAGTACCATCTTGTCATAAGAGACTTTTCTTGGCACAACAAAAAGCAAAACAAAGGCGTTGCTACAGAAGTAAACAAGCTCCTTGACTCATGGGTTGCCTCCCAAAAGCGCTTTCTTTAATGCCTTTTAGCTAGGCTAGAAGATTTTAATGATGATCTCATAAGAATAAGAGTTGAAAAACAAAAAAGAGCATCAAAAGGCAAATATCAAACACATTTAAGTCTAACCCACTTCCTATGCAAAGGAATCTTGTAGTAAAAAAATTATTGAAGCATAAAGAAACTAGTATAGGAAGATACAACAAATGCAACTTTAAAACTTTCAACATAAAGAGAGGTGTTTTAGTGATTTGAAAACTTTTACAACTATATTTTCCTCTCTCATAATAACTTTCAGTAGAGTCATGAACAAACTCAACAATATAACTGTCACATAAAGCATGATTTTCATGATCTACAAACACATAATTTTTATCAAGCTCCAAATTAGTGGGATTAAAAATTTCAAACCCACTTTTAGACATACTAAAACAAGATGATTGATCACTCTATAGTAGAATGCATAATATTATCAAGCAACATAGGACCATTATCTAGAGCTTTATCATAAACATTTTCTAAGCAAACTTTCTCAATACCATGCATTTCGAAATTAGGCACAAATAAAGGATTATCATAAGATATATCGAAATAGCATGGATTATCATAAATAACAGTAGCATAATTATTTCCACAAGTTTCATTCATAGGGACTATTTCAAGAGAATCCACAGGAACATAACATTCATCCTCCTTTTGTAAGCATGGAGGGCAATCAAATAGTGTAAGAGTTAAAGAGTTACTCTCATTAGAAGGTAGACATGGGTTCCACTCTTCCTTCTTTTGTTCATCACTCTCCTCCTCCTTTTCATCCAATGAGATTTCAGCTTCAGCAGATTCTTGTTCCACATGTTCCTGAAAGGCATTAGTCTCTTCTTTGTGAGGACACATCCTCTTTACATGTTCAGTAATATAAGAATTCCTATCCTTATAGTTATCAAAACAATATTGAATTATAGCAAGACTTTCAGATTTATAAGGGGCATCAATTTCATGCTCAAGATAAGAACAAATTTCAAGGGCACCCTTAAAAGCAATAAATTCCTCTATTCTCTCCACATTATAAAAATCATAATCCCCATTAGCATAAGAAGACAAGAATTTATTATCATTGTGAGCACATTGGAAAGGAAGATGACGCAGTCCACAAGAACATTTTACATCATAAAGCATACATAAATCCCAGGCACATGTTTTAACTTTCTCAATAAATTTCCATAATAGTAACCCTTTTTCAGACAAACGGTGTTTCTTAAAATGTTTTTGATGGCCCTTGTGAACCCACCGTGCCAATAAAATTTAGTTTGGAAGAAGTTATCCATTGATAGCAAGTAAACAACAAGACATAATAACAAACCGAAATAGACTAGATGCAGGAATTTTTTTTTTTTGTATTTTTGATTTTTAACAGCAAACAAGATAAAATAAAATAAAACAAGCAAGACAAAAACAAAGTAAAGAGATTGGAAGTGTGAGACTCCCCTATCTGGAGATTCCAGTATCCCCGGCAACGACGCCAGAAAAGTGCTTGATGGCGTGTAGTTCACACGTTCGTTGGGAGACCCCAAGAGGAAGGTATGATGTAGTGCAGCAGCAGTTTTCCCTTGAAATATGACCAAAGTTTATCGAACCAGGAGGACACGGAGGTTCTTCAAAAGGTTGTTGATGGACGTCGTTACTCGATCACCAACGTGGAACCTGCACACAACACAACCAAACTACTTTGCCCCAACGAAACAGAGAGGTTATCAATCTCTCTGACTTGCTGAAAACAAAGGATTAAATGCACAGTGTGGAAAACAGTAGTGATTGCAGAAAGTAACAAGGAATAGATGATTGAAGTAGGTGGTTTTATCAGTATGAGGGAAAATGGACCGGGGTCCACAGTTCACTAGTGGTGTCTCTCCATAAAAAATAACTAACATGCTGGGTGAACAAATTACAGCTGGGCAATTGACAAATAGAGAGTGCATGACAATGAAATATATGACAAGATGTTCATTATGAGATTTAATTGGTCATTACAACAAAGTACATAGACTTGTTATCCAACTCATCTATGTCTAAATAATCCACCTTCAGGTCAGCATCCGCATCATTTCCAGTATTAAGTTGCAAACAACAGATTATTGCATGAAGTAAAGTGTGTAATGTAAACAATGCAAATGACACGTAGACAATGCATCATTGTTTTATCCCTAGTGGCAACAGCACATCCACAACCTTAGTCGTTTCTGTCAACTCGAGCCCAGATTTCTGGAGGCATGAACCCACTATCTAGAATAAATACTCCCTCTTGGAGTTACAAGCATCTACTTGGTCAAAGCATCTACTAGCAACGGAGAGCATGGAAGATCATAAACAACATAAACATATAGATTGATAAACAATTTGCTCATAATATCAATATTCATCGGATTCCAGCAAACACAACATGTAGCATTATAATAAGATGATCTTCATCATGTTAGGCAACTCACAAGATCTAAACATGGAGGTACAAGGTGGAGAGACAACCATCTAGCTACTGCTATGTACCCGTAGTCTCAGGATAAACTACTCACGCATCACTCCGGAGGCAGGCATGGCGATGTATAGCCCTCCGGTGATGATCTCCCCTCCCGATCTAGGGTTGGCGACGACGGTGGCAGCGGAACTTTTCGTGAAATATGATCGGTGTTTTTAGGGTACGCGGAACATCGGGAATATATAGGCGAAAGGGCGGCGTCGGAAGTTTCGCGAGGCGGCCTCGCCAGGGCCCGGCGCGGGCCCACCCTTGGCCGCGCCCTAGGGTGGCGAGGCGGCCTCGTGGCTCGTCTCCGTCTCCCCTTTGGACTTCGTGATCGTGTCGGTGAAAATATGAGCGTCCCTTTTTGTTTCGTCCAATTCCGAGAATATTTTGCAACTAGCTTTTCTGAAAGAGAAAAACAGCAGAAAACAGGAACTGGCACTCTGTCATCTTGTTAATAGGTTAGTCCCAGAAAATGCATAAAAATGCTATGAAGTGTAAACAAAACATGTAGCAATTGATATAATAACAGCATGGAACATCAAAAATTATAGATACGTTTGAGACGTATCAAGGGTGACGGAGACGCGTCGAGGCAGTCATTGAGGATGCTGATGCCGGAGACGATGCAGTCTGAGCCGTCGAGGACGAGGTGCGGCCATTTTTTTGCCAGAACAAGGCGCACGTCGGGGACGAAGGCATACTCCGGCTTTGTCAGAGCCGAGTACGCATAGAAGAAATCGGTGACGTGGTCGGGGCAGTCGTAGAGGAGGAAGTCGATGCCGAAGACGTTGTCGAAGCCGATGTAGACGAGGCGCCGACCCGGGCTTGCCAGACCCGAGGACACATCGGGGACGAAGGCACGCACCGGTGTTGCCAATACCGTGCATGCGGGGGCAGCGACCACCATGAACCATACGGCAGCGTCGGAGGGACTAGCAGAGAAGGCCTCCTGAACGGTTGCGAGTCGTAGAGCGACGTAGAGGGAGAGATGTCGATGCGGTCCACGGTTGTCGGAATAGACGTAGTCGGGGATGGGGATGATGACGCTGGCAAAGAGCTCGTGGTGGACGAAGACGTAGAAGGCGACGAAGGCAGCGGCGGCCTGAAGTGGCCATGTTGGACGCCTAGACAAGGGGTGGTCGGCGGGACCTGCGACGGCCTGAAGTGGCCATGCAGGTTACCTGTAGAGCTGCGGCAGCGTTACTCGAGGTTGGCGAGGAAGAACCCGGTGGCGTGACGAAGACCATGCGCGGACGGTGGCGTTCCCGCGTCTAGGGAGACGGCGCGGCGCATACCACGTAGAAGTCGACGCGCGGGGACGGCGGAGTGGACCGCGTGCCGCGGTGCTACGGCCCGAAGGGGCGACGCAGTGGCAGCACGCGTGTCGGTGCAGCGGCAAGGTGTCGCCGGCAGCGTACACGCCTGGGAAGGCGCGTTGAGCAGCCGGCAACATGGACCAAAGGCGGCGGCGCGACAACCTGAAGGTGTGACGTGGTAGCAGCCTGTAGCTGGCGCGTGCTCGGGGACGTGCTTGGCGTAGAAAGGCGCGCGATCGGTTGATCAGACCGACACGGCGCGGTACGCGCCATGGCGGCGACGACGATGCACAAATCGGAGTCGATGGCGAAGTTGTCGGTGAAGTCCCAGTCGATGACGGCGAAGACGAACCGGCGATGGAGACCGTGCAGGCGAGTGAAGCCGGCTGCGACGCGTCGAGGCGTCCCTTGGACGGCGCGTCCGGCCTTGCTGCGCGATCGGTGAAGACGAGCCGATCAGTGCGGAGTCGGCCGCGATAGCCGGCTTGAAGGAGCCGACCGGTGCGGAGTCGGTGCCGGTGAGTCGGCCGCAATAGCCGGCTATCGAGGAGCGGGCCGGTGCAGGTCGATGCCGTTGTCGGAGTAGAGGCGCGAGAAGACGACGGGCGGTGGGCGACGCAAACCGATCTTAGATCGGAAAATCAAAAAAGAAACGCCGGTCAAAAACGACCGGCGAGAGAGAGAAACCGGATCAAGAGACCGGAAAAAAACTCTAGGGCAGTCGAGCAACCGCTCGGCGGACGAACCCTAGGGACGGGCGGCGCGGCTTCCGGCGGAGATCATGGAGATCGACCTCCCCGGGGTCGGCGCGGTGCGGAAGCGCGGCGGCGGCGGCGGCTAGGTCAGATCGTGCCGCTCTGATACCATGTAGAATTGTGAGATTGGCGAAATATGATGGATGTATTATTGATCGTCATGGGCGAGTATATATTGGGTACAAAACTTGGAGGGAAAAAGCCTCCCCTAGAGATAAGGTAGGAGCCGGATTATCCTAAACTACAAAATACATGAACCTTAATATATCTCTAACACAATATCATCCATGGAGAGCCAAAGAGGCCAACACAAGGCCGCGGCCCTACCAGTATATGTGATTTGAATTTGTGATGAATCTCCATATGAACAACCGATCACGGCTCTCGACCGAAGCACTGATAATTTTTAGTCAGCTATAGTTTTTGACAGAAAAATGTTCAACTATAGTTTGTTTCAAGAAAATCACAACATTTTAGAGTAAATGTCACATTCTGAATACAATCTCCGATACATATTAATGGCCTCAACTTTATCTAGATACATCCGTATCTAGATAAAGTTGAGGCCATTAATATGTATCGGAGGGAGTACATATATAGGTTTGAAAGCAACCGAGTGGAAAACAGAATTCCCATGTTCGTGTCATCATTATCTCATCAAGCACGGGCACACATTTCTTAATCCTAGTGTCGGAAGAGTTGACATTTTTTGGTGTATATGCCCTTCCCCTATTGGAACGGGTACTGTCTTAATCAGAGGCGGTATGAATATTAATATCCTTCGCGTCATCGATCGTTAGTTACTCCAGTTAACTGGAGATCTAGACTTTCGGCATGACAACCCACTACTATGTGCT
This sequence comes from Poa pratensis, assembly GCA_947311845.1. NCBI lineage: Eukaryota > Viridiplantae > Streptophyta > Magnoliopsida > Poales > Poaceae > Poa > Poa pratensis. Next base: position 23,555,684 of record CAMZMU010000038.1, read on the forward strand.
TTGAGCACAAATTGCATCTGCGAGTACATGGCTGTAGCACCTGCATTGTTTGTATAACTTTGTTAATCACAGTACTATATCATTCAGGAATCAAATTGCTCTTGGAACAGCCTTGTATATACATGTAATTCGATTGTCATTAGTCATTACCGATACAAGGACCATTTAATTAACCTTAATTTAATGCAAAAGCAGTGGAACTCAGTGTGTGGTCATACGAATTCGAAGAAAAGAAATCGCCAAGCTTGAGGCATCCACGTCGCCCCGCTACTGCAGCTGCTACAGTGGTGCACTTCTACAGTGTGCCGCGTACTGTAGCAGCTACAGTATGCACAGTATATTTTACAGTGCACTTTTTTTCCTCTTCGGACGATGCATGCACGTCGCTCCCCGCTACTGCTGTTGCTACAGTCGCGCAGTATCTATCAATATATCAAAGACAACAAAATAGCGCAGCATTTTTTTTTTGCCCTTTTCGCGATAATATTTACACAAAATATATGCGCGCCAACGAGTAGGTTACATTCCCGTGATCGGGTCCGAGTTTAGTCGACTCTAACTCCTTAATTTCGGATCCAAACTCGCAAAAACATTTGGCGAATTTTGTCAAATTCGTCGCACTCAATCATCCGTTTAAATTTTCCTTTCACGAGTAGATGAATATCACCCTTCCGAACAAATTTCATGTTTTAACCTTTTTATTTTAACACATATACAATATGTGTCGTCCATGTCACGCTTCTATCGCTCGCGTTTTCCAAAAATTATGAATCGAAGCTCCAGAATAAGACATTTTTCCAGAAAAGCCCCCGCGTGTCACTTTTTTGCAGAAAAAATATGAATAATATATCAAAACGATCCAAAAAATACGTGCTAACTACTTATGGCAAAATACAAACATATTTGAATATTTTAATTTGGTATATATTTTGAGAAAATCTAAATGCATTTCCGCGCACGCCCTCGAAGCTCCTCCCCTGACGGATCGAAGCACTCGAGGAGCTCCGTCGCCTCGCCCTCTTCCTCCTCGACCACTATCGCCTGCCGGGACGGCGCGAGTTCGCCGGAATCAACGCCGCCACGCTGCTGTCTTCCGCCGCCTCCGCACGCCGCCACGGCCGCTCCGGCGACCCAAAACGAGCGGCGCCACCACCTACAGCCTCCCCGCGACCGTGCGCGTCCGAACCAGCCCGCTCTGGAGACTGTGATGTCATCATGACGTCACAGAGGGCCCACACGTCAGATTTTTTTTCTTTTCCATTTTTTTCTTTTCCCTGTTAAATGCTGTAAAATCCATAAATTTAAATGTAAATATACCCACGCTACGACAACACAATAAATCAATAAAGTGGCCAAAAAAATTGTGAGTATTCATGTCACACGATAAAAATTCAAATTTGAATATTTCAAAATTTCCAGTACCTTCCAAATTTGTCCATTTCGTCCACCCGAAAAAATATGCAAAAAAATAAATACTACCTACTTATGCCCAAAAAACAAACATGTCTTCAAATTCAAATTTGGTCAACACTTCAAGAAAATTCAAATGCCCTCCGTTTAAACATTATTTGCAAAAAAAAATAACAAAATAATATCCTTCGTAATTGATTCACCCAAATTTGAGCAAAATGACGCACCAATCACGGGAATGGAAATCAAATTTACAATTTCTCAGAACTTTTCAAATGCAACTCCAAAAAAAAAATTCAAACCAATTGAAAACCATTTGTACACATCAAAATAACCACTTTAAATTCTTCGAGACTTTTTCTTGAAATAATGGCCATTCCAACCAACTTCACAAAAAAAAACCAAAAAAAAACATTTGCAATAATCATTTCAAACAAAAAAAACATAAAATGGAAACATTTCCATAATTGATCATCCAAAAAAAATACTATACAATATCAAAATGACAGTCTTTCGAACATGACTATTTTACAAACGTGGAAACAATTCAACACGTAATAATTTCCTAACTTCATAAATTTTGAAATCTAATCATTTGTAGCGAACAAAAGCTTCCTACCAATTCCAAATAATTTCCAATAATATAATAAAAAAACAAACCTAACAAACTTAGAAAGTTCTCACACGAAAGTTGCACAAACATTCCGTCCTGAAAAAAATGTAAATAATATGCCCAAAAAAGTTCGGACTTTAACAAATTTTAAGACTGTCCCCACAAAAAATATGCCAAAACTAATCAAATTTCAAATTTAACTACTCCAAACTTTCAACATATCTTCCAAATCTTCTGAACTAATTTTGGCACCTAAACAAGTTTTAACCGCAAACTTTCTTTGCAATTCGACAATATTCAAATCTACACACTTCAAAGATGTGGACATTTCCCAAAATTCAATTCTACCGCTATAACACTACAAACACATTTGAATATTTTAAAATTCCATTTGCCTTTCAATTCTAACCATTTTACTAACGTGAAAGTAATTAAAATGTAAAAAACTTTCCAGTTCGACAAATTTTTGAATTCTAGACAATTTTCACACATAAACTCTCTTTGCATTCCACCGATTCTCAAATATACGTAAATTTTAAACGTCACCGATTTCAAATTCGAATTTTACCACACGGGTGCGGCGGTGCCGCCGCACCAAATTTACCTAGTAGTATACTAAGAATGGAAATATGAAGCTCGAACGAGAGCGACGGGCTAAAGAGAAACCGTGTTGATTGGCCGTGTGTCTATTCAGCCGTTTTGTTGGCCGTGACAACAAGCCCCTCCTCCATGACATGATCCCGTCAGTGAACCTTCTGCCCAATCGAAGTATTCTAATCGTCGCCTAGCCAGCGACTACGGCTACATGATTCACTAAACTAATGAGTCTAAATGCCAAGTTTGCCTTTGTTTCAAACTCAGCTCCATGACAGGCAGAGGGGATATCTTAACTAACTTTAGCTTATCGTCATGAACAATAATGCTCGTTATTTAGCATACTCCCTCCGGTTCAGTGTATTTTGTGGAGATATCTTAACTATTATTACAGATGGAAGGATCTAAATTAATGGCCCACGCCTTGAGCCGACAGCTCTTCAGTGTCATTTTTCATTGATTATTTTAACCTTAGGGAACTTGGATTTCTTTTTTATAAAGTGCAAATTGGTCGAAGCCGATAGTAACATACAAGTATACAACTGTGCTTGGATCTTGGAAGGTGGCGTGCTAGAGTTCAGCCAATTAAAGGCATTGTTACACACGTGGGCCTTCTAAACTGTGTCATTTGAGGAATGCCAAGTATTTTGCTTGATTATCTGAACTATAAAAAGTGGGTTCTGTAATTCTTTTAGAGTTGTTTTGGATATTTCAGGAGAGAACGATTCTGCTAGAGCTGACCCATCGGAGTAGCCGGGAAAGATACGACCGGCCAGAGTTAAGAGGTCAAAGTTGCCCTTTAGAGCAGGATCTCAGTTATGGCCTCTCTTTCCTGGCCTCGAAAGGCTAAACAGGATCACGGCCAGCGATTGATGCACGTCCTTCAAACTAGACATTCTTTTTCTTTTTCCGGGAAAAACTTGAAATCCTTTGGGGGCACTAAACGGTGCAAATGGCTCAATGCATGAATGGCCGGTGCATCATCAGTACATTTGAAAACGATAAGACTTTGGTTAATGCTGATCGCTGAATTAATCCGGTTTCTTCTTTGCTCATATTTTGTGGTCTTGTTTTTCTCTTTATCAACACATCATGTAGTTCACCCTAGAAGTATATTGTTTTAGCATATGGAAGTCAATTAAATACACGTGATCAACAAAGTTACTTGGAAGACATCCAAAATTGTCAACTTTATTTCCGTATATTTTGCCTCTTGACGTTCCCCCAAAATTCCGGAGAAAAAGCACGGAAGACCAAATCCAAACAAGCTGAACTAACCTCAAAGGTTTTGAAAACACACACGAGTTGTTCATGAACCTTTGAACGCGTTATGTCCATAGACATCCCTTGTAAATCAGACCTCCGAACCGCCAATTGATCACGTACTACACACAAAGTCACAAAGGACTCTCAGAGCACAAAAAATGTAACATCCTTACATGATGGTGAGAGGGGGGGGGGGGGGGGGGGACCTCGGTCTCGAATGTTTTTGAGTTTTTCGTTCGTGTTATATTTGTATGCCATTGGTGATGGTGATGGTGTTCCAATGGTGGAGGTGGTGTTGCATGGAATAAAATTCACATGGCATTTTCCTTGTTCCGATCGAATATCGTGACCGATGTAGTCAACATCAAGGAGTAGTGGGTGTTTTGGTCCCACCTAATTATGTATTCAGATATGACGGTTTGTTGTCCACCCATCGACTTATCTTGACGATGGTGGCGGTGTTGGTGATGTCAAATTTGGTTTTGTGAGTGATAACCTTCAATTTGCTAACTGATGTAGGCATAAACTGTGTAATAAGTTTAAGGCTTTACCATGCTAAAGTCAACAATTTTACCATTGGTATAGTGATTAGGAATCTGACATCGAATCTTGCTACTGATTGGAATTTAGCACACTCACTATATATCAAAAGCATCATGCTAAACACAAGAAGCATGAAAAAGTAGGATGTAAACACTGAATTGTTTCCTTCCTATACTTTTTATGGGATAAAAATATTTCTCATTTGATGGAATATTATTTTGTTCGGTCGAAACAAGTCCGACTAGAGCTAGAACCTAGGTTTCGATGTACGCACTTTTTAGTAAAAACTATATTTTTAACCCTTTCGAAATTATAAAAATAAAAGCATGCACATAAGTAACGGAAATAAATTTACGCTTATGAAGTTTCATATGATAATATGATCATCATGGCCTGTGTAAAAATGATAAAATGTTAAGTCTCATTTTTACACCGGCCACGGATGGTCCTAATTTTCTTACCAAAAAATTATGATATATGTGATTTTGTTTTTTACTTGCCATGCTTTGCGGTTAAATGTTATTTCCCCTCGACATATCTGGAGCCAAGAAAAATGTGAATTTGTTCAGGAATAGAGACTGGTTTCATGAATCTCGACAAATTTATGTCCCGTTTGAAAAAAAAGACAAATTTATGCACAACCTAGCTTGTCAACTTAATTATCTAGCGTACGAGTAAAACATAGGAAAAGCCTTAGGATCACCCGGGGGATCGAGCGCATCCATCCTCCTGCTCGAGCGTCCGACACACGTCTCCACTCGCGCGGAAAATGTGGCAGGACGCACCCTTTTACTGGTATCTCCTTCCTCCTCCCTTCTTCCCAATCGTTCCCCTCTTGTCTCTCTCTCCAGCCATCGCTACTCCTCTCAACGCCATGAAATCAGCGATTCTACACGCTCTGGTCCTTGTGCTGCCGCCGGCAAGCAAGCCCACGGCCGATCCGCGCGGCGAGGCTTCGGCTCCATCCGCGACGAGCTTGACCCGGCGCCATGGTCGGCCGACCTCCTCCGCGTCGAGCTCCACGACCCTGCTCCCCTGCGCAGCGCTGCCGCCTCCCCTCCGTCTGCCTCAAGCCACAGCGTCGTCCCCCAAACCACCCAGTGTTTCCTCCTCACGCGCTGCGTGGACGCCGGCGACAGCCCCGCCTCCGTCTTCCCAAACTCCGGCGAGCTCTACCCCGACGAGCATCCTCGTGCCGGCGAACTCCTCGCCAACACGCCCACGTCCCCGCGCTACTCCGATGCTGCATAGAAAAAGCGGCGGTGCTACCATCGGCCAGCGGTGATGCTACCATAGGTCGACGGTGCTGCTACTATCGGTCGACAGTGGTGCTACCCTCTGTGGCAGATGTGCTACCAATAGCGGCCAAAGTTGCTTCATAGAGCATGCAGGACTGCTGCTAGAGGTGTACAACGCGGTGCTACCGTCGTCGCCGGTGGCGGCGGTGCTACTAGCCGTGGACGGCGGTGGCGGCGGTGGTGCTACCAGCCGTGGACGCCGGTGCTGCGACGAGCAGGCGACAATGCTTCCATCAGCTGGCAGCAGTGCTACAGTGAGCAAGCGGTGATGCTTATTCCGGTCGCGGTCGTCGGAGCTCCAAAAATTTCTCCTTTGATATGTGATGCTACCATGGTTTTCAAATTCAGTGAACTTTCATCCAATTTCAGTGAATTTCAGCAGGCACCGAAATACTTAACTTTCGGTCAAAATATTTCAACAATTTCAGTACTACACAGGAATTTTAAAAACATTTAAAGTTATTTTAGTTTTTTCAAATATTTAAGTGAATTTTAAGAGAAAATTTCGGTCATTTGACCGAAACGAAAACCGAAATCACTGAAATTCACTGAATTTCAGTGATTTCAGTAATGACCGAATTTTTTTCGAAACTGAAATTTAAAACCATGGATGCTACCAACAGCAAGGGCGAGCACCGGAGCAGCAAGGGCAAGCCGTCCATAGCCGGAGTTTCCGAAACCCTCGGCGATGCTACCGGCGGAAGGCGGAGATGCTACCAACAGCCGTCGACGATGCTACCGGCAGAAGAAGGATGGCGCAGCTGCAAAATTTGGCTACTGATGCATCATATGAAGCAGTTTTTTGCTACTGCAGTTTTGTTGTTTTGCATCATAGGACGAAATTTTTTGCTACCACCGTTCTTTATTTTGCATCATATAGGAGATGAAATTTGCTACGGCCGTTATTTCATTTTGCATTATTAGATGGAGATTTTTGCTACAACAGTTGTTCCGTTTTGCATTATTAGACGGAGATTTTTGCTACGTTAGGTGTTCTGTTTTGTATCATTAAAAGAATTTTTTTGCTAGCACTGTTCTTCTTTCTTATCATTGGAAGGGGATATTTTTGCTACGGATGTAATTCCGTTTTGCATCATTTGATGGATATTTTTGCTACTACCATTCCTCTGTTGCTTCCTCCCCTGCCCACGGTGCTACGAGGGGCACGACGGAGCTGCTGTCGGCGGCGTTGCTTCCTCCCCTGCCCACGGTGCTACAAGGGGCACGGTGGAGCTGCTGCCGGCCGGAGACGCCGTGCTACCAAAGTGGAGGCATGGTGCTCCTTGGGCACAACGGCGTTGCCTTCATGGTGGAGGTGCGATGCTTTCATGGCGGCGCCGCCGAGCAGTGCCAGCGACAGCCAGACTTGGATGCTGCAACTCGATGCCGGCGGTGCTGCTAGACATGGACGGCGATGCTACCTGTCGGAGTCGGGGCTGCTACGGCGATGGGTGGCGGTTCTGATAAGCGCGGTGCCCGAGGGAAGCAGTGGTCGGCGATGGTGACTTGACGAGTTCTCGCCGGAGCTCTAATGGCGAGCAGCAGGCAGCAGGGGAGAGAGAGCCCAGGAGCAGGCGGCGTTTAGGACTTTTTTGTGTGGTCAGGAATCCAAGGGGATAAGGGTGCACGTGCCTAACAGGCTGGCTCCTTTTGTTTTTGATCGAACAGTTTTAGGCGAGCTGATCGGACGGCTGACGACCCGGAGATAAGACGGAAAGATCGCCTGGTCCTAAAACATACTCCCTCCGATCCGTTTAAATTGTCGCGAGGAAACAACCTACCCGGCACAACTTGTACGTATGCCCTCCGTGACAGTTTTTTTGGGGTCGATGGGGAGTCGTAGATTGTTAATATTACACGTACGGCCACCCAACAAGTGTTTTGTAATGCAGTTCCGTACTTGTATCAGAGACATGCACGTTTCTGTCGCCACATCCCAGTCTACGAAAGACTCCCCGGCCGTTCGTACAGCCGCTGTACGTACGGTACGGGCATGCCAGTCTTCTCCGGTGCAAACTCGATATCGCCAGCTCTCCTACGGACTTTTGACCGGTAACAACCGGGACTTGACCCCTCGTCATGTGGCCATCACTCCTTTTGGCTTTGGAACTTTTGTTACACGCACGGGTGGGGTTAAAACTTAAAAGTGAGCTACCATAGAAAGGTTGGCGACAAAGGACCACCCAAGTCTGTTGCCAATGTTTTTGGCAATTGGCTGCATGGGATAGATAAAAAGTTTAGAACGGTTATTAGGGTAGGAGCGATTGCCGTTATATGGTCGCTTTGGCTGAGTAGAAATGGCAAGGTTTTCAATGATAAAAATGTGTCTCATATGCAGGTACTCTACCGTTGTACAAGTATTCTCCGTACGTGGTCCACCTTACAACAGGTGGGATTTCGAGACCTCTTTACGGAGGCGTGTGCAAGACTGGAGGAGGTGGCGAGGGACATTTTTTCACAACATGGGTGGCCGCTTGATCGCCGGATTGGACCTCCATAGGCCGTCGAGCTTGGCTATGACATAGGCGTTTTACTTTATTCTTATTGATTGTATTTCGCCTATTGTTGCACAACTTTTACTTTCTCCGTTGGATTGCGGCTGTGTGCATTTTTGATGTAGAGGCCGGGTGTAATACTTAAACTTTTGAGTAATAAAGCCCTTTATCTAAAAAAAACGCCAACCATGTACGCAAGCATGCGTGCAAAGCAACAAAGAGACATGGAGGCGACGGCGGCAGAAAAACACACACAACCGTGCCGTTGCATCAGCCTGCTTGATTTGTTCATATATCTTCCACCCTTTCAAAACGAGACCACTTTTTGAGTCGTCGATATTTTGGTCGTGTTAACTTCGATCGGACCATATATGTCACTTGTCAGTGCCCTAGTGCAAGGGGAGCGGCGCTCTCGCTTTATGATATGGTGCTACCCTTGGCACCGGATCCGTATGGCGAGTGTTCATTTTCATGGCGAAAGCCGCTTTCGATTCGCCATTCTTTTGTGATCGTTTAGTTTGCCATCAAGGAAAAGCAGATCGAACCTGCAGAGCAGAGAGTATGTAAGACGAAGGGCAGCTAGCGGAGGAACTAAACAAATCGATGGCCGTTAGCAAGCGCGTCTGCACATCAAAATTACTATTGCGAGAGGCCAATTGATGTGCTGCACCATGATTCATGCATGCCCACCGGTGCATCCACTGAAGCTGATGGCCACTTTCACAACATTCAAGAGCTCCCTCGCTCTAGTTGGGAAAACCAGCCTTTGCTTCTACTACTGTAGTAGATTATAACTAACCGGTGCAACCTAACATATATCCCGGACCTAATCAAATCCTTATGATTAGTTGTCGATCATGTCGTGTGCTCTTGTTTAGTGCAGGCAGGCAGGCAGGCATGCATGGTCCATGTTCATGCACACTGGAGCTAAAATGTTTCTTTTTCTTCGCGAGTTAACGCTGACGCTACCAAATCTGGGCCACTCTTTTCTGCCAAAGGCAAAAGGGCGAGCTTTATGATATCACATTTCTGTGTGTGTCCTTTCAGTGTACGAACTTTGTACGTCCTGGCTCGATTGATCGAGAGCTAGCACTGAGCACACCTAATTAGTTTGATTAAATATTCTACTAGTTCTAAAGGGAATGTGTTATCCTCGATTATAGGTGATTCATTTACATGCTTTGATTAGCTGACAAAGTACAGGCAACTTCTCGGTTTACCCAGCACAATATGGACCTGTCAAGTTGTTCAGCTCAGCTGGTTCTACGTCTCACATGATCCTGTGAAACACAAGGAGCCGAGTCGCAGGAATGACACACCATGTAATGAGATGTATATAAGAAAATATTTTTCCTTTACCTAAAAGTAGGAAATGAACATTATATTTAAGGTGAGAGTACGCATGGGCCTTAGGTCGACACACTCGATCGTTTTTCTCTTGAAATGGGATATCCGGCTTCTGCATTAAGCGAGATGGACATGGCCGATATTTACTGCAAAGTTATCATCCATAATTTACATAGTACAAAACGTGGATACAAAACTCAACCAGAGTAATAGAAAAAAATAAATATTTAACACTAATGCATAAAAAAAATCTAGACCACCAGCCGCATTGGTTGAACATATGCCAATTGCACTTGCACATGAAGTCCATGGACTTCTGCTTATCCTGAAGTGCAGATAGGACCAAAATATGGACACAGTGGGTATGCTTGGGGGCAATCTGCAAACATTGAGAAACATTGTCTTGTTGAAAAAAAATCATTTCTACATATCCATATAGCCTGCTCTTCTTGTGATGCTCGAGTCGCCACCCAATGTGTATCTCTGGGGGACAATACTTGATGATGATGATGAGGAGGAGGAGCTAGAGTATGATCTTGACATGTGGTGGTTAGCAAGATTTCTAGATGGTTCTAGCTGACCTATTCATGTCCATACCCAGGCCGTTGTTGATGGGCGGGATTATAGAGATTATAATAGTTATCATGTTGTTGATACTAGTGCTGATCATCATAGTCACACTTTTTGCACCTATGCTACTAGGTTTGTGCATACTCTTTTAGCAGGAATTAAGATGAAGTTGTGCAAGGAATATTCAAATTTTAGACTCTATAACAAGAATTTTGTTGTTCTTTGGGTCATGTGATAAGTTAACAGAAGCTTTGAATCACGATTCTGATTATGGTGTCCCATAGGTATCTCATTAGATTTACAATGTAACCTCAAAAATTCATCAACTCCCTTTGTTCCAAAATAATTGAGGTTCTAGATTTGTCCTAAGTAAAAATTCGTAAAGTTTGACGGAGCTAATATGAAGATAAATGCGCTAATATTTGCAACAACAAATCTTTTTGTTGAAGTTTTGGGAGGTACTCATGAGGTACCGAAGTTCCACACCCGAAGTTACAGAATATGAGTTTGACGGTTGTTGGCCATCCATATTATGTACAAACTTTGTTCTTGTTATTTTTCTACTTCCCTATCAATTATACAAAGCTACTAAAATGATATGATTTTCACATATCAGGAAAAAAAGGTTTGTGTCTTTTTTAAAAGTTCTAGCTAGCCCTTGCATAAAAATCGCATTTTGCCCCGAGGTTTCGGGTAGCTGAACTGTTTGTTACGTGAAGCTCAACAGGAAAAGGGTTATTAACCTGACCACGGCGTCACCATCCAATCTTACTGCAGCGCTTACATAAGCCGCCGCCCCTCGATCGATCGAGCACGCGAATCTCCCGAACTTTTTACACCCCAGGAAAGAAAGATCGCACGCGAGGCCGGTTAGCTCGACCGATCGCGATCACGACGATGCCGTGGCGCGAGGCACCTCAAGTGTTAGCGCCGACGACGACGACGACGATGCCCGAGTGAGCGCCACTGTGTCGTGCCGTGCTGCGTCGGCGCATGGGCAGCAACCGGTCTGTGTCAGCTCACGGGGAGTTCACCCGTCCAACCGAATAGGCCAGCAAGCTGGAACGCCTTTCTTCTTTGTCAGAGAGATCGCAATCCCGGAATCCGGAAACTCCTGGTAAGGTGCGGCAAGAAAGCTGAGGACGAACAGGTAGTAAGTTGCTTAAAGGTAACGGAGAGTTAAATTAGAAGATGTAGATGCCATTCGGTTCGACGATTGGACACGACAAGCGTAACGCCGTGGATGCATTTCCTGAGTTGCGTAGGGGATCGCCCCAAAAGAAGATACTACTGGCTTAGCTAAGATAGATACTGCATCTAGATAGCTTGGAATATGTACAGAGTTCGGTGAATTTTCTCGTTGGCGTACGGTGACAGTCGGCGGTAATTTTGTTACTCCCTTCGGTCCATATCTATACATAGTTTAGTGCTAAATAATTCGATGCAGCGACAATTAATATAAATCAGAGAGAGAGTACTTGTTATAGTACTAGAAACATGTGGTTTCAAATCGCAGCTCAGTAACATCTAATGTAAACACGAGGGATATGTTATGAAATACCAAAGCAATGAAAACATCTTGATCAGATGGCTATGAGTGCGGAATGAGAAACGAGTATTTTAAATCGACCGAGTTATGATCACTTCAGTAACCTAGTTAGAGGGGAGACACCATTTGCTTGCACAAATCGACTTCAATCATTTGGCCACGCTTGACATCAATTTCCTGTCATTTGATTGGCAGTTTCGGTTCCAACCTCTCTTGCTCACAACGTGCCGGGCTTCGCTTATCAAGGAAATCCGAGCTGTGGGGTCAGCTGAAGATTTGTCTTCGGTACTGCACATACACGAACAGAGGGATATGAGCCTAGCTTTTCAATCGGTTTCCTCCCACACGCCTACCACTTCCTTTAGCCGTTCATCATTCTGCAGGCTTGATGATGCTGCATATGCTTTGGCAATTGCAAAGAGCTAAACCACTGTTTTTCAGGATGGCCCTCCTTGATTTGATGCTACAAGTGCTAATATTTTACTTCTAGCCTTTTTGTTTCGCAGGAATATGACATATTACTGGAATAAGAAGGACAACCAAGTACCACTTCATAAGAAAAAGGGGGTCAGGCATAAGATTGATGCAGAGGAAGGTATGCCTTTTAACTTTTACATCTAACTTTTTTTTTTGTCTCGCAGGAATATGGCATATTACTCAAAGTAACTGAACAACCAAGTACAAAACAAAAAACAACTGAACAACCAAGTACTACTTCATAGAAAAAGGGGAGCAAGTTCCTTTCCTCAGCATGTACTTAGAGGAAGGTATGCTTTACAACTTTCCCAAGACTGAGGGGCACTAATTGCAAAGTCTAGGAAAAAAATAAGCAAGATACTCTTTTCCTTTATAACGCAATGAGATGCCTTGGTCTGCAGTTTCTTACTGAATTAGGATATGCTGAACTTATATAAATATTGTGCAGAAGTAATTATGCAGAGTAGTGTCAAGTTTCGCGAACTGGATAATAATCTAAATAGTAAGGAAAAGTTGCTACAAATACAATCACCACAAAATCCTATTTTATTTTTTCTACTAAAGTTAACCATAATGATGATGTCTATGTTTCCTTTTGTTACATAATGAAAACATGTAACGAATGTGACGGCTCGACTCTAGGCGGCCTCGTCGGTTTCTGCTAATTGTCGGTGTCCCCTGCATCTGGGAAGGTGTTGACACGCTCGGCATAATGGTGTATGCAAACTTGCGGCTGAACACCACCCGATGAGAGGTGGGTTTTACCATTCTACGTTTCGGTGACTGGTGACTGGCAACTATGGCCTTCATTGTACCCGGCGATCGATTGGCATTGTAACAAAGATTCTTTTTGTCAAGTTCAAGCGCTGCAACACCCCGGAGACTTTGCTTTCTTTGTGATTTTCGAGTACCAAGTCTCCGACTTCCCAAGTGAAAACTCTAGCTCTTACCTTCAAAGGTTGTATTTGACAAGGCCTACTCAGCCATTTCTCAACTGCTAACACATTCAGCTAAGTAATGACCTCCGTCATCATTGACTCTTATGCATCATTACTTCCGGATACAAAATTATAGACCAAGCACGCCACTTTTCAGAGAAGCTCTCCATTCTAAAGTTTGCGGAGAATACATTTTGTCATACACATTTTCGAAGTCAATTTTAAAAATCACGTCACTCATTTTTTCTGGTGTAATTCATGAACTGTATCATGAAGCCACGACATCTAGAATGTTCCTTTCTTGCCTAAAAACCATTTGTATCGGTCAGAACCACGTGGTTAACCACGGAGTTAAGCCTAATAATAGTGGTCTTTGTGAAGAACCTTCGTATATACCTTTATTGTTTGTGCAAGATGCATCTGCTTCCTTTTATTCTTGTGTGCCGGTAAAGTATTATTGTCACAGCGTGCACGTCTTGGTCGGAGCTACGATGAATTCATTCGCCATTTCAACCTCGACAAATGCGGCTAGCTTTGCTCATAAGGGTAAATTTACTCGATCTGCCTATGCACAACGACCAATAAGGTAAGCACATAACACCCTAGCTCAGCAAATTTGTGCTAAGTGCAAGAATGCGAATACACGGGACCTCATTGTCGCCATGATTGCAGGCTACGCTCCGGACGACACATACGCAGAAGCATATTTGCAGAGCATATATATCTCGAGCCCTCGACAGCTACGCCCTTCTCAGAAAGACCCAGCTTTCCGCTCCCATTTCGGTATATATCCCTGTAGCTGTGGCTGCAGGTAGGATGGAGCATCAGGACACTGATCATACGTACAGATCATCAACCGGGCGCCGGAGATGCGCCGGTACATGACAGGCACTCGACGGCTCAAATTAGATGCTGAAACATTTGCACCACCCAGCTGCAGTGCTAGTGCTGCTGCTCTCGTCGATTGATCAAAGGGCATCGGAACCTGATGCCTTTTCCATGTCGACCGGCCAGGCAAAGGGAGCTCCATCCATCGGGCGATGAGTGCACGAGCCTACAGGGAACTAACTCCGGATGGTGGATCAGTGCCGTGCCATGTAGCTAAGCTAGTGGGATCTATCTATCCTTATTCCTACCGATCAATGGTCCATCTCTAAAAATGGTCCATCTCTGATTCTCTACGATCGATCTCCTGGCTACAACAACGTACGGATCCAATGACCAGGGTCTAATCGATCGATCGTGGAGTTAATAATAGGAGATTGTTTTATAGGCCGTCTTCGGATTTCTGCAGGAATAGGACTGATGCCTGTAGAATTCATGTGTTTCAAGTTTCCAACATTCCAACCAGTAATGAACTGAAGAACGGCTGACTGATAGGAGTACGTGTTGCAGTTCATCTGTTCATGTTACAGCCAAGGAATAAGGGCTACGGGAAAGCTAGCTCCTAGAAATTAATATAGCTCCCCCTGATTCAGTAATTCTGCCTATGATTCTGCCTGGTATCATCAGTGACCTTTTTTTGATAAAGTGGTATCATCAGTGACTAGCTGCTTTAAAATCTTTATGGTAGTCTCATGAGAAAGGCTACATAGTAGTAGATAGATTCTTCTATTTATGAGAAGACTAACAGTGAGCCTGTTGGAATAATTAAGGTGGCGGTAAATTCCGCATAAAAGTTGCACCAATCAGTGAAGAGCGTGCCTACATACTTCATCAATCATCATATTCGTGCTAGGGCATTGCATTGGTCGACAGATAGTGTTATATTCCTGCTCTCTTTAGTTTGTATTCCACATCTTGCATACCCAACTTTATACAGGTATGAGTACTGTCATATGGTGCTTTTCTGATTCTCGTAATCTCATCATTTCTGCAGATGTTGCACAAAATGAAAGGAGCTTTTATGATCGCTCTGGCATTGTCCTTCTCGTGTGTGGTCAACTGTCATTACCTTATAGGCAAACAACAAGTCTGAAATGATCAAAGTGGATCGAACATGTGGTGATGTATACGTGATACTACATGGATCAAGAGGATCCACGTAAAATTGATGACAAAGTGCCAAAAATGGAACAAGAACAACAAACAAAACAAGATTCGAACGAAGCTTATAGGCCTACTACTACCTCCGTTTCATATCTCTTGTCTATTAATTGTGGAAGGGAGGGAGTAATTAAGAAACTTTCAAGCTGTCTACTTTTATGATGTCATTTTCGGTTCATGATACTTCCATTTTCTGTTTTTCAATATTGGTAGAAAAAACATTATGGTTGCACAATAACCTTGTTTGTTGATCATTACGCACATGTAATCACTAACTTGTAGCAAACCCACACACGGCTCAAAGGTTGACGGTTTCGTGTTTTTTTACGAAGGAAAAAACAAAGGAAGGGTGAAGAGTAGTTAAATCTAACTTATTATAGGTGATTCTAAAAGCTTTAATCTAACTTATAGAAGTTTGCATTGAGATGAGATGGAAATTGAACGTGTATGTGTGACTGCACTATAATTTTTGAATGAAAAGATGTTGAATATACAGTTATACATGCTCAGTGTTAGCTTAGGAATATTTAGGTTTTAAACATATTTACTAAGTCAATAAGAAAAAAAATCACGCCTATTTTCTTTAGCGGTGCATCTGAATGCTTGGTTTGAACAAGCATGGTATGAGATTATTTAGGATAATGTATGATTTGTGGTAGCTTAGAAAAAAAATTGTATGATATGAAAATGTGGAATTATAATAACTTTGGATGTACCTGCTTTGCTACTTTCTTCATAGCTCCAACCATGGTTACTGATTTACATGTCACCGATGTGTTGTTCGATTATGATCCCCATCTAAACATACTCTTAATGCTCTGGCCATTTAAATCTCGTGAACCCCTCTCAGTGTTGCCATACTAGTGGATCTTTGCGGTGAGTCTTCGTGAAAAAACTACACCTACTGAAATGAATGTAATTTTTTTCAAATAACATAACAACTAACATATATAGATAACTACATACATGTTTAATAGAAAAACACCCTAATTGTTTTTTGTTGGATCTCTAGTGGCTTCCCACAAAATTGTCAGGTAACTTACAAATTGGTAAAATCCTGAGTTACACTGTAGTAATTATTGTGTACCTGAAATAGTTCAAGCCAAAATGTTTTTGTAATTATTCTCATAATTTACACTTTCAAAACAGCCAGTTTTTGTTAAGTAATAACCTAATCTTGAAATAATTAAGTTTTACAAATTAATGAAGTTCATATTATCTACGAGATATATTGATAATAGTGAATATAATAGAAATACTATTTTATAGATTAGTATACACTAGCACTCGAGTTCTTTCTTTTCTCTTCATTTGGTCTTATGAATGTGCGATAAAATTAACAAATGTTGTTACAACCAAGTTTTTTTATAGACTTACTGTCACTATTTAAATCTATAACCACTAAGCCAAAATATCTAGACTACTTACATGCAAAATAAATATATGCTCTCTAGAATATTTCATTCCTATCTATGTCTGTAAAAATGAGAGTCGATATTGACGCAAACAACGATATTCATACATAATCTAATCTAGTTACTCAATAACTAAGTTGAATGCATAATAGTTTGTTTAATTTTGATTGATTGTCCCACAAATTATCATTGATTATTATAGAACCGTGAAGCCTAAGTAAGTCCAAGTTATTTAGTGTATGTTTGAATGAGGAAACATAGCTGAACTAATATTATCGTTTACACTTAAAAACATAACCATAATTTGTACATTAATAACTTAATCTTGGACAAGAATGTTTGATAAGAAATAGTGGTGATAGTTATTGACATTTTCTAATTAAGAAAATAAATAAATATAAACATAGAACGAATATTGTTATACCATTTAGCATATGACTGCCTTGCATATCATGTTGCTCTTTTCTTTGTTCGGCCCTATATGTATGAAAAATACTATAGAAAAGATTTTATAGAAAATGACGGTAATTTCAAGTATCATAACAACTAAGCCAGAATTTCTGGACAGCTTGCTTACATCATTAACGTGTGTGCTCTATAAGATATCATGTTTATTTATAACAATAGAAAAAACACATGTTAGGATTTGGTGCTAACAATATGAATTTTGACTGAAATGCACGATCTTCACAGGTATCAGTTTTAAGAGGAAGGCTAAAGCTTCAAGAGCGCCCTGTCACTAGACCAACATGAATGGAACGTACCCAAGAATCAATCGAATGGTCCTTTGACCCTTGTTTGATTCCGACGGCTGGCATAGATGAAATCTCATGAGACCCCGCCCATTTAGTTCAATATCAGAAAACTGTTCAAGTTGCACACATAATCGCTTAATAAATGTATCATTTACAGTCCCTATTTAAGAAGAAGGGAGTCTTACAATCTTTCTCTTGTTTCTTAGTCACGACACTTGTGAACTTAATTATCTATATGGTGTTTTTTTTTCACATAGTAGTCCAATTTTGTTGAAGAAACAATCCAAGAGGTTACATTTTATACTGGAAGAACTAGTGTATCTACTAGATAAAACGTGCATTGTGTGTGAATAATTACTAGTAGTAGATATTAAAGTTTTCCTATTTTTTCCTGGCTTCTTATACTGTCCAAGGGATGAAAAAAAATTAAAGCCACTGATTGTTGGACAGAGGAAAAGGCAGGCTTTATACGTTACGAAAGCAACGGAATCTAGCTAAAGTGGCTAATGAACGATGTGTTGATGATTTATCTGACACACGTCCGAAGATCACCTTTCAGCTAGAATCTCCTCCATTCCTGGCTGCAGCTGCTGCAAGCGCCCCACATTCTCTATTCCAGCTTCAACGCATTGCTAAACGCAATCTCACCATCATCATCACCCTGCAGTCTCAATCTCAATCAGTCTTCTGACTTTTCCTCGCATAATCTTGCGCAAGTTCATGTGAAGCATGGCACAGGAGACACACACGGGCATGATCGATATCCGGAGCAGTGCGGTGTTGTCGTCCCCTGGAAAAGAAAGAATTAAGAGGGCCGCTGCGCTTTGCGCGGGTGGCTGGGAGTCGCCGGCACGAGGCGACCGCCGGCCACCGTTGCTTTAGCTCGGCCTGTCGCCGGCCGCCGTGGGGCGGGGACCCGGGCGTCGGAGGAAAAGATCGGCGCCAGGGAAAAGGCGGAAAACTACCGGAAAAGGGCCCGTCCGCTATGGTGGTAGCCTGGTAGGCAGCTTCAGGCATTCAATCATTTCCCGAGGGGATCGGGTGGGGTGGTGGATGGATGGCCGGCGGCAAGTGGTCGGGGTTTGGCTTCTCGAGGAAATGGACGTGGGGAAGTGGTGGGCCGGGCGCCGGCGGTGTCGGCCTTGCAGGCGAGGGACTTTGAGTGTAGCAGACAGATGATCAGATTAGATTGGTTCAATCCAGGGTTTTGGGAAGATCCTGGGAGGAGAGGGGAGACAATGTCACAATGCGGGGCAGTGTAGCATGACTTCTACCATGCTTCTCACAAAGATCAAAGATGCGACAACCAACCAAGGTTTTGACTTTTGAGTAACGTAATGCCACGAGAGTAGACATCGTAATTTTTTTTGAAATTGAGTAGACATCGTAATTTGGTCGCGGCCAGGGCTCTAAAACTTCTAAAAGCGTTCCCCTTAATCAATAGAAATGGCAAAAAAAAATTGCCTTGTTTCAAAGAAATGAAATAGTGTAACGGGGGTGGCCTGTTTGAGAGATGTTTGTGTCAGTGTTCAACCCGCTAACACGCGAAAAGGCCCAAACTTGGAGTTGCATCCATGCACATTCGATTCGGGCTTATTCTTGAAAAAGATGTTTGAAGGAATTGTTCATACCATCCTGAATCGCGCTCTTTAGAGAAAAGATTGTTCGTCTCATGGTAACATTTGTTCTTACTGAACTAGTTTTATTGGGTTAGCCATACATATAACACTTGTCATGTTTTAAGCGATTCACATGGCATCGTCGTGTTATCTCACTAGGTTGATCCTTAGCCTTTCCTCTTATCTCTACTATATAATATGTCTTCAGGTGATGGTTGGTACGTTTTTTTTGTTTTCGGTTATACCCCTGCTTAATCGAAAAACGATCGAGCCCGACCGCGGTACGTCGCATCCAGCCACCACAGGATTTCGATCGGTAGAAAAATCGGGCCTCGCAAGCACGATCCGTTCAGGATCGGAGCTGAAATCCTAATCCATGTCTGTTTCGATGGATGTATGTCAATCAGATTAAGAAAGAAAATTTAAAAGGCCCGTTACTAAGAAACTCCACCAGCCCACGTAGGCAACAATTACGAAATTAACTCCACCAGCCCATGTAGGCAGCAGTTACGAAATTACCACGTATTGCCTTGATTCGGATTAGCTAGGTACTATATAAAAAAAAACCTAGGTACTCAGTGTCCGCTAAAAAAGGGTACACAGTGCACCAAATCTAGCAACCTAGATCGGACGAAAAACTAGGACGTGTGGTGAGATAATTCTAGGATGTCATGGATCACAAAAACAACGCCTAACCAGCTTAAGATGAGTTGATTTTATTAGAGATCTCGTAGCAGCGCGACATGCATCTGTCCTTTGACAGCTCTTTTATAGTGCAAAAGAAAATCTCTAAATCTTTTAAGCACTAGAGTCATCAGCGAGGTAAAACAAATGTATGCACGAGAGCACAATCATCAATCAGCTAGGTAGCCATTTTTTTAAAGGGCTAG